>NC_069471.1:24920923-25044237 GCF_026875155.1 Cherax quadricarinatus | reverse complement strand
AAACTTTCGCCTAACATAGGCCCCTCACAATACAGAAATGGGCAGGAACAGTAGGATGTGAAGACGTTTAATCAGTCCATCACCCTTAAAGTCTAGAATTGAGGTTGTCAGCCCCTTTGGCCGGAGAATTCAGTTCCATATCAGGAACTTCGAAGATCAAGCACAGTGCGGAGCTTAATACTGTGGGAAAGGAGAGGTGCAGGGTGTATATAGTAGTTAGTAGTGTGGAGGCAACTGAGGGGATGCCCCTCAACCCAACCCCTCACTTGAAAAGCTTGCCCAAAGGGTGTTTTCTGTACAAGATGCCACGTTTTTGCAGTGTCTGACAAGATGAACATAAAAAATGGTATACAAACCACGGGTTGTTAGGTAAACACATATCAACATTTTAGACAACTTTTCCGAAACGTTTCGCCTACCATGGGCTTCCTCATCGAATAAGAAATACGGGAAAGTAGAGATGGAAGACTTTTAACAGCCCATCCCCCTTAAAGTCTAAAATTTTGGGTGTCAGCCCCTCGGCTGGAGAAGTTCATTCCATATCAGGAACTATCTGAAGTCAAGCGACAGTGGGGGAGATTTAAAAATGTTCGGAAGGAAGGTGCAGGTAGTAGTAGTAGTAGTAGTAGTTATGAAAAGGACTGAGGGACTGTTACATCGTCTTCAAATCTCTACTGTTCCTCCTTTTTCTTATTCGACTGGGGAAGCCTACTGTGTAGGCGAAACGTTCGGAAATAAATTTGTTAACGTTGCATATGTTCTACCTAACAACCTGTCGGTATTGTATCCCTTTTGATTTCACTTGTAGACACTGCAAACGGGCATCTTGGTACAGAAAACACCTTGACAAGCTTTTCAAGTAAAAGGGGTTTGGGATCTGAGGGGACTGCCCCTCTCAGTTGCCTCTCACTACTACTACAATACTACTACCCCGCCCCTCCCCTTTCCGACAGTATTTAAGTTCCGCCTGCGCTTGTTTCAGATTTTCCCCTGACTATGGAACTGAATTCCCCAGGCCGAGGGACAAACAACCTCAAATTCTACGACTTTAAGGGTGAGGGGACTGATTAAAACTCTTCACATCTCTACTTTCCTGCCTACTTTCTGATTCGACTGAAAAACCACTGTGTAGGCGAAACGTTTGGGAAAAAAAAATTGTCAAAACGTTGCATATGTGCTTACCTAACAACCGTCGGTTTTGTATACCTTTGATTTTCACTTGTAAACCTCAACACGGGGCATCTTGGACAGAAAAAACCCTTGGACAAGCTTTCAAGTGAAAAGGGTTTTGGTCTGAGGGGGACATGACCTCTCATTTGCCTCTCACTACTACAACTACTACTACTACTCTACCCTGCACCCCCCTTTTCCGACAGTATTTAAGTCTCCGCACTGTCGCTTATCTTCAGATGTTCCTGACTAGGGAAAACTGAACTTCTCCAGGCCGGGGGAACTGACAACCTCAAATTCCCCCTTTTAAAGGGTGAGGGCGTTTACATCGTCATCTCACTGTTCCTGCCAACTTTCTGTTTCGACTGGGGAAGCCTACTGTTGTAGGCGAAACTTTTTGGGAATAAAGTTTCAAACCTTTTTGCTATGTGCCCCTTACCTAACAACCTGTCGGTATTGAAATACCATTTAAAGTTCATCTTTCAGAAAACTGAAAACACGGGGCTTTTTGGGTACAAAAACCCTTTTTGGGAAAAGGGCTTTTAAAGTGAGGGGGGTTTGGGATCGAAAGGGACATGACCCTCAGTTGCCCTCACTACTACAAAACTACTACTACTACTACCCTCCCCTCCCCTTTCCGACATTTTTTTAAATACCCCACTGTCCTTGTTTTCAGAAATTTTCCTAAACAGGGAAACCTAAACCTTTTTCCCAGGCCGGGGGACTGACAAACCCCCCAAATTCTACGATTTTTAAGGGGGGATGGACTGTTTAAAACCTCGTCTTCACATCTCTACTTTTCCTCCCTATTTTCGTATTCGACTGAGGAAAGCCTACTGTGTAGGCAAACGTTTGGGAAAAAATTGTCTAACGTTGCATAGTTTTTTTTTTAACCTAACAACTTTTAGGTAAAGAATTAAAAACCTGCCCCCAAAGGGCCCCAGTGGGCCGCTGCAGTTTTCCATCGTTTTTATGTTTTAATGAGTGGGTGTGGGGGGTGTGATTTGGGAACCTAAACCAACTTGTGCTGCGGGGTTCTGGTGCATTTTGTTTCCACCCTTTCGGGGAAAGTGCCCCTTGGCCTAAACTGGGTTGGGTTCATTGGCTTATGCGGTAGGAAGCTGGACCTGCCTGGGAGGGCCCCCAGTGGGCCTGCTGCATTTTTTTCCCTTGGGTTTCTTATGTTCTTAGGTTCTTATGAGTGGGTGGGTTTTGGCTTAAGCGGTAGGAGATTTGGGGTTTGGGCCTCGTATGGGCAAGTAGGCCTGCGAAAGTGTTTCCTTTTTTAACTTCTTATAAGCTTTAAAAATGTAGGCGGGATTCAGTTTTGTGTAGCATAGGCCCTGGGGGCCTTTAGCAAAGTGTTTCTGGTGGCCCCTATTAAAGTGAGTGGCGTGGAGGAACAAGTAAAGAGAAGTGAAAAGTGAGAGAAAAGTGAGAGAAAAGGGGAAAAAAAACCCTCACGTGGGTGGGGTGACGTAAACCCGACCCCAGTGCGTCATCACATCCCCCTAAATGACGTCATCCCCCCGTCTCCCCCCCTTCCGTGACGTCACACCCAGGTTTCCGCCCACTTCGTGACGTCAAACTCCCTACCCAAAACCCTCAGGTTGTATAAACGTTCACTTTTTAAAAGGGCCCCTCCTGCATCCTCATTCACCACAAATTTCCCCTTCTAGCCTATAACGAAATTATATTGGGTTATAGCAGCGCTGTGTGGGGGTTAGGGAGGTAATATAACCGGGGGGATGGAGCTGTATTTTCTGGCGGTGGGTTGGGAGCCCTGATTCACCCCCTACTTTTCAAACCCCCCCCCTTCCCCCCTCCATCCCCTCCACCCCCATCATCCCCCCTTTTTCATTTTCGTCCCTTCCATTGTTTTTTCGTTTAAAAAATGTGATTAAAAAATATCCCTGGTTAAAAAGCCCTTGGTTAAATACCCTGGTTTCCAAATTTTGAAGGGAGGGGGGGGTAGTTGTGGTTTGGGGGGATTGGGGGCATGGTAAAAGGGGTAGTGGAAAAAGGGGGGGGGGAGGGGATTTTAGTGGGGTAGGGGGGTGATGGTGGTATTTTAAAAGGTAGGGGAGGGAGTAGGGATGGTAGTTGTTGTGGGGGAAAGAGTTGGTGTGGGGGGGAAAAATTTTTGGGGGGGGGGAAGGGGGGTGGTAGGGGGGTGGGAAGGGGGGGGGTAGCGGGGGAAGGGGGGTGGAAAAAGGGGGGGAAGGGGTGGTTGGAAACGGGGTGGAAGGGGGTTTGGGACGGGTGGGGAAGGGGGGGGTTGGGAGGGGGGGGGAAGCGGGGGGAAGGGGGGGTGGTAGCGGGTGGTAAGGGGGGGGGGTACGGGGGGGAAGGGGGGGTTTACGGGGTGGAAAAGGGGGGGTGGTTTGCGGGGGTGGAAAAGGGGGGGTTGGGAGCGGGGGGGAAGGGGGTGGGACGGGGGGGAAGGGGGGGGTTTTGGGGGCGGGGTGGAAGGGGTGGGGGTTTTTACGGGGTTAAGGGGGGGAAACGGGGGTTTGGGAAGGGGGGGGGGTAGCGGGTTTAAAAGGGGGGGGAAGCGGGGGGAAAGGGGGGGTGGTAGGGGTGGAAGGGGGGGGGTTTGCGGGGGGAAGGGGGTGGAAGGGGGGTGAAAGGGGGGGGAGCGGGGTTGGGGGGTTTTGGGGGAAAGGGGGGGTTGGGGAAACGGAGGGGCCCACAGAAACGGTTACGTGCAATTTCGCTCCACGCCCCTTTTCCCCCCAAAACGTGGCCTCTTCCTCCCCCCCCCCCGGGCCCAAACCAAAAGATTAACCCCACTGACGGGGTACCTGCAGACCCCCCCCCTGCCCGGCCGTACCCCGCTACAACCAATCCCCCCCCAGCCTACCATTCTAGGGCCCCCCTAGCTTTAAGGGCCCAGCCGGCAAACCCAGCCTTTGGGCTGGGGTATAGCAGGTACCACCATGGGCCCTCTACCCGGGGGCGTGTTTTTAACCCTTTAAATGGTGGCTACCACCGTGTTGTGCTACCAGAAAGGGGCTACCACCGAGTTGTTGTGTTTACCCACCCCAAATGTTGTGCTACCACCCGGCGTCTACCAGGGGGGCGGTCCTTTAAACCCTTTAAATGGTGGCTACCCAATTGTGCTACCACCATTTTTGTCAACCCGTAATTTTTGCTACCACCTTTTGGGCCTGCTACAAGGGGGCGGTCCCTTTCCTTAATGGGTCTTTCCACCATTTTTGTGCCAAACCCGGGGTTTCTATCTTACCTTAAGTGGTGTTTACCAGTAGTGGTTAAAAACCAGTTTGGGGCTACCAAATAGTTTTGCAAACCCCCATGTCGGCTACCCGGATGCGTGGGCCCCCTTTCCTTAAAATGGTGTGTTACCATAGTGTTTAAACCCCCAGTGTCGTGCTAAACCCGGGTCTGTCCCTTTCCTTAAGTGGTGGTTACCATTTGTTTTGTTACCACCAGTGTTTGCAAACCCGAGTGTGGTGGGACCAACCATTTTCGTGCTACCAGGGTGCGTTTTCTTACCCTTTAAATGGGGGTTTACCAGTAGTGTTTTTACCACCAGTGGTTGTGCTAAACCCGGTTTCGTGTCTTACCTTAAAATGGTGTTTTTCCAGTAGTGTGTTAACCCCCAGTGTTGTGCAAACCCTTAAATTTTGGCCTACCCCCCATTTTCGTGCTACCGGGTGCGTGGGGCCCTTTCCTTAAGGGTTGGGGTTTTTACCAGTATTTTGGTTTTTCCCCCGGCGGGTACCCGGGGTGCGTGTCTTACCCCAAAAGGTGTGTTAACCAAACCCGTTTGTGCTACCGTAGTGTGCTACCCCCAGTGGTTTTGTGCTTTCCAGTAGTGTTTCAAACCCCCATGTCGTGCTACCAGGGGCGGTCTTACCTTAAGGGGTGTTTAACCCCGTAGTGTGCAAACCAAAATGTTGTTGTTCTACCAGTATGTGCTACCACCAGGGGGCGGCCCACCAGGGGGCGTGTCCTTTACCTTTTAATGGTGTGTTTTCCAGAAATGTGTTTTCCAAACCCGTGTCGTGCCCACCCGGGTGCCCTGTCTTTCCATTTAAATGGTGTGCTACCCGTAGTGGGGGCTACCACCAGTGGTTTTTTGTGCAACCAGCAGTATTGTTGTGCACCAGAGTGTGCTACAACCCCGTGTCCCTGCTACCAGGGTCTGTCTTACTTAAGTGGTGGCTAAACCCGTAGTTTTCTACCACCAGTTTTTGTTTGCCTTAAACCCGCAGTATTGTTGTGCACCAGTATGTTTCTACCACCAGTGTTGTGCTACCAGGGTGCGTGTCTTACCTTAAGTGGTTTTGGCCCACCAGTAGGTGGGTCCCCCAGTGTTGGGTTTTGCTACCCAAAAGGGGGCTACCAAACAGTGTTTTTGTGCTACCCGTAGTGTGCTACCCCCATTTTTGCTACCAAATAAATGTGCTACCCCCAGGTTGTTGTCTACCCGTATGTGCTACCACCAATTTTCGTGCTACCAGGGGCCCTTTTCCTTAAACCTTTAAAGGTGGCTACCCCGTAGTGGCTACCCCCGGGTTTTTTTGGGCTACCCCCAGTATTGTTGTGCTACCCCGTAGTGTGCACAAACCCTTTTGTGCACCCAAGGGGGCGTGTCTTACCTTAAGTGGGTCTACCAGTAGTGTGCTACCACCATTTTTGTTTTTCTACCAAATTTGGCTACCACCAGTGTTTTTGTGGGTACCCGAAATGTGGGTACCACCAGTGTTGTTGGCTAAACCCGTATTTTTGTACCAGTAGTGGCTACAATCCCGTGTCGTCTACCAGGGTGCGTGTCTTACCCCTAAGTTTGTGCTCCGTAGGGGCCACCACCAGTTTTGTGCTACCAAATAAATTTTGCTACCACCAAAGTTGTGCTACCAGTAGTGTGCTACCACCAGGGGTTTTTTTGCTACCATAGTGGCCCCACCAGTTTTTTGTCAACCCCGGGGGCGTTTCTTACCTAAAGGGTGGGTTTCCAGTAGTGGCTACCACCCTTTGTTTTGCAAACCCTTAAATGGTTTTGCTAAACCCGTAGGTTGTTGTGCTACCGGGAGTGTGCAAACCCCCCACCCCGTGGGTTTTGGGGGTTTTCCAATTTGTGTGCTACCACCATGTTGTGGTGCTACAAATAGGGCTAACCCCCAGTGTTTTTGGGGCAAACCCCAGTGTTGTGGTGCTACCACCATGTAACCACCCCCCCCCATTTTTTTGGTGTTTCCAGTAGTGTGCTTTCCAAAACCCCGTGCTACCACCACTGCTTACCACCAGTGTTTTGCTTTCCAGTAGTGTAAAAATCACCAAACCCTGGGTTTTTTTCCCGTAGTGTGCTACCATCATTTTTGGGTTTCTACCATTTGCTGGGAAACCCTCATGTTACCAAAACCCGTAGGGGCTACCCCCACCCGTGTTGGCTAAACCCGTAGGAAATACCCCCAGTGTTAAAGGGGCTACCACCACAGTGTGGGCGCCAACATTTAAGTTTATTGTTATAGCGGACGGGCACTGTGACGCAGCCCCGCCGCTACCAAACCCGGGGGCCCGCCAGCCACCCCGCTACCTAGCCAGGGGGCCAGCCAGCCAGGGAGGGCCCGCCAGCCACTACCTAGCCAAGGGGGCCACCAGGGAAACCGCCAGCTACCAAGGGCCCGGGACCATCCAGCAACCCCAGGCCAGGGAGCCAGCCAGCCACCAGGGCCCGCTACCTAGCCAGGGGGCCGCCAGGGTACCTATCCCGGGAGCCCCGCCAGCCAGCAAACCCAGCCGGGAAACCAGCCAGCCCCTACCTAGCCAGGGGGCCAGCCCCTCAGGCCCCCCCCCGCCACTAAACCCACCAAAGGGGCCCGCCAGCTACCAAACCCCGGGGGCCAGCCAGCCAGCTACCTAGCCAGGGGGCCACCACCACCAGCCAACTTTCCTTGCCCGGGAGCCACCACCAAACCAGCTACCTAGCGAGGGAGCCACCAGCCAACCAGCTACCAAACCAGGGAAACCACCATCTACCTAGCCAGGGAGCCCCGGCCCCCCCAAAAGCTACATAGCCAGCCTGCTAGCAGTCTTATAGCCGCCCGCCACTCCCTAACCAGCCAGCCAGCCAACCCAAACCCAAATAGCTACCTAAACCACCAGCCAGCCCCTACCTAGCCAGCCACCAGCATCTAACCACCAGCCAGCTACCAAAACCCGCCAGCCCGCTGTGTTACGTTACCATTTTGTCATGGCACATGTTTGATTAGACACTTGGGCTATACCGCTTTTTTGGTTCAGAGGGCGAGAAATCCGGGTCCCTGGCGGGCCCCCTTTTCACTGGTTTACTACTAATCCCTCTCCCTGCCCATGACTTTATCATACCTCGGGCTTAAAACTGGGATGGTTTTTGCCCCCCCACTACAACACTTTGCCCCGACTATTCCACTTTCCAAAAAACTCGTGACTGAATAAATACTCCCTACATCCCTTTGACCATCTGAGTCTTCAACTTCCAAAATTGTGAACCTTTTCTCTGTGCCCAACTCTTGGGAAAACCCCCTTTTTTTTGTCCACCCTTTAAAAATTCCTTGCAAATATTTTTTTAGTCGTTACAAGTTTCCCCAACCCCCCTGTTTCCCCCATTTTCGTCAACCGAAATTTCCCCTTTAAACCCTTTTTTCGCAGGGGCATTCCCCCTTGTCGGGAAATAGCCTTGTTTCAAACCTTTTGGGACTTTCCCCCTAAATTTTTTGATGTGGGTTAAAACCCGGGTGGGTTTTCCCAAAATGGGCTGCCCTACTCCATATTGGGGCCGGGGGTGCCAGTGACCAAATCCCCGAAAGGGTTCCTTACTGAGGTATCGGAATGCTATTCTCAGGTTTGCCAGGCGCCCATATGCTGCAGCAGTTATCTGGTTGATGTGTGCTTCTGGAGACATGCTCGGTGTTATACTCATCCCAAGATCTTTCTGCTTGAGTGAGGTTTGCAGTCTTTGGCCACCTAGCCTATATTTTGTCTGTGGTCTTCTTTGCCCTTCCCCGATCTTCATGACTTTGCATTTGGCAGGGTTGAATTCAACTAGCAAGTTGCTAGACCAGGTGTCCAGTCTGTCCAGGTCTCTTTGTAGTCCTGCCTGATCCTCATCTGATTTAATTCTCCTCATTACCTTCACATCGTCTGCAAACAGGGACACTTCTGAGTATCCCTTCAGTCATGTCCTTCACATATAACAAAAAACAAAAAATCTAGTCCTAGGACTGACCCCACTGTGATACCACATCCCATACCATGACTTGTTGCCACCTCCCTGTCAGGTATTCTCTGATCCACTGCAGCACTGTTCCTGTTATATGTGCCTCATCCTCTAGCTTCTGCACTAATCTCTTGTGAGGAACTGTGTCGTAGGCCTGGCAGTCCAAGAAAATGGAATCGACGCACCCTTTTCTCTCGTGTCTGACTTCTGTTACCTTGTCATAAAACTCCAGTAGGTTTGTGACACAGATTTTGCCTTCCATAAATCCGCGCTGATTGTCGTTTATAATCTTGTTCCTTTCCAGGTGTTCCACCACTCTTCTCCTGATAATCTTCTCCATGACTTTGCATACTATACACGTCAGTGACACAGATCTATAGTTTAGTGCCTCATTTTTGTCTCCTTTCTTAAAAATGGGGACTACATTTGCCGTTTTCCATATCTCGGGTAGTTGCTCAGTTTCAAGGGATGTGTTGAGAATTGTGGTTAGTGGCACACACACTGTTCTCCCTCTCAAGGGGCCCCCGGAGAGAAGTGAAGACGATTAATCAGCCCCATCATCCATTCAACTACTACACACTACTACACTCCCCGCACCTCTCCTTCCGACATTTTTTAAGTCCCCGCACTGTCGCTTGATTTTCAGATATTTTTCCTGACTATGGAATAAACTTCTCCAGCCGGGGGACTGACACCTAAAATTCTAACTTAAGGGGGATGGACTGTTTAAAATCGTCTTCCATCTCTAGTTCCTGTACTTCTGTATTCGATGAGGAAAACCCTATGTGTAGGCGAAACTTTTGGGGAATAAGTTGTCAAAACTGTTCATATGTGTCTACCTAACAACCTGCGGTTTGTATACCTTTTTTGATTTTCATCTTGTCAACACTGCAACACGTGGCATCTTGACAGAAAACCCTTTGGGCAAGCTTTTCAAGGAAAAGGGGTTGGTTTTGAGGGGGACATGCTCTCAGTTGCCTCCACTACTACTAACTACACTACTACTACCCTGCACCCCCTTCCGACAGTTTTTAAAGTCTCCGCACTGTTTTGATCTTCAGATAGTTCCGACATGGAACTGAACTTCTCCAGGCCGAGGGACTGAAAACCTCAAATTCACGACTTTAAGGGTGATGGACTGATTACACGTCTTCACATCTCTACTGTTCCTCCTATTCTGTATTCGCTGAGGAAGCCTATGTGACGAAACGTTTGGGAAAAATTGTCAACTGTTGTATGGTCTTCCCAAAAAAAACCGTCGGTATTGTATACCATTTTGATGTTCATCGGTCGACACTGCAACACGTGGCATCTTGACAAAAAACCCTTGGACAAGCTTTTCAAGTGAGAAGGGTTGGATCTGAGAGGGACATGACCTCTAGTTGCCCTCACCTACTACTACTACACTACTACCCCCTGCACCTCTCCCCCCACAGTATTAAAGCTCCCACTGTCGTTGATTTTTCAATATTTTCCTGACTAGGAACTGAACTTCTCCAGGCCGAGGGATGACAACCTAAAATCTACGACTTTAAGGGTGATGGTGATTACATCGTCTCCACATCTCTAGGGGTTCCTGCCTCTTTCGTATTCGATGAGGAAGCCTATGTGTAGGCGAAACGTTTCGGAATAAAGTTGCTAACTTCTATGTGCTTACCTAAAAACCTGTCGGTATTGTATCCATTTTGATGTTCACTTCTACCAACCTTGTCAGGTCAGGTATTTTTCACTTAAGGAGCACTGCACCAGACCCAGCAGCACAAGCTAATTAGGTCCAACTCACACCCCCCCACATCCACTATGTATTTATCCAACCTATTTTTAAAGCACAAAAATTTTTTAGCCTCTAAAACTGTACTCGGGAGTTTGTTCTACCCCACAACTCTATTCCCAAAACCGTACTTTCCTATACCCTTCCTGAATCTAAATTTTTTCCCCAAATTTAAAAAACCTGCTGCGACCTGTCTAGGTAGATATTTTCAGCCATTTTTACACCCCCTTTATTTTTATTTCCGTATTTTAAAGGGACAAAACTATTCACGTTGCTAAATTTACGAACTGCAATGCAGTTAATTACCCATTCCAATATGCTCCATAATCTGACCAATATAGGGGTTTGAATTAACTTAATATGCTAAAAGTCTAGGGGGAAAAAAAGGTTTTAAAATACCTACATAATGGAAAAATTTAAAAACCCTGCTCAAAAGTATCCTTTATGACAACGTTTCGCCCCCACAGTGGACTTTTTCAAGTCCAAAAAGATTACCTGGGGGGGAAGGGCGCGGTACTTCCACCCCAGGGATTTGGTAAACACATATTTATAAAATTTGACAATGGCAAATCTTGGGATCTTATTGAGGAAACGTTTCGCCACACGTGGCTTCACAGTCCATACAAAAGGAATCTTGAAGAACAGGAGGAGAATGAGGTAAAACATCCCTCAACCTTGAGTCGATGTGGCAGTCCTCAATCTTGAATAGAATACAGCATAGTGCTAGAAGGAGCTTAAAAAACCGTTGGCAGGAGAGGTGCGAAGCAAGTCGTGTAACATTTTTTCAATGTTGAATGGCGTGCCCAAGAATTAGGCAAAACGAAGAAATTCCAAATTAAAATCCCCAAAAAGTTGGTGTCTGACAGGTTTTTAGATGAATGGTTTCAGAGAACCACAGTTTTAAAATTAGACACATGTGTCTAAATTTTTCAACAGGTTCTCTCAAACCCTTCTAGACACATATGCAACATTAGGGATCTTTATTTCGAAACGATCGCCACACAGTAGGCTTCTTTAGCGGTACAGAAAAGTTGATAGAAGCCCGAAAATACTGAAAAACGATGTAACCTCCATCACCCTTAAAAGTTTTGAGGTGGTCATCCCCATCTGGGAAAAGTATTGTTCCTAGTTTTGAACAATTGGAGTTGAAGTGACAGGATGGAGCCTTGTATAACGCCAGAAGGTGAGACGTAGGTCACTAGTAGAACGTAGACGTTGGGAGGTCAGGTCCACACAAGGGTATCTTGGTACAGACCTGAAATCAACTTCGACAACCTCTACTAGTGAGAATGGCTGAATTTGAGAGGGACCTGACCTCCCAACGTCTACGTTCTACTAGTGACCTACGTCTCACCTCCTGGCGTTATACAAGGCTCCATCCTGTCACTTCAACTCCATATTGTTCCAGACTATGGAACAATACTCTTCTCCAGACTAAGGGACTGACCACCTCAAAACTTTAAGGGTGATGGACTGATTACATCGTCTTCAAGTATCTTCTGCTTCTATCAACTTTTCTGTACTCGACTGAAAAAGCCTACTGTGTAGGCGAAACGTTTCGAAATAAAGATACCTAACTGTTGTGATGAATGGTTTTGAAAACCGACAAGTTGAAGAATTGAGACACTTATGCAACACATGGGAATCTTTATTGAAGAAACGTTTCGCCACACAGTGGCTTCATCAGTCCAATACAAAGTAGAAATGGGTAAGGAGAGTAGAAGTATGAGGTAATCAGTCCCTCAACCTGGATTCGATGTGTTCAGTTAACTTTTTTCACTAAGGTATTTGAGGAGGTAGATCATGGTAATGAATATGATATTGTGTATATGGACTTCAGTAAGGCTTTTGACAGGGTCCCACATCAGAGACTATTGAGGAAAATTAAAGCACATGGAATAGGAGGAGAGATTTTTTCCTGGATAGAGGCATGGTTGACAAATAGGCAGCAGAGAGTTTGCATAAATGGGGAGAAATCAGAGTGGGGAAGTGTCACGAGCGGTGTTCCACAGGGGTCAGTGTTGGGCCCCCTGCTGTTCACAATCTACATAAAACGACATAGATGAGGGCATAAAGAGCGACATCGGCAAGTTTGCCGATGACACCAAAATAGGCCGTCGAATTCATTCTGACGAGGACATTCGAGCACTCCAGGAAGATTTGAATAGACTGATGCAGTGGTCGGAGAAGTGGCAGATGCAGTTTAATATAAACAAATGCAAAGTTCTAAATGTTGGACAGGACAATAACCATGCCACGTATAAACTAAATAATGTAGATCTTAATATTACTGATTGCGAAAAAGATTTAGGAGTTCTGGTTAGCAGTAATCTGAAACCAAGACAAACGTGCATAAGTGTTCGCAATAAAGCTAATAGAATCCTTGGCTTCATATCAAGAAGCATAAATAATAGGAGTCCTCAGGTTGTTCTTCAGCTCTATACATCCTTGGTTAGGCTTCATTTAGATTATGCT
Source organism: Cherax quadricarinatus (assembly GCF_026875155.1). Classification (NCBI taxonomy): domain Eukaryota; kingdom Metazoa; phylum Arthropoda; class Malacostraca; order Decapoda; family Parastacidae; genus Cherax; species Cherax quadricarinatus. Next base: position 25,031,596 of record NC_069471.1, on the reverse strand, counting down.
GCACAGTTTTGGTCACCGTATTACAGAATGGATTTAAATTCTCGGGAAAAAGGGAAAAAAGGGGAAAACAAAGTTAAACCCATGAAATCAGAAACCTTCCTATGAGGATAGACTAAGGGCCCTGAAACTGCACTCATAAAAAGACTAAATTGGGGGGGATATTTTTGGGTGTAAAAATTTTGGAAAAGACAGGAATAAATAAAGGGGATGTAAATAGGGGGTGCAAAAAATTTTATCTGGGCCTAGCGGAAATCGCAGCAAGGGTTTTAATTTGGGAAAAAAATTAAAGATTCAGGAAGGTTAGGAAATACGGGGTTTTGGGGGTAATAGAGTTGGGATGATTGGAAAAACCCCCAAGTCCCTTTTTAAAAGAGGGCCAGAACGTTGTGTAGTTTTAAAAAAAGGGTTGGAAAAAAATGAGTAGATGGGGGTGGGTGGGGTTTTGGGGCCCGGGATAGCTTGGCTACCAGGCCCGGTTCCCGGTTCCTCCCTTAAGTAAATTGTGACCTGACCTGATGGGTTTGGTGCTTTGGGTTTAAAAGGCCTGTAGGAGACTGGGCCCTTGCCCGCAGGGGCCAGTAGGCCTTTTCGGGTGTTCCATCTTTTCTTTGTTTTTTTAAGTTCTTAAGTCCCAGCTTTAGGGCCAGAGAGGTGGCTTATATACTGCGGTGAATGAGTTGAACCCAAGGGAGGGGGGATCACAGGGGGCCCTCCCCTAGTGTAAGTGGGGTTCGTCGTCCAAAAAGTTGGGCAAGCTTTTTAAAGTCTTTGTCCCCAAAGACCATGATTTTGCAGTGTTGACAGATGTGATAAAAGGTTTGAAAACCGACATTTGAAAAATTTTAAACATTTTATGCAACCATGGGAATCTTTGAAGTTAAGACACAGTGCAACACTGGATTCTTTATTGTGAACGTTTCGCCCCAGGGCTTTTCAAACGATTCTAGGACATTGGGAAGACAGTAGAACTATATACAAAAGATGAGGTAATCAGTCCCTCGGCCTTGGATTAGTGTTCCAGCATCGGGTGGGGAGAGTCTGGAGCAAAGGAAAGAAGACTGGCGCTTTTTTATGGCGTCAGTGAAGGGGAGGGCAGCAGACAGGTCAGCAGGGTAGGCGGGATTCCCCAGTGGAAGTAGGCCCTTCCCAAAAGAGAGGGTTATTTCCCGCAGCCAAAGAAGGTTTTGAAACCTCTTAAACCCAAGATTCCATATGTTGCAGTGTCTGAAAGTTGTGCAAAGGAAGTAAAAAATACCGCAATATGAAAGTTAAGGACACATGAACATCGGATACTTTTTTGTGTAGCGTTTCGCCATCCAGGGGCTTTATAAATACAGATTCTAGGACATAATGGAAACAGTAGAACTTATACAAAAGATGAGGTAATCAGTCCCCGGCCTTGGATTTGTGTTCAAAGCTGGGGTGGAGGAGGTCTGGAGCAAAGGCAAGAAATGGCGCTTTTTTTAGGCGTCGTGAATGGGACGGGCAGCAGCCCGGGTCAGCACTGGTAGGCGGGTTCCCCAGGGAAGAGGTCCTTTCCCCAAAAGAGATGGGTTATTTCAGCAGCCGTGAAAAAGGGTCTTGTAGATTTTCCCCTGAACCAAATTCCTGATGTTGCAGTGTCTGACAAGTTTGCAAAGGAAGGTATAAAATACCGACAAAATAAAAGTTAAGACACTGTGCACATCTGGATATCTTTATTGATAGACGTTCGCCATCCGGGCTTTATCAATACAGTTTCAGGAAAATGGAAAGACAGTGAATATATAAAAAAATTGAGGTAATCAGCCCCTCGGCCTTGGAGTTAGTGTTACAGCATCGTGGTGGAGGAAGTCTGGAGCAAAGGAAAGAAGATGGCGCTTTTTATAGGGTCGTAATGGGACGGGCGGGAACGAGGTCAGTCCGGGAGGGGGATTCCCCATGGAAGTGGTCCTTCCCAAAAGAGATGGGTTAGTTGCAGCAGCGTGAAAAAGGGTCTTGTAGATGTCCTCTGAACCAAAGATCCATAAATTTGCGTGTCTGACAATTTGTGCAAAGGAAGGTTTTAAAAACCGACAAAGAAAAGTTAAAAACCAATGGCAACTCTGGAATCTTTATTGAGGGGACTTTTCGCCTCCATGGCTTTTTAATACAGATTCTAGGACAAAAGGGAAAGACAGTAGAACTATTTACAAAAAAAAAAGGTAATCAGTCCCTGGGCCTGGAGTTAGGTTCACACCCATCGGGTGGAGGGAGTCTGGAGCAAAGGCAAGAAGACGGGCGTTTTTTAAAAGGCGTCGTGAATGGACGGGCAGCAGACGGGGTCGTCACTGGTGGGGGGGGTTTCCCCCAGGGGAATGGCCCTTCCCAAAGAGATGGTTTTTGCAGCGCCGTGAAGAAGGTCTTGAGTTCCCGAACCAAGATTCCTTTTGTTTTTGGTGTCTGACAATTTTTAAAAGGAAGGAAAAAATACCCGCAATATGAAAGTTAGACCCTGTGAAACATCTGGATATCTTTTTTGTAAGCGTTTGCCATCCAGGGGCTTTTCAATACGATTCTAGGAAAAAAAAAGGGAAGACATAGAACAATACAAAAGAGGGGAAATCAGCCCCCCGGGCCCTTTGGGATTTTAGTGTTAAGCATCGTGGTGGAGGAGAGTCTGGAGCAAAGGCAGAAAGGCGCTTTTTTTAGGCGTCAGTGAAGGGGACGGGCAGCGACGAGGTCAGTCACTGGTGGGGGCGGGGGATTCCCCGGGAATAGGTCCTTCCCAAGAAGGGGTTTTCAGCAGGTGAAGAAGGCTTGTAGATGTCCCTGAACAAGATTCCCATATGGCTTCTACAGTTTTGAAAAAGGAAGTAAAAAAAAACCAAATAGAAAGTTAAGACACATTGAAATCTGGAAAAATCTTTTTTGTATGAAGTTTCGCCACCAGTGGCTTTATTAAGATCTAGGAAAAATAGGGACAGAGAAAAACAAAAAAAGGGTTTTAATGTCCCCCCTTGGGTTTTTCACAAGATCTTGGGGGAGGAGGCGGGAGAAAAGGGAAGAAGATGGCCTTTTTATGGGCTGAATGGGGGGGCCCAACAGGATCATTTGGTAGGGGGTTCCCCGTAAGTGGCCTTCCAAAGAGATGGGTTATTTGAGCACCGAAGAATCTTGAGAGGGGTTTAAAAAGACCCCCGTTTGATTTGTTGACAGTTGGCGGAGGATAAAAACCGCAAAAATAAAATTTTAAAGGCACGGGCAAACGGGTTCTTTTTTTGGGCGTTCGCATGTGGCTTTTTTATCAGTTCAAGCAAAGGAAGGACGTAGAACTATAACAAAAGATGGGGTACTTTTTCCCTCGGCCTTGGTTTTATGTTAAACGAAGTGGTGGGGAATTTTAAAAACAAAAAACCCTTTTTTACCCCTTAATGGGGGGGAAGGGGTGTTTGGGGGGTTTTTTGAAGTAGTCCCCCAAAGAAAAAGGGTTGTTGCAGCAGCCGTGAGAAGGTCGTCTCTGCTTCCCTATTTGTCCTAGAAACGAAAAGGGATAAACCCCTGGGATGGCAAACCCCTCTTACAATAAAGTTCCAAGTTCACAGTGTCTTAACTTTCATTTGCCCGGTATTTTTACTTCCTTTCCCAAACAACTGTCAGACACTGCAACATCAGGAATTTGGTTCAGGGACATCTACAAGCCCCTTCTTTAGGCGCTGCAACTAACCCCTCTTTTTGGGAAGGCCCCCTTTCCATGGGGAATCCCGCCCTCCCCAGGGGTCCTCGTCTGCTGCCCGCCCATTCACGACGCCTATAAAAAGGGGCCCCAGTTCTTCTTGCCTTTGCCCCCGACTCTCCCCCCCCGATGCTGTGAACACAAACCCCAAGGCCCGAGGGACTGTTCCCCATCTTTTGTATTTTGTTTACTGTCTTCCTTTTAAAGTCCCAGAACTGTTTTGAAAAAGCCACTGGATGGCAAACGTCTACTCAATAAGTATCCAGATTTTGCATGTGTCAAAACTTTATATTGTCGGATTTTATCCCTTCCCTTTTTGCACAACTTGTCAACACTGAACACTGGAATCTTGGTTCAAGGCTCTACAAGACCTTCTTCACGGCTGCTGCAATAACCCATCTTTTTGGGGGAAGGCCTCTTCCCGGGGGATCCCGCTTCCCCCAGTGACTGACCCGTCTCTGCCCGTCCCTTTCACTGACCCCTATAAAAAGCCCCCAGTCTTCTTGCCTTTGCTCCAGACCTCCTCCACCACGATGCTGTGAACACTAACCCCAAGGGCCGGGGGATGATTCCCTCATCTTTTGTAAAAGTTTACGTTTCCCTTTTTGTCCTAGAATCTGTTTTGAAAAGCCACTGGATGGCGAAACTTTCACTAAAAAAGATACCCAAGTTGCACAGTGTTTTAACTTTCATATTGTCGGTATTTTATCCCTTCCTTTGCACAACTTGTCAAACACGAACATATGGAATTTGGTTCAGGGGACATCTCAAGACCTTCTTCACGGCTGCTCAACTAACCCATCTCTTTGGAAGGACCTACTTCCAGGGGAACCCGCCTCCCAGTGACTGACCTGTCTGCTGCCCGTCCCTTTCACTGACCCCTATAAAAAGCCCCATTCTTGCTTTGCCCCGACCTCCCCACCCCGATGCGGGAACCTAACCCCAGGCCGAGGGACGGGATTCCCCATCTTTTGTATTTTTTACTGTCTTCCAAATTTTGTCCTAGAATCTGTATTGATAAGCAGGGAGGCAAAAACGTCTACTACAAAAAAAGATACCCCGAGTTGCAAATGTGTCTTAACTTTCATATGTGGGTTTTTTAAAACCTTCTTTGCACAACTTGTAAAACACTGCAACTCATGGAATCTTGGTTCAGAGGACATCTACAAGACCTTCTTCACGGCGCTGCAACAACCCCATCTTTTTGGGAAGGCCCCTACTTCCACTGGGGAATCCCGCCTCCCAGTGACTGACCTCGTCGTGCCCTCCCATTCATGACGCCTATAAAAAGCGCCAGTTTCTTGCCTTTGCCCCAGCTCTCCACCCCGATGCTGTGAACAAAAACTCCAACCCCGAGGGACGTTATCATCTTTTTTAAGTTCTACTGTTTTCCTATTATGCCCTAAAATCTTTTTTGATAAACCCCCTGGATGGCGAAACGCTACTACAAAAAAGATATGATTTTGCAAAGTGTTTACTTTCATATTGTCGTATTTTTACTTCCTTTCCCACTTGTCAGACACTGAACATCTGGAATCTTGGTTCAGAGGCATCAAAAGACCTTTTCAGGGTGCTGCAACTAACCCATTTTTTGGGGAAGGGGACCTCTTCCCGGGGAATCCCGCCTACCAGTGACTGCCCTGTCGCTGCCCTCCCATTCACTGAGCCTTAAAAAAGGCCGTTTTCTTGCCTTTGCTCCAGACTTCTCCCACCCGATGCTGGAACAAAAACTCCAAGGCCGGGGGATGTTTACCTCATCTTTTGTTATGTTCTACTGTTTCCTATTTGCCGAATCTGTATTGAAAAAAGCCACGGAGGGCGAAAGCTATAAAATAAAGATATCCAATTTTGCAATGTGTTTTAATTTTCAATTTTGCTTTTTTTTTATCCCTTTCCTTTGCCACAGGGGAATCTTTATGAAGAAACTTTCGCCACACAGTGGCTTCCCCCAGTCAAAATACAAAGTAGAAAGGGGAAAGGGTCCGGGTTTTGGGGACTGTTTTCTCATACTTCTACTCTCCTTACCCATTTCTATTTGTTTTGGATGATGAAGCCACTGTTTTTGGCGAAACGTTTTTTCAATAAAGATTCCCTTTTTTGCAAAAGTGTCTAAATTTTCTCCCAATGTTAGGTAAGACACTATGCAAAGTTGGGTATCTTTATTATAAAATTTTCGCCTACACAGTAGGCTTCTTAGTCAAGTACAAAAAAAAGTTGATAGAAGAGAAGATATTAAGACGTGTAATCATCCATCACCCTTAAAGTTTTGAGGTGGTCAGTCCCTCAGTCTGGAGAAGAGCATTGTTCCATAGTATGAAACAATATGGAGAAGAAGTGACAGGATGGAGCTTTTTATAGCGCCAAGAGGTGAGACGTAGGCCACTAGGAAAGGTAAGAACTCAGATGTTGAGAAGTCAGGTCCCTCTCAAATCCAGCCCCTCTCACTAGTGGAAGTTGTCGAAGTTGATTGCAGGTCTGTACCAAGATACCCTTGTGTTGCAGTGTCTGACAGATTGAACATTAAAATAGTATAAAATACCGACAGGTTGTTAGGTAAGACACATATGCAACAGTTAGGTATCTTTATTCTGAAACAATATTGTTTCATACTATGGAACAATGCTCTTCTCCAGACTGAGGGACTGACCACCTCAAAACTTTAAGGGTGATGGACTGATTACATCGTCTTCAAGTATCTTCTGCTTCTATCAACTTTTCTGTACTTGACTGAAGAAGCCTACTGTGTAGGCGAAACGTTTCATAATAAAGATACCTAACTGTTGTGTACGAATGGTATATAATACCGACAAGATGAGAGTAAGACACATGTGCAACATGTGGGTATCTTTATTGTAGACGTTTCGCCATCCAGTGGCTTTATCAATACAAATTCTAGGACATAACTTGAAGACAGTAGAACTATGTACAGAAGATGAGGTAATCAGTCCCTCAACCTAGGAGTAGGTGCGAACAGCACCATACTCGTGGAGATTCTCGTGGAGAATCTCCACGAGTATGGTGCTGTTCGCACCTACTCCTAGGTTGAGGGACTGATTACCTCATCTTCTGTACATAGTTCTACTGTCTTCAAGTTATGTCCTAGAATTTGTATTGATAAAGCCACTGGATGGCGAAACGTCTACAATAAAGATACCCAGATGTTGCACATGTGTCTTACTCTCATACCTAACTGTTGCATATGTGTCTTACCTAACAACCTGTCGGTATTTTATACCATTTTAATGTTCATACCTAACTGTTGCATATGTGTCTTACCTAACTACCTGGGGTGGAAGGTACGCGCGTACCTTCCACCCCAGATAGATCTGTTTGTGACTTGAGAAAGCCCACTGTGTGGGCGAAACGTTGTCAATAAAAGATGACATTACACTGCATATGTGTTTATATTTCCAGTCATGCTAGGTGTGATAGTGGCCCTCTCTGTAATTAGTATTTTATAACATGTAATGTTTATAGAAAATAAACTTAATTCGATTTATACACCTCGATCATATCTCCCCTAATTCTACGCCTTTCTTGAGAGTGCAGATTCAGGGCCTCAGTCTATCCTCATAGTGCAGATTCAGGGCCTCGGTCTATCCTCATAGTGCAGATTCAGGGCCTCAGTCTATCCTCATAGTGCAGATTCAAGGCCTCAGTCTATCCTCATAGTGCAGATTCAGGCCTCAGTCTATCCTCATAGTGCAGATTCAGGCCTCAGTCTATCCTCATAGTGCAGATTCAGGGCCTCAGTCTATCCTCATAGTGCAGATTCAGGGCCTCAGTCTATCCTCATAGTGCAGATTCAGGGCCTCAGTCTATCCTCATAGTGCAGATTCAAGGCCTCAGTCTATCCTCATAGTGCAGATTCAGGGCCTCAGTCTATCCTCATAGTGCAGATTCAGGGCCTCAGTCTATCCTCATAGTGCAGATTCAGGGCCTCAGTCTATCCTCATAGTGCAGATTCAGGGCCTCAATCTATCCTCATAGTGCAGATTCAGGGCCTCAGTCTATTCTCATAGTGCAGATTCAGGGCCTCAGTCTATCCTCATAGAGCAGATTCTGGGCCTCAGTCTATCCTCATAGTGCAGATTCAGGACCTCAGTCTATCCTCATAGTGCAGATTCAAGGCCTCAGTCTATCCTCATAGTGCAGATTCAGGGCCTCAGTCTATCCTCATAGTGCAGATTCAGGGCCTCAGTCTATCCTCATAGTGCAGATTCTGGGCCTCAGTCTATCCTCATAGTGCAGATTCAGGGCCTCAGTCTATCCTCATAGTGCAGATTCAGGGCCTCAATCTATCCTCATAGTGCAGATTCAGGGCCTCAGTCTATCCTCATAGTGCAGATTCAGGGCCTCAGTCTATCCTCATAGAGCAGATTCAGGGCCTCAGTCTATCCTCATAGTGCAGATTCAGGGCCTCAATCTATCCTCATAGTGCAGATTCAAGGCCTCAGTCTATCCTCATAGTGCAGATTCAGGGCCTCAGTCTATCCTCATAGTGCAGATTCAGGGCCTCAGTCTATCCTCATAGTGCAGATTCTGGGCCTCAGTCTATCCTCATAGTGCAGATTCAGGTCCTCAGTCTATCCTCATAGTGCAGATTCAGGGCCTCAGTCTATCCACATAGTGCAGATTCAGGGCCTCAGTCTATCCTCATAGGGAAGATTTCTGATACATGGGATCATCTTTGTCATCCTCCTCTGTACGTTTTCCAGAACATTTATATCCATTCTGTAATACGGTGACCAGAACTGAGCAGCACAGTCTAAATGAGGCCTAACCAAGGATATATAGAGTTGAAGAACAACCTGAGGACTTCTATTATTTATACTTCTAGATATGAAGCCAAGAATTCTGTTAGCTTTACTGCGAACACTAATGCACTGTTTTCTTGGTTTCAGATTACTGCTAACCAGAACTCCTAAATCCTTTTCGCAATCAGTAATATTAAGATCTACATTATTTAGTTTATATGTGGCATGGTTATTGTCCTGTCCAACATTTAGAACTTTGCATTTGTCTATATTAAACTGCATCTGCCACTTCTCCGACCACTGCATCAGTCTATTCAAATCATCCTGGAGTGCTCTAGTGTCCTCATTAGAATGAATTGGACGGCCTATTTTGGTGTCATCAGCAAATTTGCTTATGTCACTATTTATTCCCTCATCTATGTCGTTTATGTAAATTGTGAACAACAACGGGCCCAACACTGACCCCTGAGGAACACCGCTTGTGATGTGCCCCCATTCTGATTTCTCCCCATTTATGCAAACTCTCTGCTGTCTATTTGTCAGCCATGCCTCTACCCAGGAAAAAATCTCTCCTCCTATTCCGTATGCCTTAAGTTTTCTCAACAGCCTGTGAAGTGGGACTATCAAAAGCCTTACTGAAGTCGAAATTATCCCAAAAAGCTCTGTTATCCCAGCAGAGCTTTAATATATCCATCCAATGCTCTATAATCACACTACAGCCTCAGATATCCAAGGCTCTATTAATATCACTCTAGAATATCTTCAATATTCGTCTAGTTGGGAACACTCAGATTACGTTCATGTTTAGTTCCTCCTATCTGAAGGATAGTAGATGTAGACAGTGTGTTTGCTGGGGCTGGGATAGAGGATAGTTTGTCATCTTGACTACTGTGAATCATAATGGGTTAATAGCCCACTAGATACTATTACTACTGCTAGTACTACTCTATTAAGACTCTTGTGTCACTATTGCTACTGCCTCTACAACTGCTACCACTACTACCACCACTACAACTGCTACTACTACCACTACAACTGCTACTACTACCACTACAACTGCTACCACTACTACAACTGCTACCACTACTACTATACTATTCCCTCCTGTTATTCTACCACCCCCGGCCCCCTCTCGTATATATGCTGTCTCCCTTCCCTTCACACTGGTGTGTCTTGTTAATGTTTGATGTCAGACCGGAACATTGTCATTAGGTCCAGTCTCCCATGTGTAGGTTATCTGTGCGTTAGTATCATTTGGGTATCATTCCTGTGGAAACGTCTTGCCAAGCAATGGCTTCTTCAGTCCAATGCAGCGAAAGGAAAGATAAGGGGGAGTTTTGGGGTAATCGGTCCCTTAGCCACAGTCAGATGATGGACTGAAACACTTGGGCTCCGCTAAGGAACTGATAACCTCAAACTCATGTTCCACCTGTCTCTGCATTGGACTGAAGAGCCATTGCGTGGTAACTCCTTTCCAGAATGTCAATACTGTTGCAGTGGTCACCAGAATGGGTGTCAATACTGTTACAGTGGTCACCAGAATGGGTGTCAATACTGTTGCAGTGGTCACCAGAATGGGTGTCAATACTGTTACAGTGGTCACCAGAATGGGTGTCAATTACTGTTCAGTGGGTCACCAAATGGTGTCAATACTGTTGCATGGTCACCAGAATGGGTGTCAATACTGTTACAGTGGTCACCAGAATGGGTGCCCAATACTGTTAACAGGGGGTCACCAGAAGGGTCAATATGTTACAGTGGTCACCAGAATAGTTGTCAATACTGTTACAGGGTCCCCAGAAGGGGTGTAAATACTGTTACAGTGTACCAGAATGGGTGTCAATACTGTTACAGTAGTCACCAGAATGGGGTCAATACGGGTTACAGTGGTCACCGGATGGTGTCAATACGTTACAGTGGTCACCAGAATGGGTGTCAATACTGTTCATGGTCACCAGAATGGTGTCAAAAACTGTTACAGTGGTCACCAGAATGGGTGTAAATACTGTTACAGGGGCCCACCAGAAGGGGGTGTCAATATTTTACAGGGGCACCAGAATGGGGCATACTGTTACAGTGGTCACCAGAATGGGTGGTCATACTGTTACGTGGTCCCAGAATGGGGGTAAATTTACTGTTACAGTGGTCACCAGATGGGGTGTCAATACTGTTACAGTGGTCACCAGAATGGTGTCAAACGTTACAGTGGTCACCAGGAATGGGGTCAATAGTTACAGTGGTCACAGAAGGTGTCAATACTTTTACAGGGTCACCAGAATGGGTGTACTTTTAAAAAGTGGCACCAGAAGGGGTGTCAATACTGTCAGTGGTCACCAGAATGGGTGTCAATCTGTTACGTGGTCACCAAAAGGGGGTGTCAAACTGTTACAGTGGTCACCAGAAGGGTGTCAATACTGTTACAGTGGTCACCGGGAAGGGGTGTAAATACTGTTACAGTGGTCACCAGAATGGGGCAATACTGTTACAGGGGTCACCAAAGGTGCAAAAACTGTCAGTGGTCCCAGAGGGGTGTCAACACTGTTACAGTGTCACCAGAGGGGTGTCAACACTGTTAACAGTGGTCACCAATAATGGGTTTTCAAACTGTTACAGTGGTCACCAGAATGGGTGTAAAACACTGTTACAGTGGTCACCAATGGGTTCAAAACTGTTACATGTTCCCAGAATGGGTGTCATACTGTTACGTGGCCCAGAAGGGGGTGTCAATACTGTTACAGTGGTCACCAGAATGGGTGTCAATTCTGTTACATGGCACCAATGGGTGCAATACTGTTACAGTGGTCACCAGAATGGTGTCCATACATGTTACAGTGGCCCACCAGAATGGGTGTAAAAATACTGTGTCAAACTGTTACAGTGGTCACCAGAATGGGTGTCAATACTGTTACAGTGGTCACCAGAATGGGTGCCCAATACTGTTACATATCACCAGAATGGGTTCAATACTGTTACCAGTGGGACACCAGAATGGGTGTCATACTGTTAAGTGGTCACCTAAGAAGGTAGTCAATACTGTAACAGTGGTCACCAGGGATGGGTTTGTCAATACTGTAACAGTGGTTCACCAGAAGGGTGTCAATACTGTTAACAGTGGTCACCAAATGGGTGTCAATTACTGTTACATGCACCACAATGGGCCCAATACTGTTAACAGTGGTACCTAAATGGGTGTCAATACTAAATGGTCACCAGATAATGTCAAATACTGTTACAGTTGATCCCAATAGGGTGTCAATACTGTTACAGTTTCACCCAAATGGGTGTCTACTGTTACAGTGGATCACCAGAACGGTTGTCAATACTGTTACAGTGGTCACCAGACGGGTGATCAATACTGTATACATGGTCACCAGAAACGGGTTCCAATAACTGTTTCAGTGGTCACACAGAAAGGGAGTCAAGATTAACATCGGTCACCAAAGGTTCAATACTGTTACAGTGGTCACACAAATGGGTGTCAAACTGTTACAGGTGGTAAACCAAATGGTTTTCAATACTGTTACAGTGGCACCAGAAGGGTCACTACTGTTAAGTGTCCCCAGAATGGGTGTCAATACTGTTACAGTGGTCACCAGAATGGGTGTCAATACTGTTACAGTGGTCACCAGAATGGGTGTCAACACTGTTACAGTGGTCACCAGAATGGGTGTCAATACTGTTACAGTGGTCACCAGAATGGGTGTCAACACTGTTACAGTGGTCACCAGAATGGGTGTCAATACTGTTACAGTGGTCACCAGAATGGGTGTCAACACTGTTACAGTGGTCACCAGAATGGGTGTCAACACTGTTACAGTGGTCACCAGAATAGGGACCTCTCAACATTGTTGCAGTCGATAAATTAGACACATGTGCAACTCTTGGGTATCTTTATTGAGGAAACGTTTCGCCACACAGTGGCTTCATCAGTCCATACAAAGGAGAAACTTGAAGAACAGGAGGAGAATGAGGTAATCAGTCCCTCAACCTTGAGTCGACGTGGTCAGTCCATCAATCTTGAATAGAATACGGCATATGAGCGGAGAAGGAGCTTATAAACCGTAGGCAGGAGAGGTGCAGCAGTCGTAGGTTTATCTGGAGTTTATCTGGAGAGAGTTCCGGGGGTCAACGCCCCCGCGGCCCGGTCTGTGACCAGGCCTCCTTAGGTCAGTGTCCCAGGATGCGACCCACACCAGTCGACTAACACCCAGGTACCCATTTTACTGATGGGGAACATAGACAACAGGTGGAAAGAAACACGTCCAATGTTTCTACTCTGGCTGGGAATCGAACCCAGGCCCTCACCGTGTGAAGCGAGAGTGTTAACCACCAGGCCACCACATTTGTCCAATGTGGAAGTAGGTCGTGCCCAAGAATTAGGCAAGCGAAGAATTCCCAAGTATTAAGATCCCAAGAAGTTGCAGTGTCTGACCACATCGACTCAAGGCTGAGGGACTAAGTAAACCTCATTCCGCGAATGGAAAAATTTATTTTGAACCTTTCCGGAATTGGGATGAATTTATTAAGGTTGTATTACCGATTTTAGAAATAATAGATATAAAACAACGAGTAAGGATTAAAAAAAAAAATAATGGTGAAAATAGCTGTAGTGATAGGAATAAGATGAACAAATTAATGGAATGTGCAAGTGGGTAAAGCTATTTTTTTAATAACAAATGAGACATGGTTTAACGTGAAGAATCTGCATGGCACTACAAGTCCCCCCCCCCAAAAAAAAAAACTGCACCAAAATGGTTGATAAAAATTAAAACAGACACTGAAAGGCTGGGTAGAATTTCTGGAGGGAACCAAAAGGTTGATTATGGCCGAGACATACGATCCCTGGAACTTATATAGGAACCAAGGTAGACATCTGTTCCAGGAAACTGCTGAGGCTACAAGACACAAGGTAGGAATCCCGGAGTATTTTTTCCGAGGTAGGAATCCCGGAGTATTTTTTCCGAGGTAGGAATCCCGGAGTATTTTTTCCGAGGTAGGAATCCCGGAGTATTTTTTCCGAGGTAGGAATCCCGGAGTATTTTTTCCGAGGTAGGAATCCCGGAGTATTTTTTCCGAGGTAGGAATCCCGGAGTATTTTTTCCGAGGTAGGAATCCCGGAGTATTTTTTCCGAGGTAGGAATCCCGGAGTATTTTTTCCGGAGTTAAACTGGAATTGTGTAGAAAATGAGACTTGTGTACACTTAGGACATGAATAAAAACAAGAGTTAGTGACCATACCACGGGCGGGATTTGAACCCGCGGTCAGAGAGTCTCAAAACTCCAGATCGTCGCGTTAGCCACTGGACTAGCTAGACTCTCTGACCGCGGGTTCAAATCCCGCCCGTGGTATGGTTTGCAATCGTGTCATTACGATTTCGTGAGTCAAGATTTATTGACATTTGACTTCTTCATTTTAAGAAAAGAAACGAAGAATATTCACATAAATACTGCTGGAGTAGGTAGCAGCAGAGAGGAAAACAGTAGTACAAATGTGGCGAGATGGGTTGCTTTTGAGGACCATCCAATATTTTTACTCACTGAAAATGGGTGTAATACTGTTGCAGTGTCACCAGAATGGTGTCATACTGTTTCAGTGGTCACCAGAATGAGGTGTCAATACTGTTACAGTAGTCACCAGAATGGGTGTCATACTGTTTACAGTGGTCACCAGAAGGTGTCATACTGTTTACAGTGGTCCCCCAGAATGGGTGTCAATACTGTTACAGTGGTCACCAGAATGGGTGTCAATACTGTTACAGTGGTCACCAGAATGGGTGTCAATACTGTTACAGTAGTCACCAGAATGGGTGTCAATACTGTTACAGTGGTCACCAGAATGGGTGTCAATACTGTTTACAGTAGTCCCCCAGAATGGTGTCAACACAGTTACAGTAAGTCACCAGAATGGGGTCAATACTGTTACGGGTCACCAGAATGGGTGTCAAATTTTTACAGTAGTCCCAGAATGGGTGTCCAATACTTGTTACAGTGGTCACCAGAATGGTGTCAAAACTGTTACCAGTAGTCACCAGAATGGGTGGTCAATACTTTACAGTGGTCACCGAGAATTGGGTGCAATAACTGTTACAGTGGTCCCAGAATGGGTGTCAATACTGTTACAGTGGTCACCAGAATGGGTGTCAATACTGTTACAGTGGTCACCAGAATGGGTGTCAATACTGTTACAGTGGTCACCAGAATGGGTGGTCAACACTGTACATTTGTCACCAGAAGGTGTCAATACTGTTACAGTGGTCACCAGAATGGGTACCGTTTTATCAACAATTTGGCTATAGTGTAACTTTCAAGACTTTTGATGGACTGTGTTACTAGGGTCAATTAGGGCAGCCTTGATACACTTGTCATTGCAAATTATCTTTCTTAATGATTAACCTACCTTCACTTCGCATCATAAGGTGTTCAATATTTTGTATGTCGCACACACAGATCATCACGATCAGTCATTCATGTCTCCACAGATCCTAGTGTACAGAGAAGTTCCTGTTCCCTCTATATAAACCTTATCACATCCTCCACATGGGACTAAACACTGGCGCTAGTGACACACTTGTTAGTTGAAGAGCTGGTGGATATTTCAACAAGTTCTTTGCCAAGTTAGTTGCAAAATCGTTGACCAGCAGGCTAACATGACTATTGTTAATAACACTAGCTTGCGATGAGTGACATGACTCAAGAACACAATCATATCTTGTATCTTTACCACATGACAGTATCACCTCAACACCCACCTTTGGGTGTGACTGGAATCCTCTGACTGGGAATCTAGCAACAAATGATTTCTTAAACATATTCCAAGCCTGTGTGTGCGCACTATTAATAACCAACAGAAAGACACTCAGAATATTAATTGGTCTGTATATTTCAATCCCCTTCTGGGATCCACTTCAGCAGATACACAAGTGAAACGAGAAGAATATATGGGGGAGGCTACACCTTAAGTGAGAAGACAGGTCCTGAAGAGAAGCTAAAAATTCGGGGAGGGAGTTCCTTTGTGCTATGTAATTCCACATGTTGTTCTGGCCGTGTGTGTGTGTTTAAAACATCTTGTGGTAGAACCATCAAAATGAAATAAACTGTGATTTAGTTCTGGCAGACAAGGAGAACCTTGTTACAAGCATCCAGAGATTAAAGACCAGCTAGGACCCGGCCACAACAATCATTTACATTTTCAGTGAATAGAAACGTGACAGTGAACATAGCTGAGGAACGATCCTGTGTCTTGTTCTGCAGATGACAACGTCGCAACTAATGCGACATTTTGTGGCAACGTTTCGCTCTCCAGGAGCTTTGTCAAGCTGTTATGTATAACACTTTTTATTCGTAATCGCTTGACAAAGCTTCTGGAGAGCGAAACGTTGCTACAATACAATGTCACATCAGTTGCATTTGTGTTTATTTATCTAACATATTATCGGTAATTTTACCAACATTACATCATTCTGTATCAGAACACAATAACGGAATTATCCTGGAGGGTGTTCTGGGGGGGGGGGGTCAACGCCCCCACAACCCGTGGTATGGTTTGTTTGCAATCGTGTCATTACGATTTCGTGAGTTAGCCCAGTCCATGACCAGGCCTACCAGTGGATCAGGACCTGATCAACCAGGCTATTACTGGTCAGCTGGTCAGATACTGTGTCTGTCCAGCTCCCTCTTGAAGACAGCCAGGGGTCAATTGGTAATCCCCCTTATGTATGCTGGAAGGCAGTTGAACAGTGTTGGTCCCCTGACACTTATTGTGTTATATCTTAGGATACAGCATCCTTATGTATGTTGGGAGGCAGTTGAACAGTCTTGGACCCCTGACACTTAGATAACTTAATCAAATGTATAAATCTCTCATCATACGACCACAGACTGAACGCCCTGGACACACTCAAGTGGACGAGCAAGAATACGAGAGTGTCACTGAAGAAAACAAACAAAACAGATAAAACACAATAAAACCCTTTCAATACCCAGTAGGAACACTGAATAATAAATTAGAATTAGAAAATAGATTTAGAAAGAAAATTAGGGAGGCATTAATAAGTTAACAGTCAAATGGTAAATAGAGCAATCTATTACAAGGGTGATTAGAGTTAGTCCATTGTTAGTTTTAAAATAGGTTGTGTAACCAAGCGAGCGAGTTGGGTTATGATCTACCAGGAGTTAGTTGAAGGAACAGGTTAGAAAACTGGTTGAGAATGGTTGGATTTGAGAACTATCCTAGTAGGCTTATGTAAGCTACAACCATGCTATTATCCACAACACAACTATCAACCCAGACTACAACCATGCTATTATCCACAGGTATCAACCCAGACTACAACCATGCTGTCATCCACAACACAACTATCAACCCAGACTACAACCATGCTATCATCCACAACACAAGTATCAACCCAGACTACAACCATGCTGTCATCCACAACAAACTATCAACCCAGACTACAACCATGCTGTCATCCACAAGTATCAACCCAGACTACAACCATGCTGTCATCCACAAGTATCAACCCAGACTACAACCATGGTGTCATGCACAACACAACTAACAACCCAGACTACAACCCTGTGTCTTGTTCAGTGTAAGAGAATGTGTCGTAAGAGGCGACTACACTGCCAGGAGCACGAAGTTAGTAAACATAACAAAATCTTAAAAAAGTTAGGATGTATGAATGTGCCTGGATGTTGTGCACATAAGACATGATTGCCAATGTTATGGAAGAAGTTGGATGTCCTAGCTGTAAGCGAAAGAAAGCTGAAGGTGAGAAGTTTCAGTGGAGAGAAAGAAAAGGGATTATGTCAGGAGTATCTGAGAGAGTTAGAGCTAAGGAAGGGGTAGCAATAATGTTGAAGGGTCACTTATTTAAGAGGGGATATAAATGTATAAATTCAAGGATTATGTGAATTATAATAAAGGTTGAATGTGAAAAGTGGGTTACATTAAGTGTATATTCACCTGGAGAAGAGAGGAGTGTAGAGGAGAGAGATGTTGGAAGATGTTAAGCGAGTGTTTGGGAAGTTTTGAACCAAGTGTGAGAGAAGCTGTGGTAGAGGACGTGAATACTAAACTGGGTGAAATGGCTATAGAGGGTGTGGTAGACAAGTTTGGGGATGTAAAGGATAATGGGAGCCTTTGAACTTTGTACAGAACGAGATTTGGTAAAAGGTAATTCAAAATTTAAAAAAGAAGATAAGTATACAAGATATGATACAGGGCATAATGACAGTTGTTTGTTGGACTACGTATTGGTAGATAAAAGACTAACAGGTAGACATCAGGATGTACATGTTTATAGAGGGGCCACAGATATATCAGATCATTTTTTAGTTGTAGCTACAGTGAGAGTGAAAGGTAGATTAACTATTCTTAGAAAGATGTGCTATCAAGAGTACAGGCAATGAGGTCGAAGAGGTACGGGGTAGATTTAAGAATACAGTGTTAGAGTGTTCAGCAGAAGTTTGTGGTTACAGGAAAGTGGGTGCGGGAGGGAAGAAGAGCAATTGGTGGAATGATGCGGTAGAGAGAGAAAGCATATAAGAGGATTTTACAAAACAGAAGCGATGCAAAGAGGGAGAAGCACATGGAGAGAAAAGGAAAGGTTAAGAGAGTGGTGAAGGAATGTAAAAGGAGAGCAAATAAGAGAGTGGGTGAGATGCTGCCAACAAATTTTGCCAAGAATAAGAAATAGCTTTCAAGAGATTAATAAGTTGAGAAAGCCTGGAGTGAGTTATTAGATGGAGAGTTGGAGGTATCAGGAAGATGGAGGGAATATTTTGAGGAACTGTTAAACCTTGATGAAGATAGGGAAGCTGTGATTTCAAAGGAAGGGTGGTGGAGTGGCGATATATGTCAGAGATAATTTGATTTGTTGCAGTAGACAAGATATATAATTAGAAGCATCAAAACAGACTATTTGGCTACAATTTGTTGAGGGTCGTGAAAAATTAATTCTGGTAAAACATCTTGTAGGAGTGAGGAAGAGCCAGTTGTGAGTGTGGGGGAAGTTCGTGAGGCAGTAGGTAAAATGAAAGGGGGTAAGGCAGCTGGGATTGATGGGATAAAGATAGAAATGTTAAAAGCAGGTGGGGATATAGTTTTGGAGTGGTTGGTGCTATTATTTAATAAATGTATGGAAGAGGGTAAGGTACCTAGGGATTGGCAGAAAGCATGCATAGTTCCTTTGTATAAAGACAAAGGGGATAAAACAGTAAGAATTATAGGGGAATAAGCCTGTTGAGTATACCTGGTAAAGTGTATAGTAGAGTTATTATTGAAATAATTAACAGGAGAGCAGGATTGCAGATGAACAAGGAGGCTTTAGGAAGGGTAGGTGGTGTGTAGACCAAGTGTTTACAGTGAGTTACATTTTGCCGATGACACTGTGTTTTTAGGAGATTCTAAGAGAAGTTGCAGTAGTGGATGAATTTGGGAGGTTATGTAAAAGAAAGAAATCAAAAGTGAACACAGGAAAGAACAAGGTGGTGAGGATAAAAAAATTTGGTAATGAAAGATTGGATATCAGATTGAAAAGAGTATGGAGGAAGTGAACATTTCAAATATTTGAGAATGGATGTGTCAACAGATGGTCTGTGAAAGACGAGGTGAATCAAAGAATTGATGAGAGGGAAAAAGGGTGAGTGATGCACTGAGGAGTCTGTGGAGACAAAAAACTTTATCCACGGAAGAAGAGAGGGGAATGCATGAGAGTACAGTTATACCAAACCTCTTATAAGGATGTAAAGCAAGGGCAGTGAATGTTGTAACAAGGAGAAGGCTGGAGGCAGTGGAGATGTTATGTCTGAGGGCAATGTGTGGTGTGAATATAATGCAGGTAATCCATAGCTTGGAGATTAGGAGGAGTGGGGTTACTACAAGTATTATCCAGAGGGGTGAGGAGGGGGTTGCTGACGTGGTTCAGATATTTAGAGATAGAACAATATAGGGCGACTTGGAGAGTGAATATATCTGTAGTGGAAGGTGGGGTAGGGGTTGTCCTAGTAAAGGTTGGAGGGAGAGGGTAAAGGAGGTTTTGTGTGAGGGGGCTTAGACATCCAGCAAGGGTGTGTGAGTATTTTAGATAGGAGTGGAGGCAAGTGGCTTTTATGACTCAACGTGTTGTAGGAGTGTGAGCAAAGTAACAATTATGAAGGAATTCAGAGAAACCGGTCAGCCAGACTTGAGTCCTAGAGGTGGGAAGTATAGTGCCTGCACTCTGAAGGATGTTACAGTACTGGAGGTGGGAAGTACAGTGCCTGTACTCTGAAGGATGTTACAGTACTGGAGGTGGGAAGTACAGTGCCTGCACTCTGAAGGATGTTACAGTACGGGAGGTGGGAAGTACAGTGTCTGCACACTGAAGGAAGGACAGAGATACTTACAGTGTGGAACTATGGTATCGGCACCCCTGTGGCAAGACAGTGATGGAGTGATGGTGACAGTGTTTCTTCTTCCATGGGTCACCCTGCCTCGTAGGTGAATAATATATATAATATATATATATATATATAAATATATATATATATAATATATATATATATATATATAATGTATATTCATTGCCAGAGAAAAATTTTACATGTACTGGATATGTGACCCTCCGACTTTTACTTACAATCACACACTAACATATAAACACTGATATTTATACTGACCACACAACACACACATACACACACACACACACACACACACACACACACACATACACACACACATACACACACACACACACACACACACACACACACACACACACACACACACAACACACACACACACACACACGCCACACACACACACACAACAAAGGTAACCACACATACCTCAGATATTTGGTTCCAGATTCTTCCAGACTGAACTTGACACTGTTAGTGATGATACAAAAACATTAAAATTGTAAATATTGAATTAAAATATCTTGTATTTCTTGCTGTGTGTTGTGGTATCAACCTTGTTATACCGACAAATTGGTCTAAAAACACATGTGAGCAACCACTAGGACATGCAGAAAACATTTCGGTCCTGGGACCTTGATAACTTCTAACAGTATATAAGCGGAAAGTGAGGTGAGATTTACAGTGTCTTGAAGAACGACGTGTTTGAGATGAGGTCAGGTCGACAATGAGGTCAGGTGACACCTGTGTTGTTAGGTAGGTGGTGCTTTGTCTGGTTCAGTATTATGTACGTTTTCGATATTTGTAGTTTCCAGTATTATGTTCTGTGGTGATGGCGATTAGCGAGGCTTCCAGACATCGTCGACGTCAAAGATCTTGTTCCGTGAGGACGACCTGTGTCTCATTCCATTTGATTAAATGTCTCATTGGAGTCCCTGTGGAGGACACAGTCGTACCTTAAGGTGGACTCCCTGTGGAGGACACAGTCGTACCTTAACGTGGAGTCCCTGTGGAGGACACAGTCGTACCTTAACGTGGAGTCCCTGTGGAGGACACAGTCGTACCTTAACGTGGAGTCCCTGTGGAGGACACAGTCGTACCTTAACGTGGAGTCCCTGTGGAGGACACAGTCGTACCTTAACGTAGAGTCACTGTGGAGGACACAGTCGTACTTTAACGTGGAGTCTCTGTGGAGGACACATGTGTACCTTAACGTGGAGTCCCTGTGGAGGACAGTCGTACCTTAACGTGGAGTCCCTGTGGAGGACACAGTTGTACCTTAACGTGGACTCCCTGTGGAGGACATAGTCGTACCTTAACGTGGACTCCGTGGAGGACACAGTGGTATTATAATGTGGAGTCCCTGTGGAGGACACAGTCGTACCTTCAGTACCTTAAGTCGTCTCTGTTGCTGGTGTTTCAATGTTCGCTCAGGGGGACTCAAACATTTTTTCCTGTTTCCCCTCCATATTTCATTGGACAGTATCCACATGGGATGGTGTTGACGCTGCTGTAGAAGTTAGACGTGTGGGACTACGTTTTATAGTGAGGTCTACGTGTATTTATGGTGGAAACATGTTGCTCTTAGCTACTACCTGGCGAGTATTCTTGACATCACCACATGGGAGCAATATGAATTGCTTAGAGGACTCTTACATAAGAACATAAGAAAGAAGGAACACTACTGACCCATGCGGAGCAGGTCCATATCCCCCCCCCATATTAGACTAATGATCCCACCCATCCCCGGATTAGCCCAATGACCCACCCAGACTAGTCATCTCTACTCAAGGAAGGAGCACGGCACCAGACCCAGCAGCACAAGCTAGTCAGTTCTAACTCACACCCATCCACACCCACTCATGTATTTATCTAACCTATTTTTAAAACTACACAACGTTTTAGCCTGAATAACTGTACTCGGGACTTTGTTCCACTCATCCACAACTCTATTACCAAACCAGTGCTTTCCTATATCCTTCCTGAATCTGAATTTTTCCAACTTGAAACCATTGCTGTGAGTCCTGTCTTGGCTGGAAATTTTCAGCACCCTATTTATATCCCGTTTATTTATTCCTGTTTTCCATTTATACACCTCGATCATATCCCCCCTAATTCTACGCCTTTCGAGAGAGTGCAGATTCAGGGCCCTCAGTTTATCCTCATAGTGCAGATTCAGGGCTTCAGTCTATCCTCATAGGGAAGATTTCTGATACATGGGATCATCTTTGTCATCCTCCTCTGTACGTTTTCCAGAGCATTTATATCCATTCTGTAATACCGTGACCAAAACTGAGCGGCATAGTCTAAATGAGGCCTAACCAGGGATATATAGAGTTGAAGAACAACCTGAGGACTTCTATTATTTATACTTCTAGATATGAAGCCAAGAATTCTGTTAGCTTTATTGCGAACACTAATGCACTGTTGTCTTGGTTTTAGATTACTGCTAACCAGAACTCCTAAATCCTTTTCGCAATCAGTAATATTAAGATCTACATTGTTTAGTTTATATGTGGCATGGTTATTGTCCTGTCCAACATTTAGAACTTTGCATTTGTCAATATTAAACTGCATCTGCCACTTCTCCGACAGCTGCATCAGTCTATTCAAATCATCCTGGAGTGCTCTAGTGTCCTCATTGGAATGAATTGGACGGCCTATTTTGGTGTCATCAGCAAATTTGCTTATGTCGCTATTTATTCCCTCATCTATGTCGTTTATGTAAATTGTGAACAACAACAGGCCCAACACTGACCCCTGAGGAACACCGCTTGTGACGTGCCCCCATTCTGATTTCTCCCCATTTATGCAAACTTTGTGCTGTCTATTTGTCAGCCATGCCTCTACCCAGGAAAAAATTTCTCCTCCTATTCCGTGTGCCTTAAGTTTCCTCAATAGCTTCTGATGTGGAACTTTATCGAAAGTCTTACGAAGTCCATATACACAATTCATATTCATTACCATAAATCTACCTCCTCAAACACCTTAGTAAAAAAATGTTAGTAAATTCGTAAGACAGGAACGCTCCTTTGTAAAACCGTTTTTGAGATTCATTAATCAATCTGTGCCTGTCAAGATGGCTACTAATTGCTTCGGCAATTATTAAATTCCATAAATTTTCCCACTATGGAGGTAGGTTTTATTGGTCTAGTTTGAAGCCAAGGACATGTCACCGCCTTGTAAATAGGTATTACATTTGCCATTTTCCACTTATCAGGCACTATGCCAGTTTGTAGTGATATGTTAAAAAGATTAGCCAAAGGTATGCTAAGTTCCTCTTTACATTCCTTTAACACCATTACAAACAGTTCATCAGGGCCTAGGGATTTGTTAGGTTTTAGCTTCTCTATTTGTCTGAGGACCATGTCACTAGTTACCGCAATCGTGCATAATTTATTATCGTCCTGTTCGACATAATCTATTATTTCAGGAATATCGCTAGCATTTTCCTGGGTGAAAACAGAGGAAGTAGGTATTTAGAATTTCACACATATTCTTATCACTGTCAGTGATCTGACCAGAGTTACTCTTAAGTGGGCCAATCTTGTCCCTAATCTTACTTCTGTTTACCTGAAAGAACCCTTTTGGGTTAATCTTTGAATCCCTTGCGACCTTAGCCTCATAATCCCTTTTTGCTTTTCTTATTCATTTCTTTATTTCTCTCTTTAATTGAATGTATCGATTTCTTAACTGCCCATCCCCTCTTTTGATACGCCTATATATGCCTCTCTTTTGACCAATGAGATGTTTTAATCTATTGTTCATCCATTTGGGATAGTTTTTGTTAGATCTAATTTCCCTACTCGGAAGAAAAGTTGTAAAGTAAAAGGACATAAGTGCAACTAATGTGACATTTTATTGTGGCAACGTTTCGCTCTCCAGGAGCTTTATCAAGGTAATGGCTTGATAAAGCTCCTGGAGAGCGAAACGTTGCCACAATAAAATGTCACATTAGTTGCACTTGTGTCCTTTTACTTTACATATTGTCGGTAATTCTACCAACTTTATTGGAACAAAAGTTGTCTGGGCAGCTAGAACTATGCTCTGAAAAACGTCATATTGGCAACCAAGATCACCTACCTGACCCATAGTCAGGTCATCCCAATTTAGCCCAACCAGGTAATTTTTCAGTCCCATGAAGTCGGACAAGTGGAAGTCTGGGACAGAGATTTGATTGCAGTTATCTGGGTAATTCCATGATATATTGAAACTAAGTGATTTGTGATCACTTTCCCCAAGCTCATCATTAATCTCAAGATTATTAATTAGTGAATCTTTGTTGGCAAGAACCAAGTCAAGCAGATTGTTTCCTCTAGTTGGTTCTGTCACAACTGTTCTAAAAAGCAATCCTGAACCGTATCAAGAAAGTCACTAGACTCTAGATTTCCTGTCATATTGTTCCAATCAATTTGTCTCAAGTTAAAATCTCTCATTATCACAACATTTTCATATCTAGATGCCTTATGAATTTCGTCACATAACAGCTTACTGCACTCCCTATCAAGGTTTGGGGGCCTATAAATCACACCCAAAATTAATTTGTCACATCCCTCGAGAAACTGTAGCCAAACAGATTCTGTGTTCGATGTTTCTAATCTTATATCATGTCTAAGACAACAATTTAAATTTTCTCTGACATACATCGCCACTCCACCACCCTTCCTGTTGACCCTATCAGTGTGGAATAGTTTATAACCCTGTATGTTGCATTCAGAAGGCATTTCTCTATCTTTCAGGTTGAACCAAGTCTCTGTTATACCAATATCTATATTACCTGCATTTGCAAGTAATCTTGGCTCATCTATCTTATTTCTTAGACTCCTACTATTTGTATAGTAAACCTTAATGGAGCTAGTCACTCGTTGCCCTCTACTATCTCTCTTTGTTGATCAATTGATTTGCCATTACTATCAACTTTATTTTGAATATTGTCTTTTAAACATATCCCTGAGGTATCCCGGTAATAACTGCTGTTTTTAACCCTAATGCTGCAGCCTGATTGTTTCCCATAAACACCCATACCTCTATAATCTATCAGTTTAAATTCCTAGACAAGTCATCACTGGCCACCTCAATCAAATTGGCAAATACAACCACTCCATCCCCAGAGAGATGAACCCCATCCCTTGCATACATATCACGTTTGCCAAAGAATAGGTACCAGTTATCAATGAATGGGATTTTAAGTTCCTTGCAGTACCTGTCTAGCCAGCAATTTATACCAATTGCCCTAGACATCCATTCATTGCCCACTCCCTTTCTAGGCAAGATGCTACATATGACTGGGATCCCTCCCTTAGACCTAACTACTTCTATGGCTGACCTGTACTTATCCGGCAGCTCCTCTCTCCTGCCCTTCCCAATGTCATTACCCCCAGCACTAAGACAGATAATGGGCATGTTCCCATTACCTGCCATAATATTATCCAACCTGCTGACTATCTCACCAACACCAGCTCCAGGAAGACACACTCTCTGTCTGACCTTTCTGTCTGTTACAAAATGCATGGTCCATATATCTTACCTGAGAATCGCCTACTCTTAAAATATTCTTACCTTGATTAGCAGGGGAATCAGTGGTACCTTCAACCTCACTAACCACTGAAGTACACTCGTCTTGGAGAACAGAGAATCAATTTCCTACCTTCACATCTTCTCTATTAACTCTCATCTTCCTTCTTCCTGAACTGTGAACCACTTGCCACTTAAAGCGGCTGCCACTATCACTGCTGGTGACTATTTCCTCCTTACCAGCTAAATCCTTCTCACACTCACTCACAAACTCATCTATGCGAAGCTTCAGCCTCCTATTTTCCTCCTGAAGAAGTAGAATCTCCTCCTTCAACACTTGAACCTGAGATTCTAAAGCACTACAACAAGCCATGGTGCTTGGTAACAGCCCACGCTAACTCCCAAGAGCTTAGGCAGGTATGACCGCAGGTGACTACTGACCTCAGCGTTGGTTAGGACTGTTGAAGGTAACTTGTGTCTTGCGTCTGCAATCCTTTGATATACCTTTGAAGAGTTTCGAGAGTTTAACTACTCTCGGAGCCCGGCCATGGGCCAGGCTCGTCCGGTGCTTGCCTGATCAACCAGGCTGCTACTGCTGCTGGAGGCCCACTGCCTCACATATCCATCACAGCCTGGTTGATCTGGCACCTGGTGAAGATACTTGTGCAATATCTTCACCAGGTGCCAGATGAACAAAGATGGAAACTGAAGACGTGTAAAGAGTTGTGTTATGTAGGTAGATTCCTTCTCAATGAAACGGACTGGGGATACGAAAAGCTCTCAAGAAACCAGTTTACATGGAGAGTTCCGGGGGTCAACGCCCCCGCGGCCCGGTCTGTGACCAGGCCTCCTGGTGGATCAGAGCCTGATCAACCAGGCTGTTGCTGCTGGCTGCACGCAAACCAACGTACGAGCCACAGCCCGGCCGATCCGGAACTGACTTTAGGTGCTTGTCCAGTGCCAGCTTGAAGACTGCCAGGGGTCTGTTGGTAATCCCCCTTATGTATGCTGGGAGGCAGTTGAACAGTCTCGGGCCCCTGACACTTATTGTATGGTCTCTTAACGTGCTAGTGACACCCCTGCTTTTCATTGGGGGGATGGTGCATCGTCTGCCAAGTCTTTTGCTTTCGTAGTGAGTGATTTTTGTGTGCAAGTTCGGTACTAGTCCCTCTAGGATTTTCCAGGTGTATGGACACCTATGTGAACACAAGTGTACAAGACCGTCCTTGTTGGTAGGTTTTCTCTTCGCTTTGAAGAGAAGTTTGTCACTGTCGGTAGACCTACACAGGACATCGACATCTCCTGACAGTGACAAACTTCTCAAAGCATACAGAAAATCTACCAACAAGGACGATCTTCAACACCTGTATTCACACCAAGAAGTGTGTTTATGGGTTTCTTGAGAACTTTCATCTCCAGTCCTCCTTTTTTTGAAAAAAGAATGAATGTACATAACACAACACCACACGTCTTCAGTATCCATCTTTCTTCGTCCAGGATTGCAGAAGCAAGACACAAGTTACCTTCAACAGTCCCAACCAGGGAACAGTCCTCTAAGCAATTCATATTGCTCCCATGTGGTGATGTCAAGAATACTCGCCAGGTAGTAGCTAAGAGCAACGTGTTTCCACCATAAATACACGTAGACCTCACTATAAAACGTAGTCCCACACGTCTAACTTCTACAGCAGCGTCAACACCATCCCATGTGGATACTGTCCAATGAAATATGTAGGGGAAACAGGAAAAAATGTTTGAGTCCCCCTGAGCGAACATTGAAAAACCAGCAACAGAGACGACTACGACTGTGTCCTCCACAGGGACTCAACGTTAAGGTACGACTGTGTCCTCTACAGGGACTCCACGTTAAGGTACGACTGTGTCATCCACAGGGACTCCACGTTAAGGTACGACTGTGTCCTCCACAGGGACTCAACGTTAAGGAACGACTGTGTCCTCCACAGGGACTCAGCGTTAAGGTACGACTGTGTCCTCCACAGGGACTCAACGTTAAGGTACGACTGTGTCCTCCACAGGGACTCAACGTTAAGGTACGACTGTGTCCTCCACAGGGACTCAACGTTAAGGTACGACTGTGTCCTCCACAGGGACTCAACGTTAAGGTACGACTGTGTCCTCCACAGGACTCCACGTTAAGGTACGACTGTGTCCTCCACAGGGACTCAACGTTAAGGTACGACTGTGTCCTCCACAGGGACTCAACGTTAAGGTACGACTGTGTCCTCCACTGAGACTCCACGTTAAGGTACGACTGTCCTCCACAGGGACTCCACGTTAAGGTACGACTGTGTTATCCACAGGGAGTCCACGTTAAGGTACACCTGTGTCCTCCACAGGGAGTCCACGTTAAGGTACGACTGTGTCCTCCACAGGGAGTCCACGTTAAGGTACACCTGTGTCCTCCACAGGGAGTCCACGTTAAGGTACAACTGTGTCCTCCACAGGGACTCCAATGAGACATTTAATCAAATGGAATGAGACACAGGTCGTCCTCACGGAACAAGATCTTTGACGTCGACGATGTCTGGAAGCCTCGCTAATCACCATCACCACAGAACATAATACTGGAAACTACAAAATATGGAAAACGTACATAATACTGAACCAGACAAAGCACCACCTACCTAACAACACAGGTGTCACCTGACCTCATTGTCGACCTGACCTCATTGTCGACCTGACCTCATCTCAAACACGTCGTTCTTCAGGACACTAACTCTCACCTCACTTTCCACTTATTTACTGTTAGAAGTTATTAAGGTCCCAGGACCGAAATGTTTTCTGGCATGTCCTAATGGTTGCTCCCGTACGTACGTACGTGCGAGCATGAGTGCGTGTGCGTGTGTGTAAGTGAGAAAGAGAAGCTCTCACAAGGGTGAGTTACAATCCTAACGTTGAAAGTTTTAAAAATACATGTAATATTATTATAAAAAAAATATCGGCTCCTTTTTTAGCCGATACCGTTATTGTAAAAAAAAAAATAGTTATGACCGATATTTAGCCACATCCTTCCTGCCATAAACCCCAAGGTAAAGCAGGAGACCCCTGAGCACACTATTTCAACTGAAGTGTGTGCGGACCAAGACTCTTCAACTCCATACACGAGAAGGGATAGCCAACAGATATCTGGCTGTCTTCAAAGAGGAACTGGAGAGGTGTAAGGCAGCTCCTGGCCAGCCAGGCTGTGGTGAATGTACTGGGCTGTATGCGGCTAGCATTCACAGCATGCTTAGTCAGCATATCCACCGTGAGAACTGGTCTGTGATCAGGCAGCAACACCCCACAAGGGTGACACTAGGGTGACTGACAAGTGACACTAGGGTGACTGACAAGTGACACTAGGGTGACTGACAACAGTGACACTAGGGTGACTGACAACAGTGACACAGGGTGACTGACAACAGTGACACTAGGGGTGACTGACAAAAGTGACACTAGGGTGACTGACAAGTGACACAAGGGGACTGACAAGTGACACTAGGGTGACTGACAACAGTGACACTAGGGTGACTGACAACAGTGACACTAGGGTGACTGACAACAGTGACACTAGGGTGACTGACAACAGTGACACTAGGGTGACTGACAACAGTGACACTAGGGTGACTGACAAGTGACACTAGGGTGACTGACAAGTGACACTAGGGTGACTGACAACAGTGACACTAGGGTGACTGACAACAGTGACACTAGGGTGACTGACAACAGTGACACTAGGGTGACTGCAACAGTGACCTAGGGTGACTGACAACAGTGACACTAGGGTGACTGACAACAGTGACACTAGGTGACTGACAACAGTGACACTAGGGGGACTGACAACAGTGACACTAGGGTGACTGACAACAGTGACACTAGGGTGACTGACACAGTGGACACTAGGGGGACTGACAACAGTGACACTAGGGTGACTGACAACAGTGACACTAGGGTGACTGACAACAGTGACACTAGGGATACTGATACAACAGTGACACTAGGGTGACTGACAACAGTGACACTAGGGTGACTGACAACAGTGACACTAGGGTGACTGACAACAGTGACACTGGGTGACTGACAACAGTGACACTAGGGTGACTGACAACAGTGACACTAGGGGGGACTGACAACAGTGACACTAGAGTGACTGACAACAGTGACACTAGGGTGACTTGACAACAGTGACACAAAGGGTGACTGACAACAGTGACACTAGGGTGACTGACAACAGTGACACTAGGGTGACTGACAACAGTGACACTAGGTGACTGACAACAGTGACACTAGGGTGACTGACAACAGTGACACTAGGGTGACTGACAACAGTGACACTAGGGTGACTGACAACAGTGACACTAGGGTGACTGACAACAGTGACACTAGGGTGACTGACAACAGTGACACTAGGGTGACTGACAACAGTGACACTAGGGTGACTGACGCAAGAGTGACACTAGTGTAACTGGCACAAGTGACACTAGGGTGATTGACAACAGTGACACTAGGGTGATTGACAACAGTGACACTAGGGTGATTGACAACAGTGACACTAGGGCGACTGACACAAGAGTGACACTAGGGTGACTGACATAAGAGTGACACTAAGGGGACTGACACAAGAGTGACACTAAAGGGACTGACACAAGAGTGACACTAGGGTGACTGACATAAGAGTGACACTAAGGGGACTGACACGAGTGACACTAGGGCGACTGACACAAGAGTGACATTAGGGTGACTGACACAAGAGTGACACTAGGGTGACTGACACAAGAGTGACACTAAGGGGACTGACACAAGAGTGACACTAAGGGGACTGACACAAAAGTGACAGTAAGGGGACTGACACAAGGGTGACACTAGGGTGACTGACACAAGAGTGACACTAAGGTGACTGACACAAGAGTGACACTAGGGTGACTGACATAAGAGTGACACTAAGGGGACTGACACAAGAGTGACACTAAAGGGACTGACACAAGAGTGACACTAGGGTGACTGACATAAGAGTGACACTAAGGGGACTGACACGAGTGACACTAGGGCGACTGACACAAGAGTGACATTAGGGTGACTGACACAAGAGTGACACTAGGGTGACTGACACAAGAGTGACACTAAGGGGACTGACACAAGAGTGACACTAGGGCGACTGACACAAGAGTGACATTAGGGTGACTGACACAAGAGTGACACTAAGGGGACTGACACAAGAGTGACACTAGGATGACTGACACAAGAGTTACACTAATGTGACTGACATAAGAGTGACACTAGGATGACTAACACAAGAGTTACACTAATGTGACTGACATAAGAGTGACACTAAGGGGACTGGCACATGAGTGACACTAAGGGGACTGACACAAGAGTGACACTAAGGGGACTGGCACATGAGTGACACTAAGGGGACTGACACAAGATTGACACTAGGGTGACTGACACAAGAGTGACACTAATGTGACTGACATAAGAGTGACACTAGGGTGACTGACACAAGTGACACTAGGGTGACTGACACAAGAGTGACACTAGGGTGACTGACACAAGTGACACTAAGGGGTCTGACACAAGGGTGACACCAGACACGAGAATAACATCAGACTGACAATACTAACACAATACTGACACCAGACTGACACAGTACTAACACAATACTGACACCAGACTGACACAATACTGACACCAGACTGACGCCAGACTGACACAATACTGACACCAGACTGACACAATACTGACACCAGACTGACACAATACTGACACCAGACTGACACAATACTGACACCAGACTGACGCCAGACTGACACAGTACTAACACAATACTGACACCAGACTGACACAATACTGACACCAGACTGACACAATACTAACACAATACTGACACCAGACTGACACAGTACTAACACAATACTGACACCAGACTGACACAATACTGACACCAGACTGACGCCAGACTGACACAATACTAACACAATACTGACACCAGACTGACGCCAGACTGACACAATACTGACGCCAGACTGTCACAATACTAACACAATACTGACACCAGACTGACACAATACTGACGCCAGACTGACACAGTACTAACACAATACTGACGCCAGACTGACACAGTACTAACACAATACTGACACAATACTGACACCAGACTGACACAATATTGACACCAGACTGACGCCAGACTGACACAATACTAACACAATACTGACACCAGACTGACACAGTACTAACACAATACTGACACCAGACTGACACAATACTGACACCAGACTGACACAGTACTAACACAATACTGACACCAGACTGACACAATACTGACGCCAGACTGACACAATACTAACACAATACTGACACCAGACTGACACAGTACTAACACAATACTGACACAGTACTAACACAATACTGACACCAGACTGACACAATACTGACGCCAGACTGACACAGTACTAACACAATACTGACACAATACTGACACCAGACTGACACAATATTGACACCAGACTGACGCCAGACTGACACAATACTAACACAATACTGACACCAGACTGACCAGTACTAACACTACTGCAATACTGACGCAGACTGACACAGTACTAACCAATACCCGACACAATACTGACACCAGACTGACACAATTACTGACACCAGACTGACACAATACTAACACAATACTGACACAATACTGACACAATACTGACACAATACTGACAATACTGACACCACTGACACCAGACTGACACCAGACTGACACAGTACTAACACAATACTGACACAATACTGACACCAGACTGACACAATACTGACACCAGACTGACACAGTACAACACAAAACTGACAATACTGACGCCAGACTGACACAATACTGACACCAGACTGACACAATACTGACACCAGACTGACACAATACTAACACAATACTGACACCAGACTGACACAATACTAACACAATACTGACACCAGACTGACACAGTACTAACACAATACTGACACAATACTGACACCAGACTGACACAATACTAACACAATACTGACACAATACTGACACAATACTGACACAATACTGACACAATACTGACACAATACTGACACCACTGACACCAGACTGACACCAGACTGACACAGTACTAACACAATACTGACACAATACTGACACCAGACTGACACAATACTGACAATACTGACACCAGACTGACACAATACTAACACAATACTGACACCAGACTGACACAGTACTAACACAATACTGACAATACTGACGCCAGACTGACACAATACTGACACCAGACTGACACAATACTGACACCAGACTGACACAATACTAACACAATACTGACACCAGACTGACACAATACTAACACAATACTGACACAATACTGACA
Organism: Cherax quadricarinatus; assembly: GCF_026875155.1. Taxonomy (NCBI): domain Eukaryota; kingdom Metazoa; phylum Arthropoda; class Malacostraca; order Decapoda; family Parastacidae; genus Cherax; species Cherax quadricarinatus. The sequence continues at coordinate 24,998,843 of NC_069471.1, read as the reverse complement.
CCAGACTGACACAATACTGACACCAGACTGACACAATACTGACACCAGACTGACACAATACTAACACAATACTGACACAATACTGACACAATACTGACAATACTGACACCAGACTGACACAATACTAACACAATACTGACACCAGACTGACACAATACTAACACAATACTGACACCAGACTGACACAATACTAACACAATACTGACCCCAATACTGACACCAGACTGACACCAGACTGACACAATACAAACACAATACTGACACCAGACTGACACAATACTAACACAATACTGACACCAGACTGACACAATACTAACAATACTGACACCAGACTGACACAATACTGACACAATACTGACACCAGACTGACACAATACTAACACAATACTGACACCAGACTGACACAATACTAACACAATACTGACACCAGACTGACACAATACTAACATAATACTGACACCAACTGACACAATACTGACACAATACTGACACCAGACTGACACAGTACTAACACAATACTGACACCAGACTGACACAATACTAACATAATACTGACACCAGACTGACACAATACTGACACAATACTGACACCAGACTGACACAATACTAACACAATACTGACACCAGACTGACACAATACTAACACAATACTGACACCAGACTGACACAGTACTAACATAATACTGACACCAGACTGACACAATACTGACACAATACTGACACCAGACTGACACAGTACTAACACAATACTGACACCAGACTGACACAATACTAACATAATACTGACACCAGACTGACAGAATACTGACACTAGACTGACAAATACACTAGACTGACAAATACACCAGACTGACACACACACCTGAGTGACACACACACCTGAGTGACACACACACCTGAGTGACACACACACCTGAGTGACACACACACCTGAGTGACACACACACCTGACTGACACACACACATCAGACTGATACACACACACACATCAGACTTACACACACCTGACTGAACACACACCTTACACACCAGATTGACACACACACACACACACACACACACACACACACACACACAACCCCACACTAACACAGCAGACTGACACACCTGACAAACACACGCACCTGACTGATACACACACACACGACACCAGGAGCTGTGATTCGACCCCTGCAATCACAACTAGATGAGTACTAGGTGAGTACACACACCAAACTGACACACACACACACACACAATGCAGGGACAGAAGCTGTGACTCGACAGAAGCAGAGCTAGGAGAGGCAGGGCCAGGAGCTGTAACTCGACCCCTGCAACCACAACTAGGTGAGTACAACTAGGTGAGTACACACACACACACACACATACATTCGTATATCAGATCCTGAGGAAAGATAGAAGGAGCGGAGGGGAAGGAGGCGTCGCACTACTCATTAAAAACCAATAGGGATTTGAGGAAATAGAAGGAATGGGCGAGACTGGAGAAAGGGATTACATAGTAGGTAAAATTCAATCTGGGGAACATAAGGTAGTCATTGCAGTGATGTATAACCCACCACATAACTGCAGGAGGCCAAGAGAGGAATATGATGAGAACAGAGCAATGGTGGACACACTTGCTGAGGTGGCAAGAAGAGCTCACTCCAGCAGAGCAAAGTTGCTGGTTATGGGGGATTTCAACCACAGGGAGATTGACTGGGAAAACCTGGAGCCACATGGGGGTCCCGAAACATGGAGAGCCAAGATGTTGGACGTGGTGCTGGAAAACCTCATGCACCAACATGTTAAGGACACTACCAGAGTGAGAGGGGAGGACGAACCAGCAAGATTGGACCTTGTGTTCACCCTGAGTAGCCCGGACGTTGAGGACATCACATATGAAAGGCCCCCTGGGAGCTAGTGATCATGTGGTTCTGAGATTTGAATACATAGAGTTAAAAGTGTAGAGGATAACAGGGGTAGAATGGGAAAAGTCAAACTACGAAAGGGGGGACTACACAAGTATGAGGAACTTCTTGCAGGAGGTTCAGTGGGAAAGAGAATTATAGGAAATTCAGTAAACGAAAAGGACTATGTAACAACAAAGTGCAAGGAGGCAGAGGAAAGGTTTGTTCCCAAGGGCAACAGAAATAATGGGACGACCAGAACGAGCCCTTGATTTACCCGAAGGTGTTGGGAGGTAAAAACTAAGTGCACTAGAGACTGGAAAAAGTACAGAAGGCAAAGGACTCAGGAAAACACGGAGATAAGTCGAAGAGCCAGAAACGAGTATGTACAGTTAAGGAGGGAGGCCCAGCGACAGTATGAAAACAACATAGCATCGAAAGTCAAGTCTGATCCGAAACTGCTGTATAGCCAAATGAGGAGGAAGACAACAGTCAAAGACCAGGTGATCAGGCTGAGGAAAGAAGGTGGGGAGCTCACAAGAAATGACCAAGAAGTATGTGAAGAGCTCAACATGAGATTTAAGGAAGAATTTACAGTGGAAACAGGAAGGACATACAAGGCTATAAATTATTCCACACTGACAGGGTCAACAGGAAAGGTGGTGGAGTAGCGATGTATGTCAGAGACAATTTAAATTGTTGTGTTAGACAAGATATTAAATTAGAAGCGTAGCCACTGAATCTGTTTGGTTACAGCTTCTCGAGGGCCGAGAAAAACTAATTTTGGGTGTGATTTACAGGGCCCCAAATCTTGATAGGGAGTGCAGTAAACTTCTATGGGACGAAATTCGGAAGGCATCTACATACGAAAATGTTGTGCTAATGGGAGATTTCAACTATAGACAGATTGACTGGAGCAATTTAACAGGAAATTTAGAGTCAGGTGACTTTCTTGATACGATCCAGGATTGTTTTTTAAAACAGTTTGTGACAGAGCCAACTAGGGGAAATAACCTCCTTGACTTGGTTCTTGCCAGTAGGGAAACACTAATTAATAATCTTGAGGTTAATGATGAGCTTGGGAAAAGTGATCACAAATCACTCAGTTTTAATATATCATGGAATTCCCCTAATAATGGCAATCAAGTCTCCGTCCCTGACTTTCGTTTGGGCTGATTTCATAGGACTGAAAAATTACTTAGGTGGGCTGAACTGGAATGACCTGACTAAGGGTCAGGTGGGTGGTGATGGTTGCCGATATGATGCTTTCCAGGGCATAGTTCTAGCTGCTCAGTCAAATTATGTTCCAAATAGGGAAATCAGATCAAACAAAAATGATCCTAAATGGATGAACAATAGATTAAAATATCTGATTGGTCAAAAGAGAGGCATATATAGGCAAATCAAAAGAGGAGAGGGCAATTGAGAAATCGATATATTCAGTTAAAGAGAGAAATAAAAAAGGGAATTAGAAAAGCAAAAAGAGATTATGAGGTTAAAGTTGCAAGAGAATCGAAGACTAACCCAAAAGGATTCTTTCAGGTATACAGAAGTAAGATCAGGGACAAGATAGGCCCACTCAAAAGTTCCTCGGGTCAGTTCACTGACAGTGATAAGGAAATGTGTAGAATTTTTAACACATACTTCCTCTCAGTTTTACACAGGAGGATACCAGCGATATTCCAGTAATGATAAATTATGTAGAAACAGGACGATAAACTGTGCACTATTAGGTCACAAGTGACATGGTCCTTAGGCAAATAGATAAATTAAAACCTAAACAAATCCCCAGGCCCTGATGAACTGTATGAAAAGGGTTCTAAAGGAATGTAAAGAGGAGCTTAGCACCCCTTTGGCTAATCTTTTCAACATATCACTACAAACTGGCATGGTGCCAGATAAGTGGAAAATGGCAAATGTGATACCTATTTTCAAAACAGGTGACAGGTCCTTAGCATCGAACTATAGACCAATAAGCCTAACCTCCATAGTGGGAAAATTTATGGAATCAATAATTGCCGAGGCAGTTCGTAGCCACCTTGAAAAGCATAAATTAATCAACGAATCTCAGCATGGTTTTACAAAGGGCGTTCCTGCCTTACGAATTTATTAACTTTTTTCCCACTAAGGTATTTGAGGAGGTAGATCATGGTAATGAATATGATATTGTGTATATGGACTTCAGTAAAGGCTTTTGACAGGGTCCCACATCAAGACTATGAGGAAAATTAAAGCACATGGAATAGGAGGAGAAAATTTTTCCTGGATAGAGGCATGGTTTGACAAATAGGCAGCAAGAGTTTGCATAAATGGGAGAAATCAGAGTGGGGAAGTGTCACGAGCGGTGTTCCACAGGGTCAGTGTTGGGCCCCCTGCTGTTCACAACCTACATAAACGACATAGATGAGGGCATAAAGAGCGACATGGGCAAGTTTGCCGATGACACCAAAATAGGCCGTCGAATTCATTCTGACGAGGACATTCGAGCACTCCAGGAAGATTTGAATAGACTGATGCAGTGGTCGGAGAAGTGGCAGATGCAGTTTAATATAGACAAATGCAAAGTTCTAATGTTGGACAGGACAATAACCATGCCACATATAAACTAAATAATGTAGATCTTAATATTACGGATTGCGAAAAAGATTTAGGAGTTCTGGTTAGCAGTAATCTGAAACCAAGACAACAGTGCATAAGTGTTCGCAATAAAGCTAATAGAATCCTTGGCTTCATATCAAGAAGCATAAATAATAGGAGTCCTCAGGTTGTTCTTCAACTCTATACATCCTTGGTTAGGCCTCATTTAGATTATGCTGCACAGTTTTGGTCACCGTATTACAGAATGGATATAAATTCTCTGGAAAATGTACAAAGGAGGATGACAAAGTTGATCCCATGTATCAAAACCTTCCCTATGAGGATAGACTAAGGGCCCTGAAACTGCACTCTCTAGAAAGACGTAGAATTAGGGGGATATGATTGAGGTGTATAAATGGAAGACAGGAATAAATAAAGGGATGTAAATAGTGTGCTGAAAATATCTAGCCTAGACAGGACTCGCAGCAATGGTTTTAAGTTGGAAAAATTCAGATTCAGGAAGGATATAGGAAAGTACTGGTTTGGTAATAGAGTTGTGGATGAGTGGAACAAACTCCCAAGTACCGTTATAGAGGCCAGAACGTTGTGTAGCTTTAAAAATAGGTTGGATAAATACATGAGTGGATGTGGGTGGGTGTGAGTTAGACCTGATAGCTTGTGCTACCAGGTCGGTTGCCGTGTTCCTCCCTTAAGTCAATGTGACCTGACCTGACTAGGTTGGGTGCACTGGCTTAAGCCGGTAGGAGACTTGGACCTGCCTCGCATGGGCCAGTAGGCCTTCTGCAGTGTTCCTTCGTTCTTATGTTCTTATGTTCTTAAGACAGAACAGTGGGGGACACCAACAAGGGATATACCAACAAAGTGTTGGATGAAATACACACAACCGAGAAGGAGGTGAAGAAGCTGCTGAGTGACCTTGATACCTCAAAGGCGATGGGACCGGACATCTCTCTGCGGGTCCTTAGAGAGATGCTGTGTGTGCCACTAACCACAATCTTCAACACATCCCTTGAAACTGGGCAACAACCTGAGGTACGGAAGACGGCAAATGTAGTTCCCATTTTTAAGAAAGGAGACAGAAACGAGGCACTAAATTATAGACCAGTGTCACCGACGTGTACAGTATGCAAAGTTATGGAAATTATCAGGAGGAGAGTGGTGGAGCACCTGGAACGGAACAATATTATAAACGACAACCAGCACGGATTCATTGAAGGCAAATCCTGTCACATACCTACTGGAGTTTTACGACAACGTAACAGAAGATACGAGAGAGAGGGGTAGGTCGATTGCATTTTCTTGGACTGCAAGAAGGCCTATGATACAGTTCTTCACAAGAGATTACTGCAGAAGCTAGAGGATCAGGTACGTATAACAGGAAGGGCACTATAATGGATGAGAGAATACCCGACAGGGAGGCAACAACGAGTCATGGTACATGAGGTATCTCAGTGGGCGCCTGTGATGAGCGGGGTCCCACAGGGGTCGGTCCTAGGACCAGTGCTATTATTGGTATATGTGAATGACATGATGGAAGGGATAGACTCAGAAGTGTCCCTGTTCGCAGATGATGTGAAGTTAATGAGGAGAATTAAATCAGATGTGGATCAGGCAGGACTACAAAGAGACCTGGACAGACTGGACACATGGTCCAGCAACTGGCTCCTCGAACATAACCCCGCCAAATGCCAAGTCATGAAGATCGAGGAAGGGCAAAGACGACCGCAGACAGAGTATAGTCTAGGCGGCCAAAAACTGCAAACCTCACTCAAGGAGAAAGATCTTGGGGCGAGTGTAATACTGAGCACATCTCTTGAGGCACACATCAACCAGATAACTGCTGCAGCATATGGGCGCCTGGCAAACCTAAGAATATCGTTCTGATACCTCACTAAGGCCCATACTGGAGTATGCAACACCAGTTTGGAATCTACACCTGGTGCAGCACGTCAAGAAATTAGAGAAAGTGCAAAGGTTTGCAACATGACTAGTCCCAGAGCTAAGTGAATTGGCCTATGTAGAATAGTTAAGGGAAATTGGCCTGACGACACTGGAGGACAGGAGGATCAGGGTTGATAGTGTAATGACATATAAAATACTGCAAGGAATTGACAAGGTGGACAAAGACAGGATGTTCCACAGAAACAAGGGGTCACAATTGGAAACTGAAGACTCAGACGAGTCAAAGGTATGTTGGGAAGTATTTCTTCAGCCATAGAGTTGTCAGGAAGTGGAATAGACTAGAAAGTGACGTAGTTGAGGCAGGAACCATACATAGTTTTAAGACGAGGTATGATAAAGCTCATGGAGCAGGGAGAGAGAGGACCTAGTAGCAACCAGTGAAGAGGCGGAGCCAGAAGCTGAGTCTCGACCCCAGCAATCACGATTAGGTGAATACTCTCTCTCTCTCTCTCTCTCTCTCTCTCCTCTCTCTCTCTCTCTCTCTCTCTCTCTCTCTCTCTCTCTCTCTCTCTCTCTCTCTCTCTCTCTCTCTCTCTCTCTCACTCTCTCTCTCTCTCTCTCTCACACACACACAAACAGAGGATAATACGTAAGCTATAATGATATAATAATTATAATAACAATAGTAATAATTACAGTAACAATAATAATAATAATAATAATAATAATAATAATAATAATATTACTCACACCCTTGGCACCTCCGGCAGTGATGGCACTGCTGCTTTGAGGAATAGTGACGTACACTGTAGACACTGCTGGCATGGCACTGCCACCGCCGCTACTGCCACTACTGCCACTGCCGCCGTCGCTGCTTACGGTGGCCAGTGGATCACCCGTAGCGGCGCCGCCACCGCCGCCGCCAGACCCGCCGCCATCCACGCCATCCATCCTGCAGTGACAACACTGTTACTACCATCCAGCAGTGACAACACTGTTACTATCATCCTGCAGTGACACCACTGTTACTATCATCCTGCAATGACAACACTGTTACTACCATCCAGCAGTGACAACACTGCTATCATCCTGCAGTGACACCACTGTTACTATCATCCTGCAATGACAACACTGTTACTACCATCCAGCAGTGACAACACTGCTATCATCCTGCAGTGACACCACTGTTACTATCATCCTGCAGTGACAACACTGCTATCATCCTGCTGTGACAACACTTACGATTATCCAGCAGTGACAACACTGTTACTATCATCCTGCAGTGACACCACTGTTACTATCATCCAGCAGTGACACCACTGTTACTACCATCCAGCAGCGACAACACTGCTATCATCCTGCAGTGACACCACTGTTACTATCATCCTGCAGTGACAACACTTACGATTATCCAGCAGTGACAACACTGTTACTATCATCCTGCAGTGACACCACTGTTACTATCATCCAGCATTGACACCACTGTTACTACCATCCAGCAGTGACAACACTATCATCCTGCAGTGACAACACTGTTACTACCATCCAGCAGTGACAACACTATCCTGCTGTGACAACACTGTTACTATCATCCTGCAGTGACACCAATGTTACTATCATCCTGCAGTGACAACACTTACGATTATACATCAGTGACAACACTGTTACTATCATCCTGCAGTGACACCACTGTTACTATCATGCAGTGACAACACTGCTATCATCCAGCAGTGACAACAGTGTTACTATCATCCTGCAGTGACAACGCTGCTACTATCATCCAGCAGTGACAACACTGTTACTATCATCCAGCAGTGACAACACTGTTACTATCATCCTGCAGTGACAACACTGTTACTATCATCCTGCAGTGACAACACTTACAATTATCCAGCAGTGACAACACTGTTACTATCATCCTGCAGTGACAACGCTGCTATCGTCATGCAGTGACAACACTGTTACTATCATACTGCAGTGACACCACTGTTACTACCATCCTGCAGTGACAACACTGTTACTATCATCCAGCAGTGACAACACTGTTACTATCATCCTGCAGTGACAACACTGTTACTATCATCCTGCAGTGACAACACTGTTACTACCATCCTGCAGTGACAACACTGTTACTACCATCCTGCAGTGACAACACTGTTACTATCATCCAGCAGTGACAACACTGTTACTATCATCCAGCAGTGACAACACTGCTATAATCCAGCAGTGACAACACTTACTATCATCCTGCAGTGACAACACTGTTACTATCATCCAGCAGTGACAACACTGCTATAATCCAGCAGTGACAACACTGTTACTATCATCCTGCTGTGACAACACCGTTACTACCATCCTGCAGTGACAACACTCTTACTATCATCCTGCAGTGACAACACTGCTACTATCATCCTGCAGTGACAACACTGTTACTATCATCCAGCAGTGACAACACTGCTACTATCATCCAGCAGTGACAACACTGTTACTATCATCCTACAATGACAACACTGTTACTATCATCCTGCAGTGACAACACTGTTACTGTCATCCAGCAGTGACACTGTTACTAATATCCAGCAGTGACAACACTGTTACTATCATCCAGCAGTGACAACACTATCATCCTGCAGTGACAACACTGTTACTATCATCCAGCAGTGACAACACTGTTACTATCATCCAGCAGTGACAACACTGCTATAATCCAGCAGTGACAACACTATTACTATCATCCTGCAGTGACAACACTGTTACTATCATCTTGCAGTGACAACACTGTTACTATCATCCTGCAGTGACAACACTGTTACTATCATCCTGCAGTGACAACACTGTTACTATCATCCTGCAGTGACACCACTGTTACTATCATCCTGCAGTGACAACAGTTACTATCATCCTGCAGTGACAACACTTACTATCATCCTGCAGTGACACCACTGTTACTATCATCCTGCAGTGACACCACTGTTACTATCATCCAGCAGTGACAACACTGTTACTATCATCCTGCAGTGACAACACTTACAATTATCCAGCAGTGACAACACTGTTACTATCATCCTGCAGTGACAACAGTTACTATCATCCTGCAGTGACAACACTGTTACTATCATCCTGCAGTGACACCACTGTTACTATCATCCTGCAGTGACACCACTGTTACTATCATCCAGCAGTGACAACACTGTTACTATCATCCTGCAGTGACAACACTTACAATTATCCAGCAGTGACAACACTGTTACTATCATCCTGCAGTGACAACAGTTACTATCATCCTGCAGTGACACCACTGTTACTACCATCCTGCAGTGACAACACTGTTACTATCATCCTGCAGTGACAACACTGTTACTATCATCCTGCAGTGACAACACTGTTACTATCATCCTGCAGTGACAACACTGTTACTATCATCCTGCAGTGACAACACTGTTACTATCATCCTGCAGTGACAACACTGTTACTATCATCCTGCAGTGACATCACTGTTACTATCATCCTGCAGTGACAACACTGTTACTATCATCCTGCAGTGACAACACTGTTACTATCATCCTGCAGTGACAACACTGTTACTATCATCCTACAGTGACAACACTGTTACTATCATCCTGCAGTGACATCACTGTTACTATCATCCTGCAGTGACAACACTGTTACTATCATCCTGCAGTGACAACACTGTTACTATCATCCTGCAGTGACAACACAGTTACTATCATCCTGCAGTAACAAATGTTACTACACACACACACAAACACACACAGAAACACACAAAAACACACAAACACACACACACACACACACACGCACGCGCGCGCGCAATCCTGCCAAATGCAAAGTCATGAAGATTGGCGAGGGGCAAAGAAGACCGCAGACAGAGTATAGGCTAGGTGGACAAAGACTACAGACCTCACTCAGGGAGAAAGACCTTGGGGTGACCATAACACCGAGCACATCACCGGAGGCATACATCAACCAAATAACTGCTGCAGCATACGGGCGCCTGGCAAACCTGAGAATAGCGTTCCGATACCTTAATAAGGAATCGTTCAAGACACTGTACACTGTGTATGTTAGGCCCATACTGGAGTATGCAGCACCAGTCTGGAACCCACACCTGGTCAAGCACGTCAAGAAGTTAGAAAAAGTACAAAGGTTTGCAACAAGGCTAGTCCCAGAGCTCAGGGGAATGTCGTACGAGGAAAGGTTGAGGGAAATCGGACTGACGATACTGGAGGACAGAAGGGTCAGGGGAGACATGATAACGACATACAAGATACTGCGGGGAATAGACAAGGTGGACAGAGATAGGATGTTCCAGAGAGGGGACACAGGGACAAGGGGGTCACACTGGAAGCTGAAGACTCAGACGAGTCACAGGGACGTTAGGAAGTATTTCTTCAGTCACAGAGTCGTCAGGCAGTGGAATAGCCTAGCAAGTGAAGTAGTGGAGGCAGGAACCATACATAGTTTTAAGAAGAGGTATGATACAGCTCAGGAAGCAGAGAGGGAGAGGACCCAGTAGCGATCAGTGAAGAGGCGGGGCCAGGAGCTATAATTCGACTCCAGCAACCATATATATGAGAGCACACACAACACCAGTACGCTGAGGTCTCTGCTGGGTTAGTGTGGGGTGTTACAGTGTACCATGGCTTGTTTCTCTGCTGGGTTAGTGTGGAGTGTTACGTGTACCTTTTCTCGCGGGTTTTGGGGATGTTGGCCATGGTTGCCCCCGCTGGGAGTGGGGGGTTAAAAGTCCCTTTGCTGCTTCCGGGGGGAGGGATTTGGGGGGAGGTTGTTTCCTGGTTATGGGAAAAGGGTTCAGGAACCATGTTGCTTCCTGCGGGGGATGACAGGTCCCAGGCTTTCGGGAGGGGAGGACAGGTCCATGGTTTTTCTCGCTGGGGATTGGGTTTTTCATTTCCCATCTTGCTTCCTGCGGTTTAGTGGGGAGGAAAAGGACCGTTGTTTCTGTGTTAGGGGATTTTAAGGACCAGGGTTTCCCTTTCGGGGAAGGGGGGGCGGGAAAACCATTTTTTCCTGCTTTATGGGGAAAACCCAAAATTTGCTTCCTGGGGGGTTAAATGTGGGGTGTTACTGTACCAGGTTGTTCCTGGGGTTTTGTTTTTATTTTACAGGTCCCAGGGCCTGCTTTCCTGCTGGGTTGTGTGATTTAAGTGTACCAGGCTTGTTTTCATGCGGGGTTAGTGTGGGGGTTTACGTGTACCTGGTTTTCCTGCTTTAGTTTTGGGTTACAGGTCCATGGTTTTTCTTCCGCGGGGTTTGGGGGTGTTACAGTCCCATGGCTTGTTTCCTGCTGGTTATGGGGATTTCTTGTAACCAGGGCTTGTTTCCTGGGGTTTAGGGATTTACAGTGTACCAGGGTTTTGCTTCCTGCGGGGTTAGTGTGGGGGTTACAGTGACATGGTTTGCTTCTCTTGGGTTAGTGTGGGGTTTCATGCCTGGCTTGTTCTCTGCGGGGTTAGTGTGGGTTTTTAACAGTACCGGTTTTTCTCTTGCGGGGTTATTGGGGGTTTTCCCGTGTCCAGGCTTCTTCTCGCTGGTTAGTGGGGGAGTTTTTCAGTAAAACCATGCTTGCTTCTTGCTGGGTTAGGTGGGGTGTTAACATGACCATGGTTGCTTCTCTGCGGGGTTAGTGGAGTGTTACAGGTACCTGGCTTTTCTCTGCTGGGTTAGTGTGGGATGTTACAGTGTACCATGGCTTGCTTCTCTGCTGGGTTAGTGTGGGGTGTTACAGTGTACCATGGCTTGCTTCTCTGCTGGGTTAGTGTGGAGTGTTACAGTGTACCATGGCTTGTTTCCGGGGGGGTTATGTGAGTTTTTACAGTGTACCAGGGCTTCTTCCGCGGGGGTTAGTGGTGTTATTTACCTGGCTTCTTTTTCTGCGGGGTTATGTGGAGGTTCAGTGTACCATCTTTTTCTTGCGGTTTAAGGGGAGTGTTACGTGTACCAGGGCTTGCTTCCTGCGGGGTTGTGTTAATGTTACAGTTCCCATGGCTGCTTCTGCGGGGTTAGTTTTGAATGTCATTTCCTGGTTTGCTTCCTCGGGGTTTAGTGTTGTGTTTTACAGTGTACCATGGCTTTGTTCACTCTGTTTATGTTGAGTGAAAACAGTGTACCGGGCTTCTTCAGCTGGGTTAGGGGATTTTTACAGTGCACCAGGGTTGTTTCTCTCTGGTAGTGGGATATTACAGTTTTCCAGGGGCTTGCTTTCTGCGGGGGTTAGTGGGGGAGTTACAGTGTACCATGGCTTGCTTCCTCTGGGTTAGTGTGGGGTTTTACAGTGTCCCCAGGGCTTGTTTCCTCGGTTTTAGTGGGGGGTTTGCATGCACATGGCTGCTTCTCTCTGGTTATGTGGGGGTTTTACAGTGCCCCCATGGCTTGCTTCTCTGCTGGGTTAGTGTGGAGTGTTACAGTGTACCATGGCTTGCTTCTCTGCTGGGTTAGTGTGGAGTGTTACAGTGTACCATGGCTTGCTTCTCTGCTGGGTTAATGGGGAGTGTTACAGTGTACCATGGCTTCTTCTCTGCTGGGTTAGGTTATGTTTACAGTGTACCATGGCTTGCTTCTCTGCTGGGTCAAAATGTGGGGTGTTACTGTGCACATGCTTCCTTCACTCTGGGTTGTGGAGTGATTACAGTGTACCAGCTTGCGTCTATGCTGGGTTAATGTTGGTGCTACAGTGTACATGGCTTGCTTCACTGCTGGGTTTAGTGTGGGGTGTTTTACAGTGACCATGGCTTGCTTCTCTGCTGTTAGTGTGATGTTACATCAAACCATGCTTGCTCTCTGCTGGGTTTTTGGGATGTTTTCAGTGACCATTGCTTGTCTTCTCTGCTGGTTAGTGTATTACCGTGCACCATGCTTGCTTTCTCTACTGTTAGGTGGGTTTACAGGACCATGCTTGCTTCTCTGCTGTTGTGTGGATTTACAGGTACCATGCTTTGCTTCTCTGCTGGTTAGTGTGGTGTACAGTGTACCAGGCTTGCTTCTCTGCGGTTAGAGTGATGTACAGTCACCATGCTTGCTTCTCTGCTGCGTTCGTGTGGGTGTTACAGTGTAAACCATGGCTTCTTCACTTCTGTTAGTGTGGAGATGTTACAGTGTACCAGCTTCTTCTCTCGTGGTTAATTGTGGATGATACAGTGTACCATGGCTGCTTATCTGCTGGTTAATGTGAATGTTACAGTGTACCATGGTCTTGCTTCTCTGCGGGTTAATGGGTTACAGTGTCCCATGCTTGCTTCTCTGCTGTTAGTGGGAGTGAAAAGTGTACCATGGCTTCTTCTCTGCTGGTTATTGGAGTGTTACATGGTGGTTGGGGGGGGGGGGGGTGTGGGTGGTGGGTATATATTTTATATAAAAAAAAAAAAACCACCCACCCACCCCCCCTCCCTACCCCACCCCCTCCCCCCCCCATGGCATGCTTCTCTGCTGGGTTAATGTGGAGTGCTACAGTTAACCATGGCTGCTTCTCTGCTGGTTAGTGAGAGTGTTACAGTGTACAATCCCTTGCTACCTCTGCTGTTATGTGGTGATGTACAGTTACATGCTTGCTTCTCGACTGGTTTAATTTGGTTTTTCCAGTGTACCATGCTTGCTTCTCTGCTGGTTGAATGGAGTGTTTCAGTGTCCCATGCTTGCTTCTCTGCTGTTAATGTTGGGTTGTACAGTGTAACCATGCTTGCTTCTCTGCTTGGGTTAATGTGTGTGTTACAGAGTATCATGGCTTGCTTCTCTCTGGGTTTAGTTAACCTGGATTTTACCTGAAGAGTTCCGGGGTCAACTGCCGCCGCGGCCACTCCCGAACCAGCCTCCTGAGATCAACCTGATCATCCAGGCCTGTCTGCTGGCCTGCACGCATACCAACATACAGCCCACATCCCGTCTGATCCGGACTGACTTTAGGTTCTTGACCTTTGAAATCTTGAACCTGCCAGGACTGTTGGTAATCCCCTTATTTGTGCTGGGAGCATTTAACATTCTCGCCCCTACACTTTTTGTATGGTCTCTAACGTGCTAGTGACACCCCTGCTTTTCATTGGGATGGTGCTTCGACTTCGCCAATTCCTTTTGCTTTCGTATGGGTGATTTTCCGTGTGCAAGTTCGGTACTGTCCTCTAGATTTTCATGTATTATAAACATTGTAATCCTCTCCCTCCCTGCGTTCCAGGAATACATGTTTAGGATCCTTCAAGAGCGCTCACAATAATGAGGTTTTATCTCGCGTTATGCGCGCCGTGAAAGTTCTCTTACATTTCTAGGTCGGCAATTTCACCTGCTTGAAAGGTGCTGTTAGTGTGCAGCAAATTTCCACCTAGATATAACAAGTTACCTTAAGAAGTGTCCATCATTGTCTTTGGCCTCCCTAGTTTTGAAGGTTCTCATTATCCATCCTGTCATTTTTTCTAGCAGATGCGATGATACAATGTTATGGTCCCATGAAGAGAGATCCCCTCATTATCACTCCCAGGTCTTTGACGTTGGTTGTTTCGCTCTAGTTTGGGCCAGAATTTGTTTTGTACTCTGATGAAGATTTAATTCCCTCAGTTTAACCATATCTGAGTAATTGAAATTTCTCATCGTTGAATCTTCATATTGTTTTCTGCAGCCCACTGAAAGATTGTTGAATGTCCTGCCTGGAGCTTGTAGGGTCTGCAAATGGAAGAACACGTCATATGCAGATTCGGGTGTCATCGCAAAGGAAGACACGGTGCTGTGGCTGACATCCTTGTCTATGTCGGATATATGGATGAGAACAAGATGGAGCGAGTACGCTGCCTTTGGAACAGAGCTTTCACCGTACTGCCTCGACTTTACTCTGTTGACGACTACTCTCTGTGTTCTTTAGTGAGGAAATTAAGATCCATCGACCGACTTTCCTTTATTCCTTTAGCACCATTTGTGCGCCTATTACGCCCATGGTCCACACTTGTCCGAAGGCTTTGCAAGTCCTGTATATATTACATCTGCATTCTTTGTCCCCCCCCCTTCTAGTGCATTTAGGACCTTGTCCCGTAGTGGTCC
Source organism: Cherax quadricarinatus (assembly GCF_026875155.1). Taxonomy (NCBI): domain Eukaryota; kingdom Metazoa; phylum Arthropoda; class Malacostraca; order Decapoda; family Parastacidae; genus Cherax; species Cherax quadricarinatus. The sequence continues at coordinate 24,983,397 of NC_069471.1, read as the reverse complement.
AATAGTTAGACCTGACAGGAGCGACCTTTCTAAACCCATGGTGCCCGGTGTTAACGGAGGGGTGACCAGATGCGTTGATCTTGCTCTAGGAACCCTTTCAAAGATTTTTATGATATGGGAGTGTTAGTGTGGAGTGTTACAGTGTACCATGGCTTGCTTCTCTGCTGGGTTAGTGTGGAGTGTTACAGTGTACCATGGCTTGCTTCTCTGCTGGGTTAGTGTGGGGTGTTACAGTGTACCATGGCTTGCTTCTCTGCTGGGTTAGTGTGGAGTGTTACAGTGTACCATGGATTGCTTTCTCTTGTACATGTAACAAGTAAACAAGTACATTACAAGTATACAGTATATGTACAAGTATACAGTACATTACAAGGTATACAAGTACAGTACAAGGTATACCAGTACATGTAACAAGTATACAAGTACATGTACAAGTATACAATACATGTACAAGTGTATTACAAGTAAATGTACAAAGTATACAAGTAATGTACAAGGATACAATACATGTACAAAGGTATACCCAAGGTACATGTACAAGTATACAAGTTCATGTACAAGTTAAAACCAGTACATGTACAAGGTATACAATACATGTACAAGTATACACGTAACCAGTAACAAGTATACAAGAACATGTACAAGGAACAAGTACATGTACAAGTATACAAGTAACATGTACAAGGTATACCAGTACATGTACAAAGATACAATACATTACAAGGATTCATACATGTTACATAGTATTCAAGTACATGTACATAGGTTATACCATACATGTACAAGTATACAAGTACATGTACAAGGTATACAAGTAACTTTTAAACAAGGTATACAGTACATGTACAAGGTATACAAGTAAATGTACAAGGAATACAGTACAGTACAAGTATACCATACATGTACAAGGTATACAAGTACATTGTATAACAAGTATTCCAGTACATGTACAAGGAATACAAGTTCATGTACAAGGTATTACCATACATGTACAAGTATACAAGGTACATGTACAAGGATACCATACATAGTACAATGTATACAAGTACATGGTTAAACCATACATGTACAAGTAACAAGTACATGTACAAGGAATACCAGTACATGTACAAAGGTATACAAGTACATGAACAAGGTATACATGTACATGTACAAGTATAACAAGTACTGTCAAGGTAGACCATACATGCACAAGGTATACAAGTACATGTACAAGGTATACATAACTGTACAAGGTATACACGTACATTTACAAGGTATACAAGTACATGTACAAAGGTATACCAGTGCATGTACAAGGTTTTACACAGTACATTAACAAGGATACAAGTACATTAAAAAGATAACCAGTAACATTTACAAGGTATACTAGACATTGCAAGTTATACAAGGACATGTACAAGTATACAAGTACATGTACAAGGTATACATGTACAAGGTATACATGTACATGTACAAGATATACCATTACATGTACAAGTATACAAGTACATGTACAAGGTATACAAGTACATGTACAAGGTATACAAGTACATTACAAGGTATACAGACCATAGCTGACATCAATGACATACTACTATATAGAAAGTCCCCGTTTATGGCTGAGCATTTCCGCAAATTAGGTCAGTTTTTTCCCAGATGCGACGACCCCACACCAGTCCACGATCACCCAGGATGTGAACCCATCGACCAATCCACTTAACGACCCAGGATGCCAATCACACCATTTCTCTAACACCCCAGGATGCGCCCACACCAGTCCACTAACACCCAGATGTGACCCACACCAGTCCCAAACACCCAGATGCCACCCACACCAGTCCACTAACACCCAGGATGTGACCCACACCAGTCCACTAACACCCAGGATGTGACCCACACCAGTCCACTAACACCCAGGATGTGACCCACACCAGTCCACTAACACCGCTGATGTGACCCACCCCTGTCCACTAACACCCAGGATGCCACCCACACCAGTCCAACTAACACCCAGATGTGACCCAACACCTATTCCTCTAACACCCAGAGTGAAACACACCATCCTCTAACACCCCAGGATGTGAACCCCACCAAGTCCCACTAACAACCAGGATGTGACCCACAACCATCCACTAATACCCAGGAACCCATTAGTAACGATGGGTGAACATGGAGAATCGGTTTAAGGAAACACGCCCAATGTTTCTACCTTTGCCGGGAATCGAACCCGGACTGTCACCGTGTGAAGCGAAAGATTTAGCCACCAGACCACGGTGCACCATTCCCAGTAAAGAAAGTAACACCAAGGTTAAAACAGAGGTTTTGAAGGTAGGAAAGCACCTGCCTGTTTCGAGGACAATGTACTTCACTGGTCAGTGAGGATAAAGGTATCACTAACTCCTCTGCAAAAAAAAAAAAGTTAAGAATATCCTTGTGGTCAGTGACTCGCAGGTAAGATATATGGACCATGCTTTCTACAACAAAGATAGGAAGGTGAGACAGAGGGTGTGTTTCCAGTAGCTGGTGTTGGTGACACAATCAACACTAGGATCATGTCAGGTAAATGAGAACAAACCCATTTGTCTCCAATGCTGGTGGAAATGATATGGTAAGCAGGAGATGGAGCTGCTGATTAAGTACAGACTGCTAATAGATTTAATTAGGTCCTAAGGTAGGGTTCCCTGATCATAGCATCTTCCAAGAAGTGTGGGCAATGGCTGATGTCTAATGGCAATGGCTGATGTCTAGGGCATTGGTGTAAATCACGATGGCTAGACAGGTGCTGCAACTTGAATCCCATTCACTGACAACTGGAACAACATCTACTGTAAACATGGTATGTATGCAAGGGACGGGGTATATCTCTCTTCGACAGAGTTGGCAATAGCCAACTGACTGACTGAATGACTTGACTGATTGAGTGACCTGACTGACTTACTGAGTGACTTGACTGACTTACTGAGTGACTTGACTGACTACTGAATGACTTGACTGACTTATTGAATGATTTGACTGACTTACTGAATGGCTTAAGAACATAAGAAAGAAGGAACACTGCAACAGGCCTACTGACCCATGTCCATGTCCCCACCCAGATTAGAACCAATATGACCCCCCCCAGATTAGCAATGACCCACCAGTCTGGTCCCTCCACTCAAGCTGGAGCACTGCACCAGACCCAGCAGCACAAGCTAGTCAGGTCCAACTCACACCCACCCACACCAACTCATTTATATAACTAACCTATTTTTAAAACTACACACGTATTAGCGAATAACTGACTCGGAGTTTGTTACCACTCATCCACAACTCATTAAACAAAACCAGTCTTTCCTACTAGCCTTCCTGAATCAAATTTTTCCAACTTAAAACCATTGCGGTGGTCCTGCTGGCTGAAATTCTCAGCATGCGATTTAACATCCCCTTTATTCCTGTTTTCCAGTTATCACACCTCGATCATACCCACCTATTCTACGCCTAATAGAGTACATATTCAGGGCTTTCAGTCTATCCCTCATGGGAAGATTTCTGATACATGGATCATCTTTGCATCCCCTCTGTAAGTTTTCCAGAGCATTTAGGCCTATTCTGTAAACGGTGACCAAACTGAGCAGCATAGTCTAAATGAGGTCCTAACCAAGGATATATAGAGTTGAAGAACAATCTGAGACTTTCTATTAATTTATACTCTAGATAGGAAGCCAAGAATTATTTAGCTTTATTGCCACACTAATGCACTGTTGTGTTGGTTTTAGATACTGCGACCATAACTCCTAAATCCTTTTGCAATCTGTAATAGTAAGAGCTACATTATTTAGTTTATATGTGGCATGGTTATTGTCCTGTCCAACATTTAAAACTTGCATTTGTCTATATAAACTGCATCTGCCACTTCTCCGACAGCTGCATCAGTCTATTCAAATCATCCTGGAGTGCTCTAGTGTCCTCATTAGAATGAACTGGACGGCCTATTTTGGTGTCATCATCATATTTTGGCTTATGTCGCTATTTATTCCTCATCTATTCGTTTATAATGTAAAATGTTAACAACAACGGGCCCAACACTGACCCCTGAGGAACACCGCTTGTGACGTGCCCCCTTGACTGACTTACTGAATGACTTGATTGACTTACTGAGTGACTTGACTGATTTAGTAATGACTTGACACGACTTCCGAATGACTTGACTACTTACTGATTGACTTACTGACTTACTGAATGACTTGACTGACTTACTGATTGACTTGACTGACTTACTGAATGACTTGACTGACTTACTGATTGACTTGACTGACTTACTATTGACTTGACTGACTACTGAATGACTTGTTGACTGACATTACTGAAATGACTTGACTGAACTTACTGAATGACTTTGACTGCCTTACGGAATGACTTGACTACTTTATTATTACTTCGAGAAAAAACGAGAATAATTTTCCATGAATTAAAGCATGATCGTAGATAAACAAGAGAGGTGTCCAGGTTTTGGGTTGAGGGGGAAGAGGGAGGGGGGGGAGCTGGCTCGTAACTCAAATGTCGGCTCGTAACTCAAATGTCGGCTCGTAACTCAAATGTCGGCTCGTAACTCTAATGTCGGCTTTCTTAACTCAAATGTCGGCTCGTACCCAAAATGTCGGCTCGTAACTCAGACCAAAAATCAACCCAGGGACGGCACTTATCTCAAAAAACTCTTAAGTTAGGACACTCGTAAGTCAAGGTTCCACTGTATACTTATTCATCCTTTTTCTCTTAAAATATGTTATATCTACAACTAAACTAGTAAGTAAGTAAGTAAGTAAGTAAGTAAGTAAGTAAGTTTATTCCTTTCACAGATAACACCACTGACCACTATCTCATCTTTCTCATAACCAACTTGGGTAAAGTGTCCCAGGACACAACTAAGATCACATTCCCACTACACGACACCTTGTGTAATGTCCCAGGACACAACTAAGATCACATTCCCACTACACGACACCTTGTGTAATGTCCCAGGACACAACTAAGATCACATTCCCACTACACGACACCTTGTGTAAAGTGTCCCAGGACACAACTAAGATCACATTCCCACTACACGACACCTTGTGTAAAGTGTCCCAGGACACAACTAAGATCACATTCCCACTACACGACACCTTGTGTAATGTCCCAGGACACAACTAAGATCACATTCCCACTACACGACACCTTGTGTAATGTCCCAGGACACAACTAAGATCACATTCCCACTACACGACACCGTGGTTGTAATGTCCCCAGGACACAACTAAGAGCACATTCCCACTACAAGACGAACACCTTGTGTTATGTCCCAGGACACAACAAAGATCACATGTCCCACTACACGACACCTGTGTAATGTCCAGGCACAACTAAGATCAACTTCCCAATACACACACCTTGTGTAGTGTCCCAGGACACAAACGCGATCGACACACTCCCACTACACGACACCTTGTGTAGTGTCCCAGGACACACTAAATCACATTCCCACTACACACACCTTGTGGTCCAATGTCCCAAGGGACAAACAAGATTCACATTCCACAACACGACACCTTGTGTAAAGTGTCCCGGGACACAACTAAGATCACATTCCCACTACACGACACCTTGTGTCAAGTGTCCCAGGACACAACTAAGATCACATTCCCACTACACGACACCTTGTGTAAAGTGTCCCGGGACACAACTAAGATCACATCCCACTACACCTAAACCTGTGTAAAGGGCCCGACACAACTAAGATCAACATTCCCACTACACGACACCTTGGTAAAGTGTCCCGGGACACAACTAAGATCACATTCCCACTACACGACACCTTGTGTCAAGTGTCCCAGGACACAACTAAGATCACATTCCCACTACACGACACCTTGTGTCAAGTGTCCCAGGACACAACTAAGATCACATTCCCACTACACGACACCTTGTGTCAAGTGTCCCAGGACACAACTAAGATCACATTCCCACTACACGACACCTTGTGTAAAGTGTCCCAGGACACAACTAAGATCACATTCCCACTACACGACACCTTGTGTCAAGTGTCCCAGGACACAACTAAGATCACATTCCCACTACACGACACCTTGTGTAAAGTGTCCCAGGACACAACTAAGATCACATTCCCACTACACGTCGAGTTATCTGTATATAACTATTTCAGCATTTAGTGACATTGAATGGCAAAACCAGCTAGCAATTTTGATATTAATGTGTTAATATTTTACAAAAAAAAAAAAAACCTCTATAACAAGCATTGCCCAATAAAAACTAAGTACATGTATATCACAACAAAGAAACAACAGTCCCTGACTTACAAACAACAGTCCCTGACTTACAAACAACAGTCCCTGACTTTACAAACAACGTCACTGACTTACCAACAACAGTCCCTGACTACAAACAACAAGTCCTGACATAAAAACAACAGTCCCTGACTTACAAACAACAGTCCCTGACTTACAAACAACAGTCCCTGACTTACAAACAACAGTCCCTGACTTACAAACAACAGTCCCTGACTTACAAACAACAGTCCCTGACTTACAAACAACAGTCCCTGACTTACTAACAACCGTCCCTTCCTTGCAAACAACCATCCCTGACTTACAAACAACAGACCCTTGCACTTAACAAACAAAAGCTCCCTGAATTACAAACAAGTCCCCGACTTACAAACAACAGTCCCCTGACTTTACAAACAACAGTCCCTGACATAAAACAACAGTCCCTGACTAACAAACAACATCCTGACTTACAAACAACAGTCTCTGACTTACACAACAGTCCCTGATTATAAACAGTCCCTGACATACAAACAACAGTCGCCTGACTACAAACAACATTCCCTGACTTACAAAACACCAGTCCCTGACTTACAAACAACTGTCCCCTGACTTACATAACTACAGTCCCTGACTTCAACAACAGTCCCTACTTACAAAACAACAGTCCCTGACTATAAACACATCCCTACTTACAAAACAACAGTCCCAGACTTACAAACAGTCCCTGACTTACAACAACAGTCCTGACTACAAACAACATCCCCTGAACTTACAACAACAAGTCCCTGACTTACAAACAACAGTCCCTGACTTACAAACAACAGTCCCTGACTTACAAACAACAGTCCCTGACTTACAAACAACAGTCCCTGACTTACAAACAACGGTCCGCTCTTACAAACAAACAGTCCCTTACTTACAAACAACAGTCCCCGCTGACTTACTAACAAAGTCCCTGCCTTACAAACAACAGTCCCCCTGACTGACAAAACACAGTCCGACTTACAAAAACAACATCCTCAATTCTATTTGATAAAAAACATCGTATATGAAAAACGGTACAGAAAAAAAAATGGGTCTAGTAACAAAGGATCTCACAAAACGTTACTCATCAATACTAACCAATCTAATAAGGAGGTCAATTTTTTTTTTTCAACAAGTTGGTCGTCTCCCACCGAGGCAGGGTGACCCAAAAAGAAAGAAAATCCCCAAAAAGAAAATACTTTCATCATTCAACACTTTCACCACACTCACACATTATCACTGTGTTTGCAGAGGTGCTCAGAACACAACAGTTTAGAAGCATATACGTATATACACAACATATCCCTCCAAACTGCTATATCCCCAAAACCCTCCTTAGATTCTCAATGACATAAAGGTGATATGAAAAAGACCTGGAAAAACCTTATTTGAAATTCTAGGATCAAGAAAAGCTATCACAAGACATTAACTTAACTAAACCAAATGAACCTCTCCTACAGCCAACCAACTTAATGTCTTTTTCTCTACCGTAGGAACAAAACTAGCGAGTATTATTATTATTATTATTATAATCAAGGGGAAGCGCTAAACCCGGAGGATTATACAGCTCCTGGGGGGGGGGATGTAGAAGGCATTCAGGCTTAATTCGGGGAACTGGAGCACAGATCTAATTCCCTAAATCAAGAGCCCCTTACCAACATCAAGGAACCTTCCTTGAGGTTGAACTAGCGAGTAAAATCCCAAGCTCAAACATTTAACCACAAGACAACCTCACTGGCAACTACCCTAATACTATTTTTAGCCCCAACAATGCCTAATAAAATCTGGTTTATCATAAAAACACTAAAATAATTTACCACCAATTATGTATAAAAGAAACTTCTCATTTGCTGTCACCAATTATTGTAACTCTTTTTAAGAAATCCATTGAATCTTCCACCTTCCCATACATACTCAAGACAGCAAGAGTCACCTCAGTCATCAAAGGAGGTTATCCAACTGAACAATTATAGGCCTATATCAAACCTGTCCCTACTATCTAAAAATCTTCGAAAATTTAATTCACAAACAAGTCTACTCCTACTTCGTATCCCACAACATACTCAACCTTTGTCAGTTTGGGTTCAGACAGAAAAAAATTACTTATTTTGCTATTATACAGCTTTTGATAAAAGTTGACTATGACCATTAGCACAAAAATAAAAAACTTGAAAATTACGAGGTCAGAGGACACTCTCTCGATTACCTAAAATCTTATCTTAACAACAGAACCCAGTATGTATACACAAATGGAGCCTGTTCACTACACCAACCTGTTCCGTTGGGTCCCACGGTAGCATCTTGGCTTGGCCCACTTCTCTTTCTCATTTACATCAGTGATCTACCAAACGCATCTAATCTCCTTAAACCCCTTTTATTTGCAGCTGACACAACTTATATCTTTTCTCACCCAAACCCAACCATACTAACAGACACAGTAAATACTGAACTGCTGAAAATATCTACTTGGATGATTACCAACAAACTTACTCTCTGACTCAAGAAATCGTAATGACACGATTGCAAATAAACCATACCCCCGGCCGGGATTGAAGATTGAGACTCTATGACCGCGGGTTCAATCCCGGCCGGGGGTATGGTTTTTAAACTTACTCTCAATATAAACAAAACCTACTTCATGGTTTTTTGAAACAGCGCTTCAAATGTACAGCTAAACTTATTGATAAATGGTTCACCTATTTCTAGACAGACAGAGGGCAAATTTCTAGGTCTCCACCTTGACTGCAGTCTCAAATTTCCAAGAATGTCTTCAAAATAGTAGGTATCCTTTCAAATATACAGTACTATGTACCCCAGTCAGCTCTTCTAGTTTTGTACATATTCTTGAATATACTCTAATTGTATTTGTGCATAGGGCTCAACCACAGCAAATCACCTTAAGTCTCAGTAGTAGTAACCAGTTACAGAACCACTGTGCCGTTGACTCCGCCCAACCGTTTTCTGCCCGAGTCACTATTGAACTCATTGCGTGACCGGTTTTATTCAAAGACCTCTCATATATGGGTAGGGGGGGCCCCATCAGTGACAAGGGGCAGGTCACGGTTTGTAAGGGCGTTTCCCCCTTTATCTGAAATTTTCGAAAACCAGCCTACGTGAGTATTTTTTCCTAACCCACGTGCGAACTCCCCATGATAAAAGCCTTCAAAAACCCAGCAAAAAGCTGCGTGTGATTGTTTATAACCCCTAAAATTAAACACACCCCCACCTTTTTTTCAAGTGTTTATTTGAAATATACAAAACACCCACATTATTTTGTGCCTATACATACACAAAAACACTATACTCTAATTAAACCTCCTCCAAACTCCCCCTTTAAATACTATAAAAAGAACACAAAACCAAATACGAGCAATCACTCTCCAATATCCTTGTGTTATCTCCCCTTATGAAAAAAATGTATCCAAAAAGGGGCCCAAAAGCTCTGGAATTTATTGCCAAACACACTAAAGGCCCCCTGTCTGCAAATAATTTTAAGGCCCTATTAAGAAATACTCACCCAAAAAAAACCCGAAAAACAAAACCATACCATTTCTAAAAAAGCTACTCATATTGTGCGGGTGTATGCTAAACCCAAATTATAAAAAATTAGGATCTCACCATTTGTGGTTGCAGGGGTCGAGCCTTAGCTCCGGGCCCCGCCCTTCACGGTTGCTACTGGCCCTTCTCCCCCCCTCCATGAGCTTTATAAAACCCTGTCTTAAAACTTGTAGGGTTTTCCGCCTCCATAGTCATTTTTGGGCTTTCCACTGCCTTAAAAACTCTCGCTGAAAAAATACTTCCAAATTTTCTCTCTGATCTTTTGTGTCTTAAACTTTCTTTTGTGGCCCCTTTGTTTCTGTGTCCCCCCCCTGGAACTCCTTTTTTGTCCACCTTGTTATTCCCGCGTATTTTATTGTCGTTTCATGTCTCCCTGACCCCCCTTTGTCCTCCGTGTCGTCAGGCCGATTTCCTTACCTTCTTCATAGGACTTTCCCCCTTACTCTGGAATAACCTTGTCGCAAACCTTTGTACTTTTTTAGTTTTTGAGTGCTTTATAAGTGCGGGTTCCAAACAGGTGCTGCTACCCCGGATGGGCCGCATACACGGGTATGTGTCTTGACTTTCCTTAAATTTTTGGGAAACGCTGTTCTCATTTTTCCCGGGCGCCCATATGCTGCAGCAGTTATCTGGTTGTTGTGCTTCGGGAGACATGCTCGGTGTTATACTCACCCCAAGATTTTTCTCCTTGGTGGGTTTGCAGTCCTTGGCCCCCTCCCTATACCTGTCTGCGGCTTTTTTGCCCCCCCCAATCTTCATGATTTTGCATTTGGGGGGATAAATTCGAGAAGCCATTGCGGGCCCAGGTGCCCCAGTCTGTCCGGTCTCTTTGTGCCGGTCCTCATCTGTTTAATTCTCCGGATGTCAATATTTCATTGTTTTAAAATAGTACTAGTTTTAAATACATTATACTGTAAATTTTTTAAAAATTTTGTTACTTGTAGTCTGTATTTTTTATTAACTTTCAACAGTGTAAAAAGTCTCTATGATTTATCAAAGCCATGTGCATTCCCTGATGAATATACAATTTCATGTATCATGAAAACTTCAAGACCATATAAAGTATGTTTATTGCCTTCAAAATTGTAAAGGGCCCCGGTGCCTGGTGGCTAAAGCCCCACTTCACCCCGGGGAGGGCCGGGTTCGTTTCCCGGGGGTGGGAACATTTCGACACGTTTCCTTACACCTGTTGTCCTGTTACCTGCAGCAAATGGTACCGGGGGTTTTTAGTCGCTGGGTGGGGTGCATCCTGGGGGAAATTTTTGGGGCCCCCCAAGGGAATTTAATTTGACAGTCCTCGTGACCACGACTTTTTTGGGTTACCTGGGGGTAACCCCCGGGTTAAAAACCCGAACGAAATTTTTTTTATTTTATCAAAGTTTCCCCGAAATGCTCTATCGGGGGACTTCTGGCAGTACCCCAGCTTTTAAATTTTCCTCTGTAAAAACCTGAAATTTGTCAAACTAAACATCTTTAAATTTAAAACTCTTAATTTTTAAATTTTTATCAAAGTTTTTAAAGGGCCCCCTTATCATTAACAACTATTTTGCAGTAAAAACATGTTAAAATATAACCAAAACAACCGAGCAATGGGTTCAAATGTGAAAAAAAAAGATTTATGAAAGTATAGGAAAAGATATAGAAAGATAAGGGAAAGATAAGGAAAGTATAGGAAAAAATATATGAAAGCAGGTTTGGTAAAAGAGTTTTGGATGATGGAAAAAAATCATAAATGGGTCATTGAAAACTAAAACCTTGTGTATTTTTAACCCCGTTTGGGTTTAGAAAGACACGTAAACAAAAAATAAAATATTAGAAAACGTTTCGGTCATGGGACCTTGATCAAGGTCCCCGGACCCAACGTTTTCTAATAAATTTGTTTGTGTTTCTTTTTTCTTTCTGAACCAAAATTGCGGTTTTATTACCCAAAGGTTTTTTACCAGTTTTAACCCCTAAAAGGGCCAAACGTTATTCTTTTTTTAACATTTTAAAACATGTAAAAAAAAAAATAATCTTTTTGTTTTTCTATATTTGAAAAAGTGTAAAAAAAATTTTGATCTACTTTGTAGCAGTACCAAATTTAAAGTAGATCGCTGGGCCCTTTTTTTGGTTAAAAATTGGGATAGAAATCACAAATGTTTCAATATGTCAACAATCAGTGACTTCAACTCAAAAATCGTTATTGATTACCTCCTTTTTTATGTTTTGTATTTTCACATTATGTCCTTGTTTAAACCACTTGTAGTGAAATGTTACAAAAAAAACATGTCTAAATGTTGCAAGTGTGTCTAATTCTTTATCTTGTTGGATCTTTCATTCCCGTTTGGGAAGAAAACCCAACCCATAGGATGTTTCCTTGTTCCTTTTCTCACAAACTTTTTTAAAAAATATTTTTTGAGTTGTATCAAGTTAATACATTCATATTTTCCAGAAATTTTTTCCAGTCAATTTTTTTTTTTTTTTTTTTTTATTATCACACGCCGATTCCCACCAGGAGGGGGGTTCACCAAGGCGGGGGGTCCCCCCAAGGGAGGGGGGTTACCAAGGGGAGGTGGTTCACCAAGGCAGGGTGGTTCACCAAGGGGGGGTGGTTACCAAGGCAGGGTGGTTTACCAAGGCAGGGTGGTTCACCCGGCAGGGGGGCCAAAGGAGGGGGTCCACCAAGGCAGGGTGGTCCACCCAAGGCGGGGGGTTCCCAAGGCAGGTGGGGCACCAAGGCGGGTGGTTCACCAAGGCAGGGGGGTCCACCAAGGCAGGGTGGACCCCCAAGGCAGGGGGGTCACCCCAAAGGAGGGTATCCCCCAAAACAGGGTGGTCCACCAAAGGAGGGTGGTCCACCAAGGCAGGGTGACCCCAAAGGGAGGGGGTTTCCCCCAAGGCAGGGTGATCCCCAAGGCAGGGGGGTCCCCAAGGCAGGGTGATCCACCAGGGCAGGTTTTTTCCACCAAGGGAGGGGGGACCACCCAAAGGGGGGTGGTCCCCCAAGGCGGGTGATCCACCCCAAAGGAGGGTGATCCCCCAAGGGGGGTGATCCAAACCAAAGGGAGGGTGGTCACCAGGCAGGGGATCCACCAAGGGAGGGGGGTCCCCAAGGGAGGGTGGCCCCCCAAGGCAGGTGGACCACCAAGGCAGGGTGGACCACCCAAGGCAGGGTGGCCCGAAAAAAAAAAAAATTTTACCATCATTCACTCCATCACTGTCTTGCCGAAGGGGGGCTTTTACACTACGTTTTTTAAATGCAACTTTAACACCCCCCCTTCAAGTGCAGGCACTGTACTTCCCCTCTCCAGGGCTCAAGTCCGGCCCGCCGGGGTTCCCTGACCCCTTCAAAATGTTTTTTTTTTTCAATCCACAGCACGTCAAGTATTAAAAACCCTTTTTCTCCATTCCTCCTATCAAACACGCCAGCATGCTCTGGGCCCCGCCCCTGCCCCACAAAACCCCCTTTCCCCCCCCCTCCAAACCTTTCCTAGGCCGACCCCCTACCCCCCTTCCTTTCCCCTACAATGATAAATCTTTAAGTCACTCTGTTTTCCCATTCTCTTACATGTCCCAACCACCTCAACAACCCTTCCTCGACGTCTGGACAACAGTTTTGGTAATCCCGCACCTCCTTCTAACTTCTCTGCATTATATTCACACCACACATTGCCCTCAGACATGACATCTCCACTGCCTCCAGCCTTCTCCTTGCTGCAACATTCATCACCCATGCTTCACACCCATATAAGAGCGTTGGTAAAACTATACTCTCATACATTCCCCTCTTTGCCTCCAAGGACAAAGTTCTTTGTCTCCACAGACTCCTAAGTGCACCACTCACCCTTTTCCCCTCATCAATTCTATGATTCACCTCATCTTTCATAGACCCATCCGCTGACGCGTCCACTCCCAAATATCTGAATACATTCACCTCCTCCATACTCTCTCCCTCCAATCTGATATCCAATCTTTCATCACCTAATCTTTTTATCCTCATAACCTTACTCTTTCCTGTATTCACTTTTAATTTTCTTCTTTTGCACACCCTACCAAATTCATCCACCAATCTCTGCAACTTCTCTTCAGAATCACCCAAGAGCACAGTGTCATCAGCAAAGAGCAACTGTGACAACTCCCACTTTATGTGTGATTCTTTATCTTTTAACTCCACGCCTCTTGCCAAGACCCTCGCATTTACTTCTCTTACAACCCCATCTTTTTTTTTTTCAACAAGTCGGCCGTCTCCCACCGAGGCAGGGTGACCCAAAAAAGAAAGAAAATCCCCAAAAAGAAAATACTTTCATCATTCAACACTTTCACCACACTCACACATTATCACTGTTTTTGCAGAGGTGCTCAGAATACAACAGTTTAGAAGCATATACTTATAAAGATACACAACATATCCCTCCAAACTGCCAATATCCCAAACCCCTCCTTTAAAGTGCAGGCATTGTACTTCCCATTTCCAGGACTCAAGTCCAACTATATGAAAATAACCGGTTTCCCTGAATCCCTTCACTAAATATTACCCTGCTCACACTCCAACAGATCGTCAGGTCCCAAGTACCATTCGTCTCCATTCACCCCTATCAATACGCTCACGCACGCTTGCTGGAAGTCCAAGCCCCTTGCCACAAAACCTCCTTTACCCCCTCTCTCCAACCCTTCGAGGACGACCCCTACCCCGCATTCCTCCCTATAGATTTATATGCTTTCCTTGTTATTCTACTTTGATCCTTTCTCTCTAAATGACCAAACCACCTCAACAACCCCTCTTCTGCCCTCTAATATTTTTTATTAACTCCACACCTTTTCCTAATTTCCACACTCTGAATTTTCTGCATAATTTTTTACACCACACATTGCCCTTAAACAGGACATCTCCACTGCCTCCAACCGTCTCCTCGCTGCTGCATTTACCCCCCAAAAGCTTCACATCCATATAAGAGTGTTGGTACAAACTATACTTTCATACATCCCCTTCCTTGCCTCCTAGATAAACGTTTTTTGACTCACATATACCTCAACGCACCACTCACCTTTTTTCCCTCATCAATTCTATGTTTAAACCTCATCCTTTCCCATAAATCCATACGCCGACACGTCAACTCCCAAGTATCTGAAACATTCACTTCTTCCATACTCCCTCCCCAATCTGGACTTCTGTTGCTTACATTTCTTGATATAAATCCCAGTAATTCTATTTGCCTTATTACGTACGCTTAGGCATTGCTGTCTTGGTTTGAGAAAGCAACCTTAAACCAAGACAGCAATGCCAAGCGTACTTAATAAGGCAAATAGATTACTGGGATTTATATCAAGAAGTGTAAGAAAACAGAAGTCCAGAGGTCATACTGCAGCTTTTTTACATCATTAGTAAGGCCTCACCTTGATTATGCAGCTCATTTCTGGTCTCCAATTACAAAATGGACATAAATTCGTTAGAAAACATTCAGCGTAGGATGACTAAATTAATACATAGCATCAAAAATCTTCCTTATGAAGAAAGATTGAAGACCTTAAGTTACATTCACTTTTTAGACGAAGGGAAAGAGAGGAGACCTGATCGAAGTATATAAAATGGAAGATAGGTAAATTTAAAAAAGGGGATATTTATTAAGGTCTTGAGGATGTCTCTCCAAGAGAGAACGCGCAGTAATGGATTTAAATTAGATAAGTTTTTGATTAGAAAGGACATCGGAAAGTATTGGTTTGGAAATAGGGTAGTTGATGAGTGGAACAGTCTACCTAGTTGGGTTATTGAGGCTGGGACTTTGGGTAGTTTCAAATCTAGGTTGGATAAGTACATGAGTGGGATGGTTGGATTTGAGTGGGACTTTCACATCAGAGGGTTAAATTTTTTGGGTGGCATTGAAAATTGGGTAGGGCAAATGTTTTGTTAGTGGGATGAATTGTAAAGGACCTGCCTAGTATGGGCCAGCAGGCCTCCTGCAGTGTTCCTCCTTTCTTATGTTCTTATGTTCTTATGTTCTTTATCTAAATCATTTGATACCCTCATCACCTTACTCTTTTCTATGTTCACTTTCAACTTTCTACCTTTACACACATTCCCAAACTCATCCACTAACCTTTGCAATTTTTCTTTAGAATCCCCCATAAGCACAGTATCATCAGCAAAAAGTAACTGTGTCAATTCCCCTTTTGAATTTGATTCCCCATAATTTAATCCCACCCTCTCCGAACACCCTAGCATTTACTTCCTTTACAACCATCTATAAATATATTAAACAACCATGGTGACATTACACATCCCCGTCTAAGACCTACTTTTACCGGGAAGTAGTTTTCCCCTCTCTTCTACACACCCTAACCTGAGCCTCACTATCCTCATTTAAAAACTCTTTACAGCATTTAATAACTTACCACCTATTCCATATACTTGTAACATCTACCACATTGCTCCTCTATCCACTCTATTATATGCCTTTTCTAAATCCATAAATGCAATAAAAACTTCCCTACCTTTATCTAAATACTGCTCACATATATGCTTCAATGTAAACACTTGATCTACACATCCCCTACCCACTCTGAAACCTCCTTGCTCATCCGCAATCCTACATTCTGTCTTACCTCTAATTCTTTCAATTATAACCCTACCATACACTTTTCCTGGTATACTCAGTAAACTTATTCCTCTATAATTTTTACAATCTCTTTTGTCCCCTTTCCCTTTATATAAAGGGACTATACATGCTCTCCGCCAATCCCTAGGTACCTTCCCCTCTTTCATACATTTATTAAACAAAAGTACCAACCACTCCAACACTATATCCCCCCCTGCTTTTAACATTTCTGTCATGATCCCATCAGTTCCAGCTGCTTTACCCCCTTTCATTTTACGTAATGCCTCACGTACCTCCCCCACACTTACATTCTGCTCTTCTTCACTCCTAAAAGATGGTATACCTCCCTGACCAGTGCAAGAAATTACCACCTCCCTTTCTTCCTCAACATTTAAAAGTTCCTCAAAATATTCTTGCCATCTACCTAATACCTCCCTCTCCCCATCTACTAACTCCCCTACTCTGTTTTTAATGGACAAATCCATACTTTCCCTAGGCTTTCTTAACTTGTTTAACTCACTCCAAAATTTTTTCTTATTTTCATTAAAATTTCTTGACAGTGCCTCTCCCACTCTATCATCTGCTCTCCTTTTGCACTCTCTCACCACTCTCTTTACCTTTCTTTTACTCTCCATATACTCTGCTCTTCTTATAACACTTCTGCTTGTAAAAAACCTCTCATAAGCTACCTTTTTCTCTTTTATCACACCCTTTACTTCATCATTCCACCAATCACTCCTCTTTCCTCCTGCCCCCACCCTCCTATAACCACAAATTTCTGCCCCACATACTAATACTGCATTTTTAAAACTATTCCAACCCTCTTCAACCCCCCACTACTCATCTTTGCACTACCCCATCTATAAATATATTAAACAACCACGGTGACATCACACACCCTTGTCTAAGCCCTACTTTTACTGGGAAATAATTTCCCTCTTTCCTACATACTCTAACTTGAGCCTCACTATCCTTGTAAAAACTCTTCACTGCTTTCAGTAACCTACCTCCTACACCATACACCTGCAACATCTGCCACATTGCCCCCCTATCCACCCTGTCATACGCCTTTTCCAAATCCATAAATGCCACAAAGACCTCTTTAGCCTTATCTAAATTCTGTTCACTTATATGTTTCACCGTAAACAACTGGTCCACACACCCCCTACCTTTCCTAAAGCCTCCTTGTTCATCTGCTATCCTATTCTCCGTCTTACTCTTAATTCTTTCAATAACTCTACCATACACTTTACCAGGTATACTCAACAGACTTATCCCCCTATAATTTTTGCACTCTCTTTTTGTCCCCTTTGCCTTTATACAAAGGAACTATGCATGCTCTCTGCCAATCCCTAGGTACCTTACCCTCTTCCATACATTTATTAAATAATTGCACCAACCACTCCAAAACTATATCCCCACCTGCTTTTAACATTTCTATCTTTTCCATCAATCCCAGCTGCCTTACCCCCCTTTCATTCTATCCACTGCCTCACGAACTTCCCCCACACTCACAACTGGCTCTTCCTCACTCCTACAAGATGTTATTCCTCCTTGCCCTATACACGAAATCACAGCTTCTCTATCTTCATCAACATTTAACAATTCCTCAAAATATTCCCTCCATCTTCCCAATACCTCTAACTCTCCATTTAATAACTCTCCTCTCCTATTTTTAACTGACAAATCCATTTGTTCTCTAGGCTTCCTTAACTTGTTAATCTCACTCCAAAACTTTTTCTTATTTTCAATTTGCCTAAAGTTAAAAATTTCCCATTAAGACAACATTTTCCTATCTAGATGCCTTTTGAATTTCGTCCGACAGAAAGTTACTACATTCCCTATAAGGTTTTGGGGCCTGTAAATGCAATAATTTAAATTGTCTCTGACATATAGTGCCACTCCACCACCTTTCCTGTTGACCCTATCAATGTGGAATAATTTATAGCCTTATATGCATCATTCAGAAGGCCTATATCTTTCAGGTTGAACCAGGTCTCTGTTATAGCAATAATATCTATTCTTCCTGCACAAGCAATTAATCTTAAGTAAACTTTATGCGAGTTAGTCACTCGCTGCCTTCTACTGTCACTCTCTTTCTTGACCAGTTCCATTGCTTTTCACAATATATAAATTGACCATATACACAGTCCGTCTTTGACTATGTATATGGTCCAAGATGGACTGAAACATCGTCATAAGCTTCTCTCTTTTCTCTGTGGGTTTTTTGTTTTGTGTACTGTTCCAGTCGCGGTATTGTGCCTTTTTGTTCACAGCATTTATTAGTAACTTTATGATAAATGTCTTTTAAACATATCCCTGAGGTATCCTGGTAATGGTTGTTGCTTTAACACTCATACTGCAACTGCTTGTTTCCCTCACACACCCATACCTTTATCTTCTATTAGTTTAAAGCTCTAGACAACTCAGCAATGGCTTCTTTGACAGAGTTGGCTAATGCACCACCACTACCCCAGAGAGATGTACCCCATCCCTTGCATACATACCATGTTTGCTGTACATATTGTTCCAGATGTAAATGAATAGGATTGCAAGTTTCTTGCAACACCTGCCTAGCCATCAGTTTACACCAACTGCCCTAGACATCCAGCCATTGCCCAAGATGCTAATTACATCTAGAGTCCTATACTTATCCAGAAGCTCCTGTTTCCTACTCTTGTTCTCATTACCTGACATGATATTATCCAACCTGTTGTGTCACCAACACCAGCTCCTGGAAACACACCCTCTGTCTCACCTTCCTATCTTTGTTGTAGAAAGCATGGTCCATATATCTTACTTGTGAGTCACCGACAACAAGGATATTCTTTATTTTTAGCAGAGAAGTTAGTGGTACCTCTATCTTCACTGATGAGTGGAGTACATTAGCCCTGGAGAAAAGAGAAGTCGTTTCCTACCTTCAAATCTTCTCTTTTAACCTTCCATATTTTGATGTTACTTTACTGGGAAACACTTCCCACTTGTAACAGCTGTTCCATACTGCTGGTAACAAGTTTCCCTTCACTAACACCAACCACCTTGTGACCTGGACCTGACTGGTTTAGGCCAGTAGGTTACTTGGCCCTGCCTAACATGGGCCAGTCTGCTTCCTACACCACACACACACACACACACACACACACACACACACACACACACACACACACAAGCGACCAGTGAAGAGGCAGGGCCAGGAGCTATGACTCGACCCCTGCAACCTCAACTAGGTGAATATACACACGTATTCGAATGAGGTGATGCAATAATTCTTAAGCTGATACTGTAAATGAGAGAGAGAGGGGGGAGAGGGGAGGAGAAGAGAGAGGGAGGGAGGGAGGGAGGGGAGGGAGGGGGGGGGAGAGAAGAGAGAGAGAGAGAGAGAGAGAGAGAGAGGAGAGAGAGAGGAGAGAGAGAGAGAGAGAGAGAGAGAGAGAGATGGGAGAGAGGGCCGAACGAGAGATGAGAGAGGATGAGAGAGAGAGAGAGAGAGACTGTGACTGCTTGACAGAGTAGAGAACAGAGCAAGACGTCTCATCTCTCGCCTGGACCCATCCTGGATAGATCTGTCATGTCAGCAGAGCCTTCAACACAGGAGGGATGTGGGTGGCCTTACTGTTATGTACAAGACCAACATTGTCAAAGTGCCACACTTGGATCCACTTCGAGGACAGCGTGAAACAAGCTTTTATGCCACAAGACGGGCAGCCAGCAGCAACTTCACTCTGGCTGTACCCTTCTCCAGAACATCACTCCATCTGAGATCATATATACCCAGGATGACTCGAGTATGGAACACATTTGTACAGCATAATGATGTCAACGAGATAAAGTAAGTTGATCAAATGAAAATGCTGGTCCACAGATGGCTTCAATTTCATCCTGTTCCCTACTTGTATGTCTCATAACAATAAAAATGTTTTTAAATGAGCTGATGTAGGTAACAGCTCTTAGCTTGTCAATAAAGTTAGGAATCCATAACTTGTAAATAGCTTGTCAATAAAGTTAGGAATCCATAACTTGTAAATAGCTTGTCAATAAAGCTAGGAATCCTTAACCTTGTTAAACCCTGTGTAAAAAAATAATAAGTGGGAGAAGAGAGGGAGAGGGAGGGAGAAGAGAGAGTGGGAAGAGAGAGGGAGAGTGGGGAGAGAGGGAAAGAGTGGGGAGGGAAAGAGAGAGAGTAGGAAAGGCCGTCTAGTACTGACGTCATGAGTGAGGGTCACTGACGTCACTGCCACTTGTTGCTAACAAGACTGACGTCAACACCAGTGCCAGTAAGACTACCACTGTCTTACTGACACTGGTAGTCTTACTGACACTGGTAGTCTTACTGACACTGGTAGTCTTACTGACACTGGTAGTCTTACTAACATGAAGTCTGACACTGGTAGTCTGACAATGGTAGTCTTACTAACATGAAGTCTGACACTGGTAGTCTGACAATGGTAGTTTTACTGACACTGGTAGTCTTACTGACACTAGTAGTCTTACTGACACTAGTAGTCTTACTGACACTGGTAGTCTTACTAACATGAAGTCTGACACTGGTAGTCTGACAATGGTAGTTTTACTGACACTGGTAGTCTTACTGACATTGGTTGTCATATTAACACTGGTAGTCTTACTAATATTGGTAGTCTTACTGGTAATCTTACTAACACTGATAGCCTTACAAGTGGGAGGAGTGACACGAAAGAATCAAAGAGGCAACACCAGACATCATAGCTCTCACAGAAACCAAACTCAGAGGTATAACAGATGCCATCTTTCCAACTGGGTATCAGATCCCGAGGAAAGACAGAGGAAACAGAGGGGGTGGAGGAGTGGCACTGCTCATCCAATAAAATGTGATTTTGAGGAGCTGAAGAGAGGGGACAGAGGAGAAGCAAGAGACTACAAAATAGGAACACTTCAGTCTAGAGGTTCCAAGGTGGTAATTGCAGTGATGTATAACCCATAACAAAATGGCAGGAAGCCAAGACAAGAATACGATGAAAGTTACAGAGCGATGGTTGACACACTGGCTGAAGTGGCCAGAAGGGCCCGTGGAGGCAGGGCAAAGCTACTGGTTGTGGGTGACTTCAATCACAAAGAAACTGACTGGGAAAACCTGGAGCCACACAGGGGCCCAGAAACGTGGAGGGCTAAGATGATGGAGGTGGCACTGAGAAACCTCATGCATCAACACTACAAGAGAGAGAGAGAGAGAGAGGACGAACCAGCAACAATGGACCTAGTATTCACCTTGAGTAGTGCGGATATTGAGGACATTACATACGAAAGGCCCTTCAGAGCTAGCGATCACATGGTTCAGAGCTTTGAATACATAACAGAGTTACAAGTGGAAAGTGAAGCTGGAAGAGCAGGGAGAATGAAGACAAAGTACAAGAGAGGGGACTACACAAGCATGAGGAACTTCCCTTATGAAGTTCAACGGGACAGAGAGCTGGCAGGGAAATCAGTATATGAAAAGATGGGATATGCGACAACAATCTGCAAGGCAGCAGAGGACAGGTTTGTACCCAAGGGTAACAGACATAACGAGAAGGGAGGGCGAGCTCTTGGTTCACCCGGAGGTGTAGAGAGACCAAAACCAAATGCAACAGAGAATGAAAGAAGTAGAGGAGGCATAGGACCCAGGAAAAGAAGTTGAGTAGTCAAGAGTCAAAAATGAATATGCACAGGTAAGGAGGGAGGCCCAGCGACAATACGAAAATGATGTATCAGCGAAAGCCAAGTCCGACCCAAAGCTGTTATACAGACACATCAGGAGGACAACAGTAATGGAACAGGTAATGAGGCTGAAGAAGGAGGGGAACTCACAAGAAATGACCAAGAAGTATGTGAGGAGCTCAACATGAGATTTAAAGAAGTATTCACAGTGGAGAACGGAAAGACTCCAAAGTGTTCGGGTACTCCAAGTGTTGGACACAATACATACAACCAAGCATGAGGTAAAGAGGCTGCTAAGCGAACTAGATACCTCAAAGGCGATGAGGCCAGATAACATCTTTCCATGGGTCTTGAGAGAGGGAGCAGAGGTACTCTGTGTACCACTTACAACAATCTTCAACACATCTATTGAAACAGGGCGACTACCTGAAGTACGGAAGACAGCAAATGTAGTCCCAATCTTTTAAAAAGGAGACAGATATGCAGCATTAAACTATAGACCAGTATCACTGACATGTATAGTATGCAATGGAGAAAATTATCAGAAGAGTGGTGGAGCACCTAGAAAGGAATGAGCTTATCTGCAACAACCAGCACGGATTCAGGGACAGGAAATCCTGTGTCACAAACCTCCTGGAGTTCTATGACAAGGTGACAGCAGTTAGACAAGAGAGAGGTGGGTAAACTGCATTTTCTAGGACTGTAAAAAGGCTTTTAATACAATTCCACACAACATATTAGTGCAAAAGCTGGAGGATCAGGCAGGTATAACAGGGAAGGCACTGCAATGGATCAGAGAATACCTGACAGGAAGACAACAGCAAGTCATGGTACGTGGCGAGGTGTCACAGTGGGCGCCTGTGACCAGCGGGGTTCCACAGGGGTCAGTTTTAGGACCGGTGCTGTTTCTGGTACATGTGAATGACATGACAGAAGTAATAGACTCAAAGGTGTGTCTGTTTGCAGACGATATGAAGTTAATGAGAATTCAATCGGAGGAGGACCAGGCAGGACTACAAAGGTATCTGGACAGGCTACAGGCCTGGTCAAGGAACTGGCTCCTGGAGTTCAACCCCGCCAAGTGCAAAGTCATGAAGATCGGAGAAGGGCAAAGAAGACTGCAGACAGAATACAGTCTAGGGGGCCAAAGACTGCAAATCTCACTTAAGGAAAAGGATCTTCGGGTGAATATAATACCGAACATATCTCCTGAAGCGCACATCAACCAAATAACTACTGCAGCATATGGGCGCCTAGCAAACCTAAGAACAGCATTCCCACACCTCTGTAAGGTGTCGTTTAGGACTCTTAAAAACATGTACGTCAGTCTAATATTGGATTATGCAGCACCAGTTTGGAACCCACACCTGGTCAAGGACGTCAGGAAATTGGAGAAAATGCAAAGGTTTCCAACGTGACTAGTCCCGGAGCTAAGGGATATGTCCTACGAGGAGAGGTTAAGGGAAATTGACCTGACGACACTGGAAGGCAGAAGG
Organism: Cherax quadricarinatus; assembly: GCF_026875155.1. Lineage (NCBI taxonomy): Eukaryota > Metazoa > Arthropoda > Malacostraca > Decapoda > Parastacidae > Cherax > Cherax quadricarinatus. The sequence goes on along the minus strand of NC_069471.1, from coordinate 24,959,790 downwards.
GATATGGGGATATAACATAAAATACTGAGAGGAATTGATAAGGTGGCCAGAGACAGGATGTTCCAGAGATGGGACACAGCAACCAGGGGTCACAACTGGAAGTTGAAGACACAGATGAGTCACAGAGATGTTAGGAAGTATTTCTTCAGTCACAGAGTTGTCAGGAAGTTAAATAGTCTGGGAAGTGATGTAGTGGAGGCAGGATCAATACATAGCTTTATGAAGAGGTATGATAAAGCTCACGTAGCAGGAAGAGTAACCTAGTAGCGACCAGTGAAGAGGCGGGGCCAGGAGCTGTAAATCGACCCCTGCAACCACAATTAGGAGAGTACTGGTAGTCTAACACTGGTAGCCTTACTGACACTGTGTGTGTGTTGTGTTGCAGGACTGAGCAGTGTGTTGTATTAGGGATTGAGTTACCAGTGTGTTGTGTTGCAGGACTGAGTTACCAGTGTGTTGTGTTGCACGACTGAGATACCAGTGTGTTGTGTTGTGGAACTGAGTTACCAGTGTGTTGTGTTGCAGGACTGAGTTACCAGTGTGTTGTGTTGCAGGACTGAATTACCAGTGTATTGTGTTGTGGAACTGAGTTACCAGTGTGTTGTGTTGCAGGACTGAGTTACCAGTGTGTTGTGTTGCAGGACTGAGATACCAGTGTGTTGTGTTGCAGGACTGAGTTACCAGTGTGTTGTGTTCCAGGACTGAGTTACCAGTGTGTTGTGTTGCAGGACTGAGTTACCAGTGTGTTGTGTTGTGGAACTGAGTTACCAGTGTGTTGTGTTGCAGGACTGAGTTACCAATGTGTTGTGTTGCAGGACTGAGTTACCAATGTGTTGTGTTGTGGAACTGAGTTACCAGTGTGTTGTGTTGCAGGACTGAGTTACCAATGTGTTGTGTTGCAGGACTGAGTTACCAGTGTGTTGTGTTGCAGGACTGAGTTACCAGTGTGTTGTGTTGCAGGACTGAGTTACCAGAGTGTTGTGTTGCAGGACTGAGTTACCAGTGTGTAGTGTTGCAGGACTGAGTTACCAGAGTGTTGTGTTGCAGGACTGAGATACCAGTGTGTTGTGTTGCAGGACTGAGTTACCAGTGTGTTGTGTTGCAGGACTGAGTTACCAGTGTGTTGTGCTGCAGGACTGAGTTACCAGTGTGTAGTGTTGCAGGACTGAGTTACCAGTGTGTTGTGTTGCAGGACTGAGTTACCAGTGTGTTGTGTTGCAGGACTGAGTTACCAGTGTGTAGTGTTGCAGGACTGAATTACCAGTGTGTTGTGTTGCAGGACTGAGTTACCAGTGTGTTGTGTTGCAGGACTGAGTTACCAGTGTGTTGTGTTGCAGGACTGAGTGTTGTGTGGCAAACAACCTTGGCTTACATATACCCTTTCTCTGTTTTTGTCTCAACGGCAACATGACGTCAAACACTGTTTACACACTCACAAAAGTCATCAAACAGGTATTGGAAAGTGCTGGAGTAACAGTAGATCAACAGGAACTGTTGTAAAAACAAACGGTTACTAGAAGGAACTATAGTAACAACAAACCAACATCTACTGTAGTAACAACAGTTACTGTATTAACAGACCAACAGTTACTGTGGTAAAAACAGTTACTGTAGTAACACCAACAGTTACTCTAACAGCTACTGTAGTAACACCAACAGTTACTGTAGTAACAAATCAACAGTTACTGTAACAAAAGCTACCGTAGTAACAAACCAACAATTACTGTAGTAATAGCTACTGTAGTAACAATAGAACAACAGTTACTGTAGTAACAACAAAAGTTACTATAGTAACAACGGTTACTGTAGTAACAACAACAGTTACTGTAGTAACAACGGTTACTGTAGTAACAAAAGTTACTGTAGTAACAACGGTTACTGTAGTAACAACAACAGTTACTGTAGTAACAAAAACAGCTACTGTAGTAACAACAATTACTGTAGTAACAGTTACTGTAGTAACAATAACAGTTACTGTAGTAACAGCTATAGTAACGGTTACTGTAGTAACAGCTATAGTAACAGTTACTGTAGTAACAGCTATAGTAACAGTTACTGTAGTAACAGCTAGTGTAGTAACAACAGTTACTGTAGTAACAACAGTTACTGTAGAAACAACAGCTACTGTAGTAACAACAGTTACTACAGTAAATGTTGTTACTACAGTAACAGCTACTGTAGTAACAACAGTTAGTGTAGTAACAGCTACTGCAGTAACAACAACAGTTACTGTAGTAACAGCTACTGTAGTAACAACAGTTACTGTAGTAACAGCTACTGTATACAAACAGTTACTGTAGAAAACAACAGTTATTGTAGTAACAGCTACTGTAGTAACAACAGTTATTGTAGTAACAGCTACTGTAGTAACAACAGTTATTGTAGTAACAGCTACTGTAGTAACAACAGCTACTGTAGTAACAGCTACTTTAGTAATAACAGCTACTGCAGTAACAACAACAGTTACTGTAGTAACAGCTACTCTAGTAACAGTTACTGTAGTAACAGCTACTGTAGTAACAGTTACTGTAGTAACAACAGTTACTGTAGTAACAACAGCTAGTGTAGTAATAACACCTACTGTAGTAATAACACCTACTGTAGTAATAACACATACTCTAGTAGTAACAGCTACTGTAGTAACAGCTACTGCAGTAACAACAGCTACTGTAGTAACAGCTACTGTAGTAATAACACAAGATACAACACTACAAGATACAACAACACTACAAGATACAACAACAACACTACAATACAACAACAACACTACAAGATACAACAACACTACAATACAACAACACTACAAGATACAACAACAACACTACAAGATACAACAACAACACTACAAGATACAACAACACTACAAGATACAACAACACTACAAAATACAACAACACTACAAGATACACAACAACACTACAAGATACAACAACACTACAATGATACAACAACAACACTACAAGATACAACAACAACACTACAAGATACAACACTACAAGATAAAAACACAACACTACAAGATACAACACTACAAGATACAACAACAACACTACAAGATACAACAACAACACTACAAGATACAACAACACTACAAAATACAACAACACTACAAGATAACACAAAACACTACAAGATACAACCAACACTACAAGATACAACAACAACACTACAAGATACAACAACAACACTACAAGATACAACACTACAAGATACAACAACAACACTACAAGATACAACAACACTACAAGATACAACAACAACACTACAAGATAAAAACACTACAAGATACAACAACAACACTACAAGATACAACACTACAAGATACAACACTACAAGATACAACAACAACACTACAAGATACAACAACACTACAAGATACAACAACAACACTACAAGATACAACAACACTACAAGATACAACAACAACACTACAAGATACAACAACAACACTACAAGATACAACAACACTACAAGATACAACAACAACACTACAGATACAACAACACTACAAGATACAACAACACTACAAGATACAACAACAACACTACAAGATACAACAACACTACAAGATACAACAACACTACAAGATACAACAACAACACTACAAGATACAACAACACTACAAGATACAACAACAACACTACAAGATACAACAACAACACTACAAAATACAAACACTACAAGATACAACAACACTACAAAATACAACACTACAAGATACAAAAAACAACACTACAAGATACAACAACAACCTAACAAGATACAACAACAACACTACAAGATACAACAACAACACTACAAGATACAACAACAACACTACAAGATACCAACAACAACACTACAAGATACAACAACAACACTACAAGATACAACAACACTACAAGATACAACAACACTACAAGATACAACACTACAAGATACAACAACACAAACAAGATACAACAACAACACTACAAGATACAACAACAACACTAACAAGATACAACAACACTACAAGATACAACAACAACACTACAAGATACAACAACAACCACTACAAGATACAACAACACTACAAGATACAACAACAACACTACAAGATACAACACTACAAGATACAACAACAACACTACAAGATACAACAACAACACTACAAGATACAACAACACTACAAGATACAACAACACTACAAGATACAACAACACTACAAGATACAACAACAACACTACAAGATACAACAACACTACAAGATACAACAACACTACAAGATACAACAACACTACAAGATACAACAACAACACTACAAGATACAACAACACTACAAGATACAACAACAACACTACAAGATACAACAACAACACTACAAGATACAACACTACAAGATACAACAACAACACTACAAGATACAACAACAACACTACAAGATACAACAACACTACAAGATACAACAACAACACTACAAGATACAACACTACAAGATACAACACTACAAGATACAACACTACAAGATACAACAACACAACAAGATACAACAACAACCACTACAAGATACAACAACAACACTACAAGATACAACACTACAAGATACAACAACAACACTACAAGATACAACACTACAAGATACAACAACATACAAGATACAACAACAACACTACAAGATACAACAACAACACTACAAGATACAACAACAACACTACAAGATACAACAACAACACTACAAAGATACAACACTACAAGATACAACAACACTACAAAATACAACACTACAAGATACAACAACACTACAAGATACAACAACAACACTACAAGATACAACAACACTACAAGATACAACAACACTACAAGATACAACACTACAAGATACAACAACAACACTACAAAATGCAACAACACTACAAAATACAACACTACAAAATACAACACTACAAAATACAACAACACTACAAAATACAACAACACTACAAAATACAACAACACTACAAAATACAACAACAAAAGTGTTTATTAAACAGTACAAACATTAGACATTCAATTAGAAAACAGGAATTTTCTAATAAACTGTCAATTTCTAAGATACAAACTTGTCAAAGTCTCTTAACAAGAGAGGAAGGAAATTAGATAATTTAGAAATTAGATAATTTTGAAATTAGATAATTTTGAAAACTTCTTTGAGAAGAAACATGAGATTATAGAAGGAAAATATTGTATTAAAACTGATGTAGTTTTTGTTGTATTGTAGTTGTATTGTAGGTCTTGTAGTTGTTGTATTGTAGTTCTTGTGTTGTAGTTCTTGTATTGTTGTATTGTAGTTGTTGTATTGTAGTTGTTGTATTGTAGTTCTTGTAGTTGTTGTATTGTAGTTCTTGTAGTTGTTGTATTGTAGTTCTTGTAGTTGTATTGTTGTTGTATTGTAGTTGTTGTATGTAGTTGTTGTATTGTAGTTGTTGTATTGTAGTTGTTGTATTGTAGTTTGTTGTATTGTAGTTGTTGTATTGTAGTTCTTGTAGTTGTTGTATTGTAGTTCTTGTAGTTGTTGTATTGTAGTTCTTGTAGTTGCTGTATTGTAGTTGTTGTATTGTAGTTGTTGTAGTTGTTGTATTGTAGTTGTTGTATTGTAGTTCTTGTGTTGTAGTTCTTGTAGTTGTTGTTGTATTGTAGTTGTTGTATTGTAGTTGTTGTATTGTAGTTCTTGTAGTTGTTGTATTGTAGTTGTTGTATTGTAGTTTCTTGTATTGTAGTTGTTGTATTGTAGTTGTTGTATTGTAGTTGTTGTATTGTAGTTCTTGTAGTTGTTGTATTGTAGTTGTTGTAGTTGTTTGTATTGTAGTTGTTGTATTGTAGTTCTTGTAGTTGTTGTATTGTAGTTCTTGTAGTTGTATTGTAGTTCTTGTAGTTGTTGTATTGTAGTTGTATTGTAGTTTCTTGTAGTTGTTGAAATTGTAGTTGTTGTATTGTAGTTCTGTAGTTGTTGTATTGTAGTTGTTGTATTGTAGTTGTATTGTAGTTCTTGTAGTTGTTGTATTGTAGTTCTTGTAGTTGTATTGTAGTTCTTGTAGTTTGTTGTATTGTAGTTCTTGTAGTTGTTGTATTGTAGTTCTTGTAGTTGTTGTATTGTAGTTGTTGTATTGTAGTTCTTGTAGTTGTTGTATTGTAGTTGTTGTATTGTAGTTGTATTGTAGTTCTTGTAGTTGTATTGTAGTTCTTGTAGTTGTTGTATTGTAGTTCTTGTAGTTGTTGTATTGAAGTTGTTGTATTGTAATTGTTGTAGTTGTTGTATTGTACTTCTTGTAGTTGTATTGTAGTTGTTGTATTGTAGTTGTTGTAGTTGTTATATTGTAGTTGTTGTATTGTAGTTGTTGTATTGTAGTTGTATTGTAGTTGTTGTATTGTAGTTCTTGTAGTTGTTATATTGTAGTTGTTGTATTGTAGTTGTATTGTAGTTGTTGTATTGTAGTTCTTGTAGTTGTTATAATGTAGTTGTTTGTATTGTAGTTCTTGTAGTTGTTGTATTGTAGTTGTTGTATTGTAGTTTCTTGTAGTTGTTGTATTGTAGTTGTTGTATTGTATTCTTGTAGTTTGTTATATTGTAGTTGGTTGTATTGTAGTTCTTGTAGTTTGTTGTATTGTAGTTCTTGTAGTTGTTGTATTGTAGTTCTTGTAGTTGTTGTATTGTAGTTCTTGTAGTTGTTGTATTGTAGTTGTTGTATTGTAGTTCTTGTAGTTGTATTGTAGTTCTTGTAGTTGTTGTATTGTAGTTGTTGTATTGTAGTTCTTGTAGTTGTTGTATAGTAACAGTTACTGTAGTAACAGCTAGTGTAGTAACAACAGTTACTGTAGTAACAACAGTTACTGTAGAAACAACAGCTACTGTAGTAACAACAGTTACTACAGTAAATGTTGTTACTACAGTAACAGCTACTGTAGTAACAACAGTTAGTGTAGTAACAGCTACTGCAGTAACAACAACAGTTACTGTAGTAACAGCTACTGTAGTAACAACAGTTACTGTAGTAACAGCTACTGTAGTAACAACAGTTACTGTAGTAACAACAGTTATTGTAGTAACAGCTACTGTAGTAACAACAGTTATTGTAGTAACAGCTACTGTAGTAACAACAGTTATTGTAGTAACAGCTACTGTAGTAACAACAGCTACTGTAGTAACAGCTACTTTAGTAATAACAGCTACTGCAGTAACAACAACAGTTACTGTAGTAACAGCTACTCTAGTAACAGTTACTGTAGTAACAGCTACTGTAGTAACAGTTACTGTAGTAACAACAGTTACTGTAGTAACAACAGCTAGTGTAGTAATAACACCTACTGTAGTAATAACACCTACTGTAGTAATAACACATACTCTAGTAGTAACAGCTACTGTAGTAACAGCTACTGCAGTAACAACAGCTACTGTAGTAACAGCTACTGTAGTAATAACACAAGATACAACACTACAAGATACAACAACACTACAAGATACAACAACAACACTACAAGATACAACAACAACACTACAAGATACAACAACACTACAAGATACAACAACACTACAAGATACAACAACAACATACAAGATACAACAACAACACTACAAGATACAACAACACTACAAGATACAACAACACTACAAAATACAACAACACTACAATGATACAACAAACAACACTACAAGATACAACAACACTACAAGATACAACAACAACACTACAAGATACAACAACAACACTACAAGATACAACACTACAAGATAAAAACAACAACACTACAAGATACAACACTACAAGATACAACAACAACACTACAAGATACAACAACAACACTACAAGATACAACAACACTACAAAATACAACAACACTACAAGAATACAACAAAACACTACAAGATACAACAACACTACAAGATACAACAACAACACTACAAGATACAACAACAACACTACAAGATACAACACTACAAGATACAACAACAACACTACAAGATACAACAACACTACAAGATACAACAACAACACTACAAGATACAACACTACAAATACAACAACAACACTACAAGATACAACACTACAAGATACAACACTACAAGATACAACAACAACACTACAAGATACAACAACACTACAAGATACAACAACAACACTACAAGATACAACAACACTACAAGATACAACAACAACACTACAAGATACAACAACAACACTACAAGATACAACAACACTACAAGATACAACAACAACACTACAAGATACAACAACACTACAAGATACAACAACACTACAAGATAACAACAACAACACTACAAGATACAACAACAACACTACAAGATACAACAACACTACAAGATACAACAACACTACAAGATACAACAACAACACTACAAGATACAACAACACTACAAGATACAACAACAACACTACAAGATACAACAACAACACTACAAGATACAACACTACAAGATACAACAACACTACAAAATACAACACTACAAGATACAACAACAACACTACAAGATACAACAACAACACTACAAGATACAACAACAACACTACAAGATACCAAACAACAACACTACAAGATACAACAACAACACTACAAGATACAACAACAACACTACAAGATACAACAACAACACTACAAGATACAACAACACTACAAGATACAACAACACTACAAGATACAACACTACAAGATACAACAACACTACAAGATACAACAACAACACTACAAGATACAACAACAACACTACAAGATACAACAACACTACAAGATACAACAACAACACTACAAGATACAACAACAACACTACAAGATACAACAACACTACAAGATACAACAACAACACTACAAGATACAACACTACAAGATACAACAACAACACTACAAGATACACAACAACACTACAAGATACAACAACACTACAAGATACACAACACTACAAGATACAACAACACTACAAGATACAACAACAACACTACAAGATACAACAACACTACAAGATACAACAACACTACAAGATACAACAACACTACAAGATACAACAACAACACTACAAGATACAACAACACTACAAGATACAACAACAACACTACAAGATACAACAACAACACTACAAGATACAACACTACAAGATACAACAACAACACTACAAGATACAACAACAACACTACAAGATACAACAACACTACAAGATACAACAACAACACTACAAGATACAACACTACAAGATACAACACTACAAGATACAACACTACAAGATAACAACAACACTACAAGATACAACAACAACACTACAAGATAACAACAACAACACTACAAGATACAACACTACAAGATACAACAACAACACTACAAGATACAAACACTACAAGATACAACAACACTACAAGATACAACAACAACACTACAAGATACAACAACAACACTACAAGATACAACAACAACACTACAAGATACAACAACAACACTACAAGATACAACACTACAAGATACAACAACACTACAAAATACAACACTACAAGATACAACAACACTACAAGATACAACAAACACTACAAGATACAACAACACTACAAGATACAACAACACTACAAGATACAACACTACAAGATACAACAACAACACTACAAAATGCAACAACACTACAAAATGCAACAACACTACAAAATACAACACTACAAAATACAACAACACTACAAAATACAACACTACAAAATACAACAACACTACAAAATACAACAACAACAAAAGTGTTTATTAAACAGTACAAACATTAGACATTGAATTAGAAAACAGGAATTTTCTAATAAACTGTCAATTTCTAAGATACAAACTTGTCAAAGTCTCTTAACAAGAGAGGAAGGAAATTAGATAATTTAGAAATTAGATAATTTAGAAATTAGATAATTTTGAAAACTTCTTTGAGAAGAAACATGAGATTATAGAAGGAAAATATTGTATTAAAACTGATGTAGTTTTTGTTGTATTGTAGTTGTATTGTAGGTCTTGTAGTTGTTGTATTGTAGTTCTTGTGTTGTAGTTCTTGTAGTTGTTGTATTGTAGTTGTTGTATTGTAGTTGTTGTAATTGTAGTTCTTGTAGTTGTTGTATTGTAGTTCTTGTAGTTGTTGTATTGTAGTTCTTGTAGTTGTATTGTTGTTGTATTGTAGTTGTTGTATTGTAGTTGTTGTATTGTAGTTGTTGTATTGTAGTTGTTGTATTGTAGTTGTTTTTATTGTAGTTGTTGTATTGTAGTTCTTGTAGTTGTTGTATTGTAGTTCTTGTAGTTGTTGTATTGTAGTTCTTGTAGTTGCTGTATTGTAGTTGTTGTATTGTAGTTGTTGTAGTTGTTGTATTGTAGTTGTTGTATTGTAGTTCTTGTGTTGTAGTTCTTGTAGTTGTTGTTGTATTGTAGTTGTTGTATTGTAGTTGTTGTATTGTAGTTCTTGTAGTTGTTGTATTGTAGTTGTTGTATTGTAGTTCTTGTATTGTAGTTTTTGTATTGTAGTTGTTGTATTGTAGTTGTTGTATTGTAGTTCTTGTAGTTGTTGTATTGTAGTTGTTGTAGTTGTTGTATTGTAGTTGTTGTATTGTAGTTCTTGTAGTTGTTGTATTGTAGTTCTTGTAGTTGTATTGTAGTTCTTGTAGTTGTTGTATTGTAGTTGTATTGTAGTTCTTGTAGTTTGTTGTATTGTAGTTGTTGTATTGTAGTTCTTGTAGTTGTTGTATTGTAGTTGTTGTATTGTAGTTGTATTTGTAGTTCTTGTAGTTGTTGTATTGTAGTTCTTGTAGTTGTATTGTAGTTCTTGTAGTTGTTGTATTGTAGTTCTTGTAGTTGTTTGTATTGTAGTTCTGTAGTTGTTGTATTGTAGTTGTTGTATTGTAGTTCTTGTAGTTGTTGTATTGTAGTTGTTGTATTGTAGTTGTATTGTAGTTCTTGTAGTTGTATTGTAGTTCTTGTAGTTGTTGTATTGTAGTTCTTGTAGTTGTTTGTATTGAAGTTGTTGTATTGTAATTGTTGTAGTTGTTGTATTGTACTTCTTGTAGTTGTATTGTAGTTGTTGTATTGGGAGTTGTTGTAGTTTGTTATATTGTAGTTGTTGTATTGTAGTTGTTGTATTGTAGTTGTATTGTAGTTGTTGTATTGTATTCTTGTAGTTGTTATATTGTAGTTGTTGTATTGTAGTTGTATTGTAGTTGTTGTATTGTAGTTCTTGTAGTTGTTATAATGTAGTTGTTGTATTGTAGTTCTTGTAGTTGTTGTATTGTAGTTGTTGTATTGTAGTTCTTGTAGTTGTTGTATTGTAGTTGTTGTATTGTAGTTCTTGTAGTTGTTATATTGTAGTTGTTGTATTGTAGTTCTTGTAGTTGTTGTATTGTAGTTCTTGTAGTTGTTGTATTGTAGTTCTTGTAGTTGTTGTATTGTAGTTGTTGTATTGTAGTTCTTGTAGTTGTATTGTAGTTCTTGTAGTTGTTGTATTGTAGTTGTTGTATTGTAGTTCTTGTAGTTGTTGTATTGTAGTTGTATTGTAGTTGTACTGTAGTTGTTGTATTGCAGTTCTTGTAGTTGTTGTATTGTAGTTCTTGTAGTTGTTGTATTGTAGTTGTTGTATTGTAGTTCTTGTAGTTGTTGTATTGTAGTTCTCGTAGTTGTATTGTAGTTGTAGTTGTATTGTAGTTGTGTATTGTAGTTGTTGTAGTTGTATTGTAGTTCTTGTATTGTAGTTGTTGTAGTTGTATTGTAGTGCTTGTATTGTAGTTGTTGTATTGTAGTTGTATTGTAGTTGTTGCAGTTGTTGTATTGTAGTTGTTGTAGTTGTTGTATTGTAGTTGTTGTATTGTAGTTCTTGTAGTTGTTGTATTGTAGTTGTTGTACCGTAGTTGTTGTATTATAGTTGTATTGTACTTCTTGTAGCTGTATTGTAGTTCTTGTAGTTGTACTGTAGGTCTTGTAGCTGTATTGTAGTTGTTGTATTGTAGGTCTTGTAGCTGTATTGTAGTTCTTGTAGTTGTTGTACTGTAGTTGTTGTATTGTAGTTGTTGTATTGCAGTTCTTGTAGTTGTTGTACTGTAGCTCTTGTAGTTGTATTGTAGTTCTTGCAGTTGTATTGTAGGTCTTGTAGTTGTTGTATTGTAGGTCTTGTAGATGTTGTATTGTAGGTCTTGTAGTTCTTTTATTGTAGGTCTTATAGTTGTTGTATTGTAGTTCTTGTATTGTTGTTATGTAGGTCTTGTAGTTGTTGTATTATAGGTCTTGTAGTTTTTTGTATTATAGGGCTTGTAGTTGTATTGTAGTTCTTGTAGTTGTATTGTAGGTCTTGTAGTTGTATTGTAGTTCTTGTAGTTGTATTGTAGTTCTTGTAGTTGTTGTATTGTAGGTCTTATAGTTGTATTGTAGTTCTTGTTGTATTTTAGGTCTTGTAGTTGTATTGTAGGTCTTGTAGTTGTATTGTAGGTCTTGTAGTTGTATTGTAGGTCTTGTAGTTGTATTGTAGGTCTTGTAGTTGTATTGTAGGTCTTATAGTTGTACTGTAGTTCTTAGTTGTTGTATTGTAGTTCTTGTAGTTGTATTGTAGTTCTTGTAGTTGTACTGTAGGTCTTGTAGTTGTATTGTAGGTCTTGTAGTTGTATTGTAGGTCTTGTAGTTGTATTGTAGGTCTTGTAGTTGTATTGTAGGTCTTATAGTTGTACTGTAGTTCTTGTAGTTGTTGTATTGTAGTTCTTGTAGTTGTATTGTAGTTCTTGTAGTTGTATTGTAGGTCTTGTAGTTGTATTGTTAGTTCTTGTAGTTGTATTGTAGTTCTTGTAGTTGTATTGTAGTTCTTGTAGTTGTATTGTATTTCTTGTAGTTGTATTGTAGGTCTTGTAGTTGTTGTATTGTAGTTCTTGTAGTGTATTGTAGTTCTTGTAGTTGTATTGTAGGTCTTGTAGTTGTTGTATTGTAGTTTTTTGTAGTTGTTGTATTGTAGTTCTTGTAGTTGTATTGTAGTTCTTGTAGTTGTATTGTAGTTCTTGTAGTTGTATTGTAGTTCTTGTAGTTGTATTGTAGTTCTTGTAGTTGTATTGTAGGTCTTGTAGTTGTATTGTACGTCTTGTAGTTTTTATTGTAGTTCTTGTAGTTGTATTGTAGTTCTTGTAGTTGTATTGTAGTTCTTGTAGTTGTATTGTAGTTCTTGTAGTTTGTATTGTAGTTCTTGTAGTTGTATTGTAGTTCTTGTAATTGTATTGTAGTTCTTGTATTGTAGGTCTTGTAGTTGTTGTATTGTAGTTCTTGTAGTTGTATTGTAGGTCTTGTAGTTGTACTGTAGGTCTTGTAGTTGTATTGTAGTTCTTGTAGTTGCATTGTAGCTCTTGTAGTTGTTGTATTGTAGGTCTTGTAGTTGTATTGTAGCTCTTGTAGTTGTATTGTAGTTCTTGTAGTTGTTGTATTGTAGGTCTTGTTGTTGTATTGTAGTTCTTGTAGTTGTTGTATTGTAGTTCTTGTATTGTAGTTCTTGTTAGTGTGTTGTATTGTAGTTCTTGTAGTTGTATTGTAGGTCTTGTAGTTGTTGTATTGTAGTTGTATTGTAGTTCTTGTATTCGTTGTATTGTAGTTCTTGTATTTGTCTCAGACCTACCTGATAGTTACTATCAGTAGTAACAGTAACAGTAGTCTCAGACCTACCTGATAGTTACTATCAGTAGTAACAGTAGTCTCAGACCTACCTGATAGTTACTATCAGTAGTAACAGTAGTCTCAGACCTACCTGATAGTTACTATCAGTAGTAACAGTAGTCTCAGACCTACCTGATAGTTACTATCAGTAGTAACAGTAACAGTAGTCTCAGACCTACCTGACAGTTACTATCAGTAGTAACAGTAACAGTAGTCTCAGACCTACCTGATAGTTACTATCAGTAGTAACAGTAGTCTCAGACCTACCTGACAGTTACTATCAGTAGTAACAGTAGTCTCAGACCTACCTGATAGTTACTATCAGTAGTAACAGTAGTCTCAGACCTACCTGATAGTTACTATCAGTAGTAACAGTAGTCTCAGACCTACCTGACAGTTACTATCAGTAGTAACAGTAACAGTAGTCTCAGACCTACCTGATAGTTACTATCAGTAGTAACAGTAGTCTCAGACCTACCTGACAGTTACTATCAGTAGTAACAGTAGTCTCAGACCTACCTGATAGTTTTCTATCAGTAGTAACAGTAGTCTCAGACCTACCTGACAGTTACTATCAGTAGTAACAGTAGTCGCAGACCTACCTGATAGTTACTATTTAGTAGTAACAGTAGTCTCAGGCCTACCGGATAGTTACTATCACTAGTAACAGTAGTCTCAGACCTACCTGATAGTTACTATCAGTAGTAATAGTAGTCTCAGACCTACCTGATAGTTACTATCAGTAGTAACAGTAGTCTCAGACCTACCTGATAGTTACTATCAGTAGTAACACTAGTCTCAGGCCTACCGGATAGTTACTATCACTAGTAACAGTAGTCTCAGACCTACCTGATAGTTACTATCAGTAGTAACAGTAGTCTCAGACTTACCTGATAGTTACTATCAGTAGTAACAGTAGTCGCAGACCTACCTGATAGTTACTATCAGTAGTAACAGTAGTCGCAGACTTACCTGATAGTTACTATCAGTAGTAACAGTAGTCGCAGACCTACCTGATAGTTACTATCAGTAGTAACAGTAGTCGCAGACCTACCTGATAGTTACTATCACTAGTAACAGTAGTCTCAGACCTACCTGATAGTTACTATCAGTAGTAACAGTAACAGTAGTCTCAGACCTACCTGATAGTTACTATCAGTAGTAACAGTAGTCTCAGACCTACCTGACAGTTACTATCAGTAGTAACAGTAGTCTCAGACCTACCTGATAGTTACTATCAGTAGTAACAGTAGTCTCAGACCTACCTGATAGTTACTATCAGTATAACAGTAACAGTAGTCTCAGACCTACCTGATAGTTACTATCAGTAGTAACAGTAGTCTCAGACCTACCTGATAGTTACTATCAGTAGTAACAGTAGTCTCAGACCTACCTGATAGTTACTATCAGTAGTAACAGTAGTCACAGACCTACCTGATACCTACTATCAGTAGTAACAGTAACAGTAGTCTCAGACTTACCTGATAGTTACTATCAGTAGTAACAGTAACAGTAGTCTCAGACCTACCTGATAGTTACTATCAGTAGTAACAGTAGTCTCAGACCTACCTGATAGTTACTATCAGTAGTAACAGTAGTCTCAGACCTACTGATAGTTTTCTATCAGTAGTAACAGTAGTCGCAGACCTACCTGATAGTTACTATCACTAGTAACAGTAGTCTCAGACCTACCTGATAGTTACTATCAGTAGTAACAGTAGTCTCAGACCTACCTGATAGTTACTATCAGTAGTAACAGTAGTCTCAGACCTACCTGACAGTTACTATCAGTAGTAACAGTAACAGTAGTCTCAGACCTACCTGATAGTTACTATCAGTAGTAACAGTAGTCTCAGACCTACCTGACAGTTACTATCAGTAGTAACAGTAGTCTCAGACCTACCTGATAGTTACTATCAGTAGTAACAGTAGTCTCAGACCTACCTGACAGTTACTATCAGTAGTAACAGTAGTCGCAGACCTACCTGATAGTTACTATCAGTAGTAACAGTAGTCTCAGGCCTACCGGATAGTTACTATCACTAGTAACAGTAGTCTCAGACCTACCTGATAGTTACTATCAGTATAATAGTAGTCTCAGACCTACCTGATAGTTACTATCAGTAGTAACAGTAGTCTCAGACCTACCTGATAGTTACTATCAGTAGTAACACTAGTCTCAGGCCTACCGGATAGTTACTATCACTAGTAACAGTAGTCTCAGACCTACCTGATAGTTACTATCAGTAGTAACAGTAGTCTCAGACTTACCTGATAGTTACTATCAGTAGTAACAGTAGTCGCAGACCTACCTGATAGTTACTATCAGTAGTAACAGTAGTCGCAGACTTACCTGATAGTTACTATCAGTAGTAACAGTAGTCGCAGACCTACCTGATAGTTACTATCAGTAGTAACAGTAGTCGCAGACCTACCTGATAGTTACTATCACTAGTAACAGTAGTCTCAGACCTACCTGATAGTTACTATCAGTAGTAACAGTAACAGTAGTCATCAGACCTACCTGATAGTTTTCTATCAGTAGTAACAGTAGTCTCAGACCTACCTGACAGTTACTATCAGTAGTAACAGTAGTCTCAGACCTACCTGATAGTTACTATCAGTAGTAACAGTAGTCTCAGACCTACCCGATAGTTACTATCAGTAGTAACAGTAACAGTAGTCTCAGACCTACCTGATAGTTACTATCAGTAGTAACAGTAGTCTCAGACCTACCTGATAGTTACTATCAGTAGTAACAGTAGTCTCAGACCTACCTGATAGTTACTATCAGTAGTAACAGTAGTCACAGACCTACCTGATACCTACTATCAGTAGTAACAGTAACAGTAGTCTCAGACTTACCTGATAGTTACTATCAGTAGTAACAGTAACAGTAGTCTCAGACCTACCTGATAGTTACTATCAGTAGTAACAGTAGTCTCAGACCTACCTGATAGTTACTATCAGTAGTAACAGTAGTCTCAGACCTACCTGATAGTTACTATCAGTAGTAACAGTAGTCTCAGACCTACCTGATAGTTACTATCAGTAGTAACAGTAGTCTCAGACCTACCTGACAGTTACTATCAGTAGTAACAGTAGTCGCAGACCTACCTGATAGTTACTATCAGTAGTAACAGTAGTCTCAGGCCTACCGGATAGTTACTATCACTAGTAACAGTAGTCTCAGACCTACCTGATAGTTACTATCAGTAGTAATAGTAGTCTCAGACCTACCTGATAGTTACTATCAGTAGTAACAGTAGTCTCAGACCTACCTGATGTTTACTATCAGTAGTAACACTAGTCTCAGGCCTACCGGATAGTTACTATCACTAGTAACAGTAGTCTCAGACCTACCTGATAGTTACTATCAGTAGTAACAGTAGTCTCAGACTTACCTGATAGTTACTATCAGTAGTAACAGTAGTCGCAGACCTACCTGATAGTTACTAAACAGTAGTAACAGTAGTCGCAGACTTACCTGATAGTTACTATCAGTAGTAACAGTAGTCGCAGACCTACCTGATAGTTACTATCAGTAGTAACAGTAGTCGCAGACCTACCTGATAGTTTTCTATCACTAGTAACAGTAGTCTCAGACCTACCTGATAGTTACTATCAGTAGTAACAGTAGTCTCAGACCTACCTGATAGTTACTATCAGTAGTAACAGTAGTCTCAGACCTACCTGACAGTTACTATCTGTAGTAACAGTAGTCTCAGACCTACCTGATAGTTACTATCAGTAGTAACAGTAACAGTAGTCTCAGACCTACCTGATAGTTACTATCAGTAGTAACAGTAGTCTCAGACCTACCTGATAGTTACTATCAGTAGTAACATAGTCTCAGACCTACCTGACAGTTACTATCAGTAGTAACAGTAGTCTCAGACCTACCTGATAGTTACTATCAGTAGTAACAGAAACAGTAGTCTCAGGACCTACCTGATAGTTACTATCAGTAGTAACAGTAGGGTCTCAGACCTACCTGACAAGTTACTATCAGTATAGTAACAGTAGTCTCAGACCTCCCTGAAAGTTACTATCATATAACAGTAGTCCAGACATCCCCGGGAAATTTTACTTTTCAGTAGTAACAGTAGCCCTAAAACCCTACCTATATTTACTTTTCATTTGAAAACAGTAGTCTAGACCTCCCTGATGTTACTATCAGTATAACAGAAATCTCGGGACCTCCCTGAATTTTCTATCTTTTGAAACCCAAGTAGTCTCGCCCTTTCCTTTTTTAGTTATTTTCCCTTTGTAAAAATTAGCCCCAGACCAACCCGGGAACAGTTACTACCCGTAGTAACAGAGTCTCGCCCCAAACCTAAAGTTACTATAAATATAACAGTAGTCTCAAAAACCTTCCCTGAAGTTACTATCATAGTAACAGTAGTCTCAAAACCTTCCCTTGAAGTTCCATAAAAGGAACGTTTTCCTGGGGGCCCCTTAAGGGGTTAAAAGGAAAATTTTTAATAACAACCAAAAACTTCCAACCAAACAAAAAACTTCCCTTGGGGGGGGGGGGGGGGGCAAAATTGGGTTTGGGGGGGGGAGAAGGGTAATAAAATTTAAAAAAACCCCAAAAACAACAACCCCCAAAAAACATCCACCACATACCAAAACACCCCACCCCTCCAAACTCCAACATACCACCCACACTACCAAAACATCCCCCACACTCCCCAAAACATCCACCACCCCTCCCCAAAAAAACCCCCACACCCCAAAAACACCCAAACCACACAAAACCAAAAACAACCACCCCCCAAAACCCCACCCACCCCCAAAAACCCCAAAAAACATCCACCCCACCCCAAAAAACCTCCACCACACAAACCAAAAAACAACCACCCCAAAACCCCCAAAACCCCACACTAAAAAACCCAATCCCCCCCCCTCCCAAAACATCCCCCCACACACCAAACCCCCCCCCTACCAAAACACCCCCCCAAAATCCCAAAACATCCCCCCCAAAACTACCAAAAACGATATACAGAGAGGTGTTTTTATCGCAGGTAAATACACTGAGAGGTATTTTCAAAGTGTATTTTCCAGAGGCGTAAATCCCCAGTGTATAAAAATGAGAGGTGTATTTCCCCGGTATTTTAAAAATTAGAGGTGTTTTAACCCGTGTATTACACAGAGGCTTTAAAATCACATTGTATTTTACCGGGAGAGGTGTAAAACCCAGTGTATATACTTCCGGGGGGGGGGGGGGGGGGGGGGGGTGTTTTTCACAGTGTATATAAAACAGGGGCCGTATATCAGGGGATTTTAAAATTTTTAAGGTGTATATAAAAAGTGTATTTACAGAAGGTGTTTTATCACAGTGTTTATACAAGAGGCGTTTTCACAGTGTTAAACATTTTGGGGAGTTGTGTATCCAGTGTTTATACACTGAGAGGGTTTATCAGTGTAATCCACTAAAGGGGGTGTATATAAACAGTGAAATTCACTGGGGGGGAAATATCACAGGTTTTAAAACACTGGAGGTGAATTCACATTTGTTTTACCTGAGGGTGTATATCACAGTTTAAAAAACCTGAGATGTGTATATCAGTTTTATAACTGGGGAGGTGTATATCACAGTGAAAAATACACTGAGAGGGTAACCCCCAGTGTATATACACGAAAAGTTATACCCCGAAAATTTTAACTGAGGGGGTGTTTACACAGTGTTTTACCTGAGAGGGGGTATTCAGTGTAAATAAATGAGAGGTTTTTTATCACAGTTTTTATATACATGGAGGTTTATAACAGGGGTTTTTCCTGAAAAATTTTTTTAAAAATCACAGTGTATATCCCGGGGAAGGTGCATATCATTTGTTTTTCCCAATTGGTGGTGTTTTTGAAACAGTGTATATACATGAGGGTTTTTTTCAAGTGTATATACACTGAGGGTTAATAAACAGTGTATATACACTAAAGGGTTTGAAAATTCAGTGAAATATACACTAAAAGGGTGAATCACGTGTATAAAAATTTGAGGGGAAAAATATCAGTTTTTAAAAACACTGGGGGTTTTCCACAGGGGGTTAACAGAGGGGGGGGTTATACCAGGGTAAAAAAGATGAGGTGTAAAACACAGTGAAATATACACAGGGGGCGAAAATCCAGTGATATAAAATGAAGGTGTTTTTTCACAGTGTATTTACACTGAGGGTTTTGTAAAATCACAGGTATATACCCTGAGATGGTATATCAAAAGGTGTATTAAACTGAGAGGTGTTACCAGTTATAAAAAACTGAGATGTGTATATCACAGTGTATTTTTAAAACGGGGTTTTGTATATCAAAGTGAAAAATTTTTACTGAGGGTTTGTAAAACAGTGTAATACACGGAGGTGTATTTTCACAGGGGAAAATTTTACACTGAGAGGTGTTATCACAGCGTATATACACTAGGGGCAAATCCGGGCTTTATATAACTGAGGGTGTATATCCGTGTTTTTCCCACTGGGGGGTGCAAATCACAGTGTATTACATGGAGGTGTTTTATAAAGTTTTTATATACACTGAGGGGGGTTTTATTTCAAAAGTGAAAGGTAAAACTGAGAGGTGTATATCACATTTGTATATACACTGAAAGGTGTATATCACATTTGTTAATCCCCTTGAGAGGTGTATATCACGGGCGTATAACACTGAGGGGGTGAAATATCCAGCTTTAATATACACGAGAGGTGTAAATCACGTGTATATACCCCTGGGGGTGTATATAAACATTTTTTTATCCCACTGAGAGGTGTATATCAGTGTATTAACACTGAGAGGGGGTAAAACCCCGGATATACACTGAAAGTGTATACAAAAGTGTATATACCCCTGAGAGGTGTTTATACAGCGTATAACCTGAGAGGTTTATTTCAAGTTTTAAATACCGGGGTGCATACCCGTGTAAAAACCCACGGGAGAGGTTATCACTTTGTATTACATAAAGGGGGTGTTTTATCCCATTGTATAACAATGAGAGGGGGATATCACAGTGATATACACTGAGGGGTGTATAAATAAATTTATAAACACTAAGGGGGGTTTTATATCACCGTGTTTTACACTAGAGGTGTATATCACAGTGTTTATTCACGGGAGAGGTGTATATAACAGTATATATACACTAAAGAGGTTTTAATCAGGTATATACATTGAGGGTTTATCGGGTTGTATATAACGAAGGTGGAAACCCAAAAGCATAATACACTGGGGTTGTATATAAAGGTTTTTACCCTGAGAGGTGTATATCACAGGGATATACACTGAGAGGTGTATATCACGTGTATTTTTCACTGAGGGGTTTATATCACAGATATTTATAAAACTGAGGGTTGAAAACACCAGTGACACGGGGAATTTTTAAATATCAGTGTATATAAACTGAAAGGGTTAAAAAATGTATATAGGGGGGGGGAGGGGGGGGGGGGAAATATCACAGTGTAAAATACATGAGAGGTGTTTATCACAGTGATATACACTGGAGGTGTATTTCACAGTGTATATTACTGGAGACATATCACTTATATACATGAGGGGGCTTTATTTCACAGTGTATATCCCAACAAAAGTTGTATATAAATGTAAAATATACACTGAAAAGGTGTATATCTGTGTAATCCCACTGGGGAGGTTTTTAAATCATTGTATATAAGAGGGGTGATATACAGTTTTATATACACTAAAGAGGTGTATTCAGTGTTTATACACAGAGGTGAAATATAACAGTTTTAAAATTACACGAGAATGCATATCAGTGTATATACACTGAGGGTTTTATCAAGTTAAATACACTGAAAAGGTGAAATATCATTTTATATAAAATGAAAAGGATTTGTCACGTTTTATTTTAACAAAAAGGTGTATATCAGGGTATTATACACAAAAGTGTATACCCCCGGAAACCCCATGAGGTTAAAACTTGTATAAACACTAAAGGGGTGTATATCAAAATTTGGTATATACACTGAAAAAGGTGAATATAACAGTGAAAAAAACCCTGAGAGGTGTATATCCTGTAATACACTGGGGGTGTATTCAAAGGGGAATATACACGGGAGGGTATATCAGGTAATCCCAATGGAGGTGTATATCAGTGTATATACACGGGTTTGTTTATCACAGTGTATTTACACTGGGGGGTATTTTCACAGTGTAATTCCACAAGAGGTGTTTATCCAGTGCATAAAAAAAGAAGGTTTTAAAAATCGGGTGTATAAACACTGAGAGGGGTATATAAAAAGTTTTATATACACAGATTTGTATACAAAAATGTATATACACTGAGAGGGGTATATAAATTAAAAATACCCAGTGGGTTTTATCCCAGTAAAAAAACCTGAGGGGTGTTTATAACAGTGAAATATAAACTGGGGGTTTGAAATATCATGTTAAACTGAGGGTGTATATCACAGTGTTATACACGAGAGGGTATATCAAAGTGTATATACCCTCGAGGTGCATATCCAGTGTTATACATGAGGGTCCATATAACAGTGTATATACATGAGAGGCCCCAATTTTCCCAGGGTTATATACACTGAGGGTCCATATCACAGGTTTTACACTGAGGGGGTCCATTCCCCAGTTGAAATATACACGGGAGAGGTCCATATCCCCGTGTTTTAAAAATAAAGGAAAAAGCACACTGAGGGGTGCATACCGGGTGTAAACACAGAGGGCATTTCACAGTGTATTTTACATGAGAGGTGCATACCCCCGTGTATATACACTGGGGGGTGTAAATCAGTGTATTTTACACTGAGAGGGTGAAATATCTCGTGTATATACACCAGGGTCCCAACACAGTGAAAAAACCCCCAAAAGAGGGGGTATATCACAAAATTTAATACACTGGAGGTTTTAACCCACAGTGAAATATACATTTAGAGGGGGTTTTAAAACAGTGTAATACACTGAAGGTGTATATCACATGTATTAAAAGAAAGGGTTTTTTTATATCAAGTTTTTATATACAGGAGGTGAAATAGGGCCCAGGGGTATATACAGAGGGAATAAACAGTGGATATAACTGGGGTGTATCCCCCAGGAAATACACTGGGGTTTATATCAAATTTGTATATCCCACTGAGGGGTATATCCAGTGTTATACACTGAGGGGTTTGCATAAAAAAGGGTTTTATATCCCACTGAGGGGGTGTAAAAATCACAGTGAATACCACTGAGACCCTGTATACACAGTGTATAAAACACTGAGAGCTGTTATCACAGTGTATATACCCCGAAAAAGGGGAAAAATTTTTTCACGTGTTTTCAACCGAGAGGGTTATACAGTGTTTATACACTGGAGGTGTTTTAAAACAGTTTTTTAATACACGGGAGAGGTGTTTTATCAGTGAATTTACATGAGAGGGTATTTTCACGGGGGTAATACACTGAAGGTGAATATCACAGTGTATTTTGCCGAGGGGTTTATATCACAGTGATATAAACCGGAGGTGTAAAACACAGTGTATTTACACTGAGAGGTGTTATCACAGGTTTTACACCGAGGGGTGTTTAACACAGTGTATAAACACCGAGAGGTTTTTAAACATTTTAAAAAAACCCTGAGAGGTGTTTTATCACAGTTTTTATACACTGAGAGGTTTTTAAAATCAGATTAATCCCACGGAGAGGTGTATTTTCACAATGTATTTTCACTGAGGTGTATATCGAAATTTAAAATTCAGAGGGGAAAAAAATCAGTGTAAATACAATGAGAGGTGAAAATCACAGCGTATATCCATGAGTGGTGTATATCACAGTGTATATACACTGAGAGGTGAAAAATCCAGTGTAAACACGGAGTGGTGTTTATCCCCGTGTATATACACTGAAAAGGGAATATATTTGTTTTATACCCGAGGGGTTTGTATTTTCCAGTGTATTTCACTGAGAGGTGTTTATACACAGTGTAAAACCCACTGAGAGGTGTTTTTACATTTGTATATCCCCTGAAGGTGAAATACCCACAGTGCATATACACTGAGAGGTGTATATCACAGGAAATAAACACGGGAAGGTGAAAAAAAAAAAAAAAAAATTATCACAGCGAATATACACTGGGGAGGTGTTTTACCCAAGGGCTTTTTTTACATGAGAGGTGAAAAACCCAACAGCGTTTTAAACACTGAGAGGTGTATATCACAGCGTATATCCCTGAGAGGTGTATTCACAGCGTATATACATGAGGGGTTTGTATATAAACAGCGTATATACACTGAGGAGGTGTTATCACAGGGGTATAAACACGAGGGGGGTGTATATCACGGGCAAAATTTAAAAGGAGAGGTGTATATCACAGCGTATATACACGGGAGGGGTGTATATCACAGCGTATATACACTGAGGGGAAATATATCACGAAAAAATTTTACACTGAGAGGGGGGGGGGGGGGGGGGGTTAAAATTTTTCAGTTTAATATAAAAATGAGGGGTGTAAAATTCACCAGGTTTTAAAACACTGAGGGGTGAAATTATCACCAGCTTTTAAATAAAAGGGGGGGGTTGGTGAAAATTACCCCATTTTATATTCCCACTAAAAAGGGGTTTGTTTTTAAAAACAGCGTAAATAAACTGAAAAAGGTGTATATCAAAAGGGTTTTTAAACCTGAGAGGGTAACACCAAGCGTATATACATTTGGGTGAAAATATCACAGTTTATTTTCCTAAAGAGGGTTATATCCCATTTTTTAATATACATGAGGGTGTAAATCACAGGGGGTATTTACACTGAGAGGTGAAATTTCACAGTTTTAAAAAAAACCCCAGAAGGTTTGTAAAAAACCCAAAAATTTTAAATTATAAAACTGAGGGGGTGTATTAACATTTTTTAATCCATTTGGGGAGGGGGATATCCCAGTTTATATACACTGAAAAGGTGTATATCCAGTTTATATACACTGAGAGGTGTATTCACAGCGAAATATACATTGAGAGGGGTAATCACAGGGGTATATACCTGGAGGTGTATTTTTCACATTTTTTTAAAATAAAATAAAAGGGGAAAATATCACTGTGTAAAAAAAACCCCGGGAGGTGTTTATCAAAAAGTTTTTTATACACTGAGAGGTGTATATCAAAAGCGTAAATTCCACTGAGAGGGGGTTTATATACATTTTATATACATGAGGGGTTTTGTATATACATTGAAAATTTACATGAGAGGGAAATTTTCACAGGGGGGTTTTTTTGATAAATTTGGTTCAGAGAACCGAAAATTTTGATAAAATTAGACAAAATGTCCCAACTCTTGGGAAAATCTTTTTTGGGGAAACGTTTTTCGCCACACGTGTTTTTCATCAGTCCTTTAAAAAAAAGGGGAAAATTTCTTAAAAGAACGGGGGGAAATGGGGGTAATCAGTTCCCTAAACCCCTTTGAGTGGGATGTTGGTCATCCATAAATCTTAAAATAAAATACGGCAAAATAAAGCGGAAAAGGGGAACCCTTTAAACCGAAAGGGCCCAAGGAAAGAGGTGCAGCAGTCATGGGGTGGGTGTAAACATTTGTTAAATGGGGAAAGGGTAGGTCGTGCCCAAAAAAATTTTAAGGAAAGGGGCGAAGCCCTACCCCTTTCCTTTTCTTTGTCTTTCACATATGCCAATAAAAACCCGGTGTGTAGCAAAATTTTTAAAAGCGGGCGGACTGTGTAATCGGAAACAATTTTTAGGGGGAACTGACTGTGTAGCGGACTGGGGTTAGCGACTGTGTAGCGGATAAACGGGTTTTAGGGGAACGACTTGTAGGGGAATGACTGGGGGTGCGGGCTGACTTTTTGTACCCGGGCGACTGGTAGGGGACTGACTGTGTGGGGCGGACTGACTGGGGTAGCAAAACTGCTGTGTAGGGGGACTGACTGTGTAGGGGGGACTGACTTTTGTAGCGGACTAAACTGTGTGGGGGGATGTGTAGCGGACTTGTTAGCGGGTGACTGTGAAAGGGGGCTGACTGTGTGGGGAAATAAACTGTGTAGCGGGATCCCCCCCCCTTTGTGTAGGGGGAAAACCTGATTTGTGTACGGACTGTGTAGGGGGAAATTTTGTAGCGGACTGACTGGGGGTACGGACTGTAAAAGGGGGAAATGTGAAAAGGGAAAGGGATTTTGTAGGGGAACTGTGTTAGGGGACTGTGTAGGGGAAAATGTGTAGGGGAAACTGCCCTGTATACTGATGGTAAGGGACTGCTGTGAAAGCGGCTACTGGGGGTAGCGGACTTTTGTACGGACTGTGTAACGGACGGGACTTTGTAGCGGACTAAACCTTTTTTTAGCGGACTGACTGTGTGGGCGGACGATGTGTACCCGGACTGATTGTGTAGGGGAACTTTGTAGGGGACTGATTTGTGTAGGGGAAACTTTGGGGGGGAACTGCCCTGCGTAGCTAAATTTGGGGTAAACGGACTGACGGGCTGTGTGGCTACTTGTTTTGGGCTGCCCGGGCCCTAATGTGGTTTGACTGAATGAAAAAGGGGGTTGCGGGTTAGTTTTAAAAAATTGGTTTGTGGGGCCCTTGACTGAAAAGGCTGGGTTCCTGAATGTGGGTTTAAAACGGGAAAGGGACGACTGTGGGGCCGGGACTGGCTTTTGGGGTTTTGACGGGAAGGGATGGGGAGCAGACTGACGGGCCCTAAATTTAAGAAAGCAGTCTGTTGACTTTCCAGCAACTACGTCAGCAGCAGTGTTAGAAAGTGTACAACCCCTTTTCCCCTCCCCCTACCCCCAAAATCGGTACCCTTATTTGGTAACCAGTTCCCAACAAACCCCGGGGGAACCTCCCAAGAAACCCCGTACCCCAAAACCCTTAAAAACCCCCCAAGTACCCGTCCCCTAAACCCCCTTTGAAAAAAGGCCCTTACCCCAGCCCAAAAACCCTGTACCCCCAACCCCAGCAATAAACCCCTTTTACCCCCAAAACCCCGCCCAAAAAACCCGGGAAACCCAACCCCAAAGATGACCCCGGGTAGCCCTCCCCCTCCCCCAGAACCCAGAAAACCCCAAACCCCACCCAAGGGAGCCCCTTGGTTTTTCAGGGGTTTCCCCCCAAAACCCCCCCTGAACCCAGTACCCCTAAAACGAACCCCTTTTCCCTACAATGAAACCCTGCCCCCCTACCCCTTCATGTACCCCTTTCCTGTCCCCAAAAAACCCCCTACCCCAAACCCTGTGCCAGTAATTTTTAAATTTAAAGGGAAACCCGGGGACAACGCCCCTGACCCAAAACGGGCCCCTGGGGGTCCAGGGGCCCTGATCAACCGGCTTTTTAACTGCGGGCTGAAACCGAAAAACCCTAATAAAAAACCACACCCCGGTTTGATCAGGTACTAAGTATCTGTCCAGCTCCCGTCTTGGGGCCCAGCCAGGGGCCCTTATTGGTAATTCCCCTTTTTGGGCCTTGGTTTCCCTGGAGGTTTTTTCCGGGGATCAACCCCCCCCGGCCCCGGCCCCGGGGCCCCCAAATTGAAAACCTCCCGAGGGAAATCGGGGCCTGACCAGGGCCTGGTGGGAGGCTTTTAAACCAGCCCTTGGGCCCCTTTTGACATTATTTTTTTTCTCTTTTTACAACCCTCCCTGCCCCCCTTTAAACCCTGAACTCTCCCCCAAACCCTAACTCTGAAAACCTCAAACCCTGAACCCTGAAACCAAATTGCCCTTTTATCCCAAAACCAATGTCCCCCCAGTAACCCACCCCCTCCCTTTGTATCCCCTTTACCCTAAACCCCACCCCCCCTTTAAAAAAAACCCTACCCTAAAACCACCTCCCCTTTCGCCCGGGGTAAAAACCCCCTACACTAAAAACTCTGTTTAACCGTGTAAGACCAATTTTTGTTGAAACCACCACTTTAATGCAGCAGCCACCCCCAAAAACGATTTTTTGCACTGGGGCACCATTTGGGGTTGCACCAGCCCCATTGTACCCGCACCATTTTTGGGAAACCCAGCCCCAAATTTGTCCCAGCCCCAACTTTTTTGGGCACCAGAAACCCTTGAAACCAAGCCCCCCCTTATTCACCAGAAAATTGTCCCGGGAAAACCCAAATTTGGGTTGCACCCCCCACAAACTTTGTTGCACCACCATACTTGTTGCACCCCCCCGTCCCTTTGGGGAGAAATGTTTCCCCCGGGCCAACCGGGGGGGGCCAATAGACCCTCTTCAAAAAAGGGGGGCTGCAGCCCCTTTTCCCGGGGACGTCTTTCCCTTTTTTACGAGAAAACTATAGCCCTTGTACACCCGCGTGTTAGTTTGGCGATGGTTCTGTTCCCCAAGACTGGGAAAAATATTGAGATAATATGTCTGTAGTCTGATAATGTATTTAGTTGCCTCGTAAACCTCAAGACTGTTCTGGGTTATCCCAGGTTCTCTACACATATGCTGCTATGTATGATAATTCTATGTAACTGTATTTGTGTATACCTGAATAAACTTACTTACTCTCTCAAAACAAACCATACCCCCCGGCCGGGATTGAACCCGCGGTCATAGAGTCTCAAAACTCCAGCCCGTCGCGTTAGCCACTAGACCAGCTAGCCACAATAAGATTCATCCAACTAGGTATATTTCTACACCATAGGAAAGTTAGCACAGGCACCTCTGTGACCACAAATGCAAGTTTTTACAGACGAATCTCCAGCTAGCGTGGCCGTGACGAAATCTCTGTAGAATCTGGGTCGGCGCCGACATCTGTAGAATCCGGGTCGGCGCCGACATCTGTAGAATCCGGGTCGGCGCCGACATCTGTAGAAATATTTACCTGGTCATTTTAATAGGAGCCAGTGACGTATTGATGTCAAGAGACCGATATCGTCGGCTTGACTACGTAATGACATCGTGAAGTCTTCACTTCGTCATCTACTGGGCAGACGTCACAGCCTGACGACTATCACTCAGGTAATAGTAGGTAATTATTCACAGCAGGAAGAATGTCTGGCTACTGCACAAAGTTATCTCTTGCACAGTCTTTTCTGGAGATTGTCAGTACACGACTCAGGTTTGGCATACACGAAATAACGTCCACGAATGTTTCTACTGGTTTCACCACAGTGTGGCCGGGCCATGGCCAGGCCGGAGACTCACGAAGCAGTTCGACATCTTTACTGGTCGAGTTTGAACCTCAGTCTGTCTCTGGAGTCATCCGTACCTCCATTACTGGAAGGTTTCTACAAGCGTCGAGTCTACAGATGTTGGCACCTACCTGGAGTCTACAGATGTCGGCACCTACCTGGAGTCTACAGATGTCGGCACCTACCTGGAGTCTACATTCGATGATTGGCACCTACCTGGAGTCTACAGATGTTGGCACCTACCTGGAGTCTACAGATGTTGGCACCTACCTGGAGTCTACAGATGTCGGCACCTACCTGGAGTCTACAGATGTTGGCACCTACCTGGAGTCTACAGATGTTGGCACCTACCTGGAGTCTACAGATGTTGGCACCTACCTGGAGTCTACAGATGTTGGCACCTACCTGGAGTCTACAGATGTTGGCACCTACCTGGAGTCTACAGATGTTGGCACCTACCTGGAGTCTACAGATGTTGGCACCTACCTGGAGTCTACAGATGTCGGCACCTACCTGGAGCCACAGATGTTGGCACCTACCTGGAGTCTACAGATGTTGGCACCTACCTGGAGTCTACAGATGTTGGCACCTACCTGGAGTCTACAGATGTCGGCACCTACCTGGAGTCTACAGATGTCGGCACCTACCTGGAGTCTACAGATGTCGGCACCTACCTGGAGCACAGATGTTGGCACCTACCTGGAGTCTACAGATGCTTTGGGACCTACCTGGAGTCTACAGATGTTGGCACCTACCTGGAGTCTACAGATGTTGGCACCTACCTGGAGTCTACAGATGTTGGCACCTACCTGGAGTCTACAGATGTTGGCACCTACCTGGAGTCTACAGATGTTGACACCTACCTAGAGTCTACAGATGTTGGCACCTACCTGGAGTCTACAGATGTTGGCACCTACCTGGAGCCACAGATGTTGGCACCTACCTGGAGTCTACAGATGTTGGCACCTACCTGGAGTCTACAGATGTTGGCACCTACCTGGAGTCTACAGATGTTGGCACCTACCTGGAGTCTACAGATGTTGGCACCTACCTGGAGTCTACAGATGTTGGCAGCTACCTAGAGTCTACAGATGTTGGCACCTACCTGGAGTCTACAGATGTTGGCACCTACCTGGAGTCTACAGATGTTGGCACCTACCTGGAGTCTACAGATGTTGGCACCTACCTGGAATCTACAGATGTGGCACCTACCATCTGTAGACTCTAAGGGCTACAGACTTGGAACTACCTGAGACAGATTTGGACCTTATTACGATGTTGCCACTACCTGAGTCCAGTGTTGGACCCAAACTCAAGTCAAAAGACTGTGCAAGGAGTAAATTTGGCAGTACCTAGACAAATTTCTCCTGCTGGAACAATTACCTACTATCTACTGTGACTGATAGTCTACAGCTGTGACTCCTGATCTACAGTGTCGACCTCCGAGTAAGATGTCCCACCTGGAGTCATACGTGTCAACCTACGGGGTCTCGGTCCCTGACATGATACGACAATGGCTCCTATTAAAATCGACCAGGTACCATTACATTTTACACCCACCTAAGTCTACAGATGGGCCAGAGCTACAGATGCTGGCCCTGACCGGGTTCAGAGGTAGACATACTCTGAATCTACAAAGTTAATACAATGGTTTCGATGTTGGAGAAGACTAACCATCAGAGTGCCTCCTGAGGGAGTGGCCCACCTAACACAGGTTGCACCTACCTATCCAATGGGACTAACATGAGTTCAATTTGGTCCTTACTATTTACAAGTGATGGACCTACCTGAATCACAGGTAAAGCACCACCTGACTACAGATGTTGCACCTTCCTTTACTTTTACAGATGTTACCTGACATACTGGAAAATCACAGAATGTTAACCTGGTCTACAATCACCTACCTGAAGCTACATGTTGGCGCCCCCTGACACCAAGAGGTTCGAATGGACTCCACAGAAAGTTGGCAGGAGTTACAGATGTTGTCACCTACCTGGAGTCATACAGATGTGGACTAAACAGGAGCACAATTCCCTACCCGGAGTCTACAATGTTGGCACCTACCTGGAGTCTACAGATTTGGCACCATACCTGGAGTCTACAGATGTTGGCACCTACCTGGAGTCTACAGATGTTGGCACCTACCTGGAGTCTACAGATGTCGGCACCTACCTGGAGCCACAGATGTTGGCACCTACCTGGAGTCTACAGATGTTGGCACCTACCTGGAGTCTACAGATGTTGGCACCTACCTGGAGTCTACAGATGTTGGCACCTACCTGGAGTCTACAGATGTTGGCACCTACTGAGTCTACAGATGTTGGCACCTACCTGGAGTCTACAGATGTTGGCACCTACCTGGAGTCTACAGATGTTGGCACCTACCTGGAGTCTACAGATGTTGGCACCTACCTGGAGTCTACAGATGTTGGCACCTACCTGGAGTCTACAGATGTTGGCACCTACCTGGAGTCTACAGATGTTAGCACCTACCTAGAATCTACAGATGTCGGCACCGACATCTGTAGACTCTAGGTCTACACACTGTGGTGAAACCAGTAGAAACATTCGTGGACGTTATTTCGTGTATGCCAAACCTGAGTCGTGTACTGACAATCTCCAGAAAAGACTGTGCAAGAGATAACTTTGTGCAGTAGCCAGACATTCTTCCTGCTGTGAATAATTACCTACTATTACCTGAGTGATAGTCGTCAGGCTGTGACGTCTGCCCAGTAGATGACCGAAGTGAAGACTTCAGGATGTCACTACGTAGTCAAGCCGACGATATCGGTCTCTTGACATCAATACGTCACTGGCTCCTATTAAAATGACCAGGTAAATATTTGACACCCACCTATTTAGTACTCATGGGCCAGACGAGCCTGGCCCATGGCCGGGTTCAGAGAGTAGACAAACTCTCGAAACTCTTCAAAGGTATATCAAAGGTAGGGTCGATGTTAGGTGAGAAGGACTAATCATCAGAGGCCGTGAGGGAAGGGCCAAGCCTAAACACAGGTAAAGACCATCCATGACTAACATTAGTTGCACTTGTGTCCTTTTACTTTACAAGTGATATACCTGACATACTGAAACTATGTCAGCAGGTAAGTGTTAACCCTGGTTATAATCACCTGCTTACAGCCATGGTGGGGCTCTAGACACCAAAAGGTCGAAGGGAACTCCAGGAGAAGCTGCAGGTGTTCTGAGTTGTCATCCCAAGAGACTATATCCACATAGTGAATAACAAAAAGGCACAATACCCTGACTGGAGCAATATACAATGGTACCCAAAGTTTCGTACAGCTCCCAACTCGAACAATTACGTAAGTGTATTTTGTAAGTGCTTTTGTAAGTGTATTTTTGGGGGGTCAAAATAGACTAATCAAATTTTTAAATTTTTCGTTGGTATCGGCACCAAAAGAGCCTTCGGAAAAAAAATTTAAAGTTCGTAACTCGGGTACCATGTCTTTGTAAATGCCCAAATTTTGGCCCGGGAACGTCGTGGTCATTTCCTCTTCCTTGTGCCGTTTATTGTGTATACTTCACTTGCCCTTTTTTTATTCAAATTAAGAATTTCTTTACCCAAAATCCCCATATTACCACCACCACTACCACGTTGCACCATCACTACCACTTGTTCCCCACTCCCATTTGTTGCATCCCTCGTGTGTTGCCCCCCTACCTCTTTTTGCACCCATGGCACCATCACTCCCACTTTTGCACCACCACCACAACTTGTTGCATCACCACTACATTTTTCCCACCACCACCACTTGTTGCACCCCCTCCCACTTGTTGCACCACCACCACTTTTGCACCACCACCACTTGTTCCACTACTGTGACCTCACAGAGGGGCCACAGAACTATTTTGTATATATTGTTTTACTCGTGCCTGCACTCGGGGGAGGGGTGTTAATGTTTCGTTTAAAAACTGTGTGTAAAAACACCCTTTGGCAAAACAGTGAGGAGGATGATGGTGAAAGTTTTTCTTTTTTTTGGGCCACCCTGCCTTGTGGGGAACGGCCGTGTGATGATAATAATAATAATAATAATAATAAAATAATGATACTACTAAAGCTTTTTTCAATATAAAAACAAAAAATTTACGTTTTTATTATTATTTGATTTTTATCTTTTGTATGTAGGGATAGTAACAAAAACCCTCTATTGTGCCGTGGGAAGAGTTTTGATTGGTGCCAGCACTTGCAAATACCCCCCGCTTGTTTTAAATAGTTTTTAGCCAGGCCGCTAGTAAGGGACCCCACCTAACGATATTAATTTGGGACCTGAGAACGAATATCGTTAGGGGAAGTTTTTTTTGCATTTGTGAGGGAAAATGTTAGCGTTAAAATTATGTTAGCGAATTTTAAGTTATGCGATGCTTCGAAAAGGGGGGGTCCACTGTACAAGAAAATAAATTTAGAGCGCTGGGGCCCACTTTCTCTAGCTTTTCTCGGGGACTGTTTTCCCTAGCCAAGTCATTTAGATCGTTTTTTTTTTTTTTCCATGGTGAGTGGGGCATAACCTCGTAAATCTTGCAAACCTTTTCAAAGGCATTATTTAAAAATGGTATTTGACGTTTCCAAGGTTGTGTGTCTGGAACTTATCTTGGGGCCCGAGTTCTTCTTTTCCTACATTTTCTTTGGGATCTACACTGTTGTTGTCGGGATTTGGGAATGCTGAACACGTCTCACCGTAAGGGGGGTTTTAAAAAATTTTTTTGTGGATCTTTGAAGTTACTGTTAGAGTCGTCTTTTTTTCTTGTTCTTTGCCCCATGCGGCTACTCTGGCTTTGAAAAAAATTTACTTCTGTTTTTTGGGAAATGGTTCATCTACTGGTCAAACCAGCCGTTTGCCTCCATGCTCCAGAAGTTACTTATTTAGGGACTTGCTGTCAGTGTCATTCTAAGTCTGAATCATACTGAGTATTACCAAGCACACGCATATACACATACATGCTTACTTATATATCTCATATATTAATGAGTGAAACTCGTAGCAATGTACACCTACCATCCAACTTACGACCTGCTTGACTTACGACCACTAGACTTACGACCGTGTTTTTTATGCCAAATTTCTGGGAAATAAACAAGTATTTGTGTTGTACACAGTGTTTATCCTAAACCTTACAGTATAAAATACAGTACTAACAACATAAAAAGTAAAGTAAAACATGAAATACCAAAATAAAACAATAAAGTCATTACAACTATTGGATCACTACGACAAGGTCCTAAATGCACTAGAAGACAAAAAGAATGCAGATGTAATATATACAGACTTTGCAAAAGCCTTCGACAAGTGTGACCATGGTGTAATAGCGCACAAAATGCGTGCTAAAGGAATAACAGGTAAAGTCGGTCGATGGATCTATAATTTCCTCACTAACAGAACACAGAGAGTAGTCGTCAACAGAGTAAAGTCCGAGGCAGCTACGGTGAAAAGCTCTGTTCCACAAGGCACAGTACTAGCTCCCATCTTGTTCCTCATCCTCATATCCGACATAGACAAGGATGTCAGCCACAGCACCGTGTCTTCCTTTGCAGATGACACCCAAATCTGCATGACAGTGTCTTCCATTGCAGACACTGCAAGGCTCCAGGCGGACATCAACCAAATCTTTCAGTGGGCTGCGGAAAACAATATGAAGTTCAACGATGAGAAATTTCAATTACTCAGATATGGTAAACATGAGGAAATTAAATCTTCATCAGAGTACAAAACAAATTCTGGCCACAAAATAGAGCGAAACACCAACGTCAAAGACTGGGAGTGATTATGTCGGAGGATCTCACCTTCAAGGACCATAACATTGTATCAATCGCATCTGCTAGAAAAATGACAGGATGGATAATGAGAACCTTCAAAACTAGGGAGGCCAAGCCCATGATGACACTCTTCAGGTCACTTGTTCTATCTAGGCTGGAATATTGCTGCACTCTAACAGCCCCTTTCAAGGCAGGTGAAATTGCCGACCTAGAAAATGTACAGAGAACTTTCACGGCGCGCATAACGGAGATAAAACACCTCAATTACTGGGAGCGTTTGAGGTTTCTAAACCTGTATCCCTGGAACGCAGGAGGGAGAGATACATGATATATACACCTGGAAAATCCTAGAGGGACTAGTACCGAACTTGCACACGAAAATCACTCACTACGAAAGCAAAAGACTTGGCAGACGATGCGCCATCCCCCAATGAAAAGCAGGGGTGTCACTAGCACGTTAAGAGACCATACAATAAGTGTCAGGGGCCCGAGACTGTTCAACTGCCTCCCAGCACACATAAGGGGGATTACCAACAGACCCCTGGCAGTCTTCAAGCTGGCACTGGACAAGCACCTAAAGTCAGTTCCTGATCAGCCGGGCTGTGGCTCGTACGTTGGTTTGCGTGCAGCCAGCAGCAACAGCCTGGTTGATCAGGGGCTGATCCACCAGGAGGCCTGGTCACAGACCGGGCCGCGGGGGCGTTGACCCCCGAAACTCTCTCCAGGTAAACTCCAGGTAAACAAAAATTTGTTGATATTCAGTAGTAAAGTTCGACTTACGACCATTTCGACTTACGACCGGTTTCTCGGAACCGAACCCAGTCGTAAGTTGGATGGTAGGTGTATTTGATGGTACACATGTAATAAGAGCATTCAAGTGTACATTTTATCTAAAGTGCCTATAGCACATTTGTAGCCTACAGCACAATTTTGTAAGTACAGAATAAGTACGTAGTAGACCATTATATTATACGGATTTATTTACCATGTTTTGGCAAATAAATCTGTAATGTAATGTGTTATACAACACTTCATAAAATTTACATGGTTCCGTTTGCAGGTGGGAAAAAAAATTGGAGCGTTGCCCACAGGATATTTCCCCAGCTCAGGCTGCCGCCTGGCTGTGGATCAGACCATTGTCTCAGGGTAGGGAAGACCTACCATCATCCCCTGCCACCCCCGTCTCAACCTTCAATGCATACAAGTATAATACGATTTTCTCCTAGGAGATAGCTGTGTTTGTGAATTGTGTTTGATGCATTGCCATATCTTTCATCTGCCAAGCAATCATGGCACCCAGTAGGCATACAAGTGTTGCTGAAAGTGGTAATAAAGGTTTAAGTGCTTAAGTCTTGGAGTTACTACAAAAACAATCGAGATATCAGTCAAATTTAAATTTTTCACTGTTGGCCCCATAATATTACGGCTTTGAAGCAAATGTCAGTCCCATAATACTATGCCAAAATTCTAGAGGCTTCAAATCTGGCAAGAGGAAGCTGGTAGGCCTACATGTGAGAGAATGGGTCTGCATGCTCAGTGTGCGCAATATAAAAAAAAAATTGGGGAGGCCACAGTGCACTGTGGGAGTGCCAATTCAGTATGCCACGTTCACCATGCCTTGCAGTAATGAATACCGCACTCCCCAGTGAATTGGGACTCTTCCCAAGTGATAGTTCTAACACAGAAGGAAGTGTCAGTAAAGCTGAATTTCACGATTTTGAGGAGTTTGACCAAAAGCAATGCCCAGGCTACCGGAAATAGTGCTGAAAACCCAGACGACCCTCAACCCTCCACCTCTGGTGCTGGGTCATCTTGTTTACATTCAGTTGTACCACGGCAAAAGAGGAAATTCATATTTTCCTATGTCCAGGACTCAGATGTGAGCAGTGATGATAGTGATACTG
The DNA here is from genome assembly GCF_026875155.1 of Cherax quadricarinatus. Lineage (NCBI taxonomy): Eukaryota > Metazoa > Arthropoda > Malacostraca > Decapoda > Parastacidae > Cherax > Cherax quadricarinatus. The sequence goes on along the minus strand of NC_069471.1, from coordinate 24,923,425 downwards.
ATTGTGATTTCCAAGGTCTTGATTACAATTCCAGCAGCAATAGTGAAGAGGAATATTCTCCAGTGAAGTGTCAATTTATATGACGCTACATGCGTTCTGCTAGTGTGCCATATGCTATTCCAAGGGGAAGGAGCACATCTTGGAGTACATCCCGTGGCTCTACACCAGGAACAGATAGTGAAAATGAGGATGATATTGTTACAATTGTGATGGATAATATATGTACGGCAGCAGGTGGTGGTGGTGCCATGCATCATGCGGCACCAGCAACACCCCAGGCTAGGTGCCACGCCACTGATTCACCACATCCACAACAAAGGCCATCCTCAACCACCCACACACAACAACAACCTGCACAACCACAACAACCTGTCATATCCAGTACCCACCAGCAGACTGCATCTGGGGCTGGCAGCAAGGTGCCAATTTTGTTCCCAATCCGTATCACTTTGATGAAACTCCAAGTGGAATATGGCCATCTTGTACACTTGGGAACAATGCCACTGAACACAGAGACACTCGTCTCATGTGTGAGGAGTGTAAAACACCACTGTGCGTAACACCATGGTTCAAAGACTTCCATAACCTGCAGCAGTTTTAGGAATAAGTAAGTTTATTCTGGTATACACAAATACAGTTACATAGATTAACATACATAGCAGCAGATGTGTAGAGAACCTGGGATAACACAAAAACAAAGTCAGTGACTTATTTTCATTGACGAACATGTCCAGTGACAGTGTGTGTGTGTGTGTGTGTGTGTGTGTGTGTGTGTGTGTGTGTGTGTGTGTGTGTGTGTGTGTGTGTGTGTGTGTGTGTGTGTGTGTATATTATTTTTATTATTAACACACTGGCCGATTCCCACCAAGGTAGGGTGGCCCGAAAAAGAAAAACTTTCACCATCATTCACTCCATCACTGTCTTGCCAGAAGGGTGCTTTACACTACAGTTTTTAAACTGCAACATTAACACCCCTCCTTCAGAGTGCATGCACTGTACTTCCCATCTCCAGGACTCGAGTCCGGCCTGCCGGTTTCCCTGAATCCCTTCATAAATGTTACTTTGCTCACACTCCAACAGCACGTCAAGTATTAAAAACCATTTGTCTCCATTCACTCCTATCAAACATGCTCACACATGCCTGCTGGAAGTCCAAGCCCCTCGCACACAAAACCTCCTTTACCCCCTCCCTCCAACCTTTCCTAGGCCGACCCCTACCCCGCCTTCCACTACAGACTGATACACTCTTGAAGTCATTCTGTTTCGCTCCATTCTCTCCACATGTCTGAACCACCTCAACAACCCTTCCTCAGCCCTCTGCACAACAGTTTTGGCAATCCCGCACCTCCTCCTAACTTCCAAACTAGGAATTCTCAGCATTATATTCACACCACACATTGCCCTCAGACATGACATCTCCACTGCCTCCAGCCTTCTCCTCACTGCAACATTCATCACCCATGCTTCACACCCATATAAGAGCGTTGGTAAAACTATACTCTCATACATTCCCCTCTTTGCCTCCAAGGACAAAGTTCTTTGTCTCCACAGACTCCTAAGTGCACCGCTCACCCTTTTCCCCTCTTTCCTGTATTCACTTTTAATTTTCTTCTTTTACATACCCTACCAAATTCATCCACCAACTTCTGCAACTTCTCTTCAGAATCTCCCAAGAGCACAGTGTCATCAGCAAAGAGCAACTGTGACAACTCCCACTTTATGTGTGATTCTTTATCTTTTAACTCCACGCCTCTTGCCAAGACCCTCGCATTTACTTCTCTAATAACCCCATCTATAAATATATTAAACAACCATGGTGACATCACACATCCTTGTCTAAGGCCTACTTTTACTGGGAAATAATCTCCCTCTTTCCTACATACTCTAACTTGGGCCTCACTATCCTCGTAAAATCTCTTCACTGTTTTCAGTAACCTACCTCCTATACCATACACCTGCAACATCTGCCACATTGTCCCCCTATCCACCGTCATATGCCTTTTCCAAATCCACAAATGCCACAAAAACCTCTTTAGCCTTATCCAAATACTGTTCACTTATATGTTTCACTGTAAGCACCTGGTCCACACACCCCCTACCTTTCCTAAAGCCTCCTTGTTCATCTGCTATCCTATTCTCCGTCTTACTCTTAATTCTTTCAATAATAACTCTACCATACACTTTACTAGGTATACTCAACAGACTTATCCCTCTATAATTTTTGCACTCTCTTTTGTCCCCTTTGCCTTTATACAAAGGAACTATGCATGCTCTCTGCCAATCCCTAGATACCTTACCTTCTTCCATACATTTATTAAATAATAGCACCAACCACTCCAAACCTATATCCCCAACTGCTCTTAACATTTCTATCTTTATCCCATCAATCCCCAAATGCCTTACCCCCTTTCATTTTACCTACTGCCTCATGAACTTCCCCACACTCACAACTGGCTCTTCCTCACTCCTACAAGATGTTTTTCCTCCTTGCCCTAAAAACAC
>NC_069471.1:24856245-24920423 GCF_026875155.1 Cherax quadricarinatus | reverse complement strand
TTGCGTAAGCTTCCATTCCAATGTTCTACTTATGTATGTTATAATGTTCAATTGTTGTGTACTTTGACATTGTATAGAATCAGCTCAAGCTGTATACCTGCCATCTCTAGTTTGTATTAGTTGTATGTCGGGACAACATACATTAGCGTCGCCGAGCTCTCAGTAGTAGTACCAGTTCCTAGTAACCAGTTACCAGTAACCAGTGTACCAGTAGATGACTCACTACCAACCGTCTGTGTGAATCATTGACTGTATTCATATTGCTGCTGACCATAGCAGGATTTCAAATATCCCTCACCAATAGGCACTCATGGGTCAGTCAAGATAGGGAGCAGAGAGAGGCAGGTCGGCTGTTGGTGCTTCCCCATAGCTTCCCTTATATTATACGTACTACCAGCCTACGTGAGTATTCATACCCTATCCACGCATCGAAAACCCACATGACACAGTGGTTGGTGTTGCTGCTGCTGCAGTGGTTGGTGTTGCTGCTGCTGCAGTGGTTGTTGCTGCTGCTGCAGTGGTTGTTGCTGCTGCTGCAGTAGTTGTTGCTGCTGCTGCAGTAGTTGTTGCTGCTGCTGCAGTGGTTGTTGCTGCTGCGGTGGTTGGTGTTGCTGTTGCTGCAGTAGTTGTTGCTGATGCAGTGGTTGCTGCTGCTGCAGTGGTTGTTGCTGCTGCTGCAGTGATTGTTGCTGCTGCTGCAGTGGTTGTTGCTGCTGCTGCAGTGATGTTGCTGCTGCTGCAGTGGTTGTTGCTGCTGCTGCAGTGATTGTTGCTGCTGCTGCAGTGGTTGTTGCTGCTGCTGCAGTGGTTGTTGCTGCTGCTGCAGTGGTTGTTGCTGCTGCTGCAGTGGTTGTTGCTGCTGCTGCAGTGGTTGTTGCTGCTGCTGCAGTGGTTGTTGCTGCTGCTGCAGTGATTGTTGCTGCTGCTGCAGTGGTTGGTGTTACTGCTGCTGCAGTGGTTGTTGCTGCTGCTGCTGCAGTGGTTGTTGTTGCTGCTGCTGCTGCAGTTGTTGTTGCTGCTGCTGCTGCAGTGGTTGTTGCTGCTGCTGCAGTGATTGTTGCTGCTGCTGCTGCAGTGGCTGGTGTTGCTGCTGCTGCAGTGGTTGGTGTTGCTGCTGCTGCAGTGGTTGGTGTTGCTGCTGCTGCAGTGGTTGGTGTTGCTGCTGCTGCAGTGGTTGGTGTTGCTGCTGCTGCAGTGGTTGGTGTTGCTGCTGCTGCAGTGGTTGGTGTTGCTGCTGCTGCAGTGGTTGCTGCTGCTGCAGTGGTTGCTGCTGTTGCTGCTGCAGTAGTTGCTGCTGGTGCTGCTGCTGCTGAGGTTGGTGCTGCTGACCCCTGTATCCATGATCCCTCTCCATAAAATGCTGAAGGCAGACGATAAGGGCTTCTTGTAATTATTGATTAACTGTGAGTTCCAGTAGTCTGGGCATGGGGCAGAGTGCATGGGCATGTTATATATTGCTTTTTCCAAGTCTTACGTTGTTAAGACAATAAGATTTTCGAAGTGGTCAAAATTTAAGTCTCGGTCATGAATTCGTTAAGAGTTTCGACTCCTAGTCTGGTTAATGGTTCACTGAACACCGAGTCTTAGTTTCGACTCCTAGTCCGGTTAATGGTTCACTGAACACCGAGTCTTAGTTTCGACTCCTAGTCCGGTTAATGGTTCACTGAACACAGAGTCTTAGTTTCGACTCCTAGTCCGGTTTTAATGGTTCACTGAACACCGAGTCTTAGTTTCGACTCCTAGTCCGGTTAATGGTTCACTGAACACCGAGTCTTATTGGGATTTTGTTCTCTCTCTCATTTCTTTGCTGTTGTCTGTGTGAGGTCCTTCTTGTGTAAGCAGGGGTCCGATGCTGGATGTTTTCCCATAGATTTAGCAGAAGAAGTGTCTCCTGTACGATTCCTTAAGCTTAAGTTTTATATTTCTTTGATCAGTAGTTCCCTTTCAGCAGTTCTGTGATGCTTCGCCTTCACCTGTATACTAAACGTCTCTAGTTTACATCTTTTCTCCATTTTTCTTAATGGAATGTGCCTTGAGCAGACCTCAAGTGCCCTAGAATGAATTCTATGTAGGCAAAGGTTCCTATCCATGTTATTTAGGATATATTCCCAGCTTGTTTTATTTAGATGGTTGGTGAAGGCACCTTCATTACTTATCACCTTACGCTGGTCAGGAGCCCTGTTCATACATGTCTGTACTGTGTTGTGATCTGAGTGCATCTTACGCTGGTCAGGAGCCCTGTTCATACATGTCTGTACTGTGTTGTGATCTGAGTGCATTGTCTCTGGTACTTTTAGTGCATTCCATATCAGATCATTGTTGGTGAAGATGAGGTCTGGTGTATTTTCCAGTATTGTTGGCTCTGCTATTTTCTGGTTTAAAGTGAATTTGTTGAAGAGATTTAACAGATCATGTGTGAATTTTGGTCTGAGCTGCCTCCTGGGGTGAATCTGCTATATTATTTGCTATACTCCTCGACTTTAGGTGTCTTAAGCTGAAATCCCTCAGCAGCAAGATGTTTGGGGCAGGAGTTGGGAGAGTTTTCCAGACAGTGGTCAGTTTTGAAAAGCTGTTCCTGGAAATGTTGAGAAGTTGCATCCAGAGGCTTGTATACAACCACAATGACGAGATTTTGGTTTTCGATGTTTACTGTCAAAACTTCAATGACATTATTTGAGGGGTTTAGTAATTCCAAGCAAATAAACGACTCTGACGTACAAACCAATATCCATTTGCTTCTTTAGTCTGTCACATTTGAATGAGTTATAACCCGGCATCCATATTTCGTTGTTAAAGTAATCGTTTATGTGGGTCCTTGTGAAAGACACAAACATTACATTTGACTCTGTGAGCAGTCCACTGATGAAAGGTACAGTGGTACCTCGAGTTTCGAACAGCTCCCAACTTGAGAAATAAAGTAAGTGTTTTTGTAATTGTATTTTTGGGGGGTTTGAAATGGACTAATCTGATTTACATTATTCCTTATTAGAACAAATTCGTTCGGTATTGGCACTCGAACAGCCTTCTGGAACGAATTAAGTTCGTAACTCGAGGTACCACAGTATTTTGTTGATGGTTTTAGACCAACATGTTTGCAGAGATAAATGTTGTCAGTGTTGATGGTACGTAGGGGGTTTTGTTTGCTGGTATTAATATCTGTTGTTCTGTAGTGGAGGTCTTGTGTAAAGCCCTTCTATATACAGGCAGTTGTCTTATTAAGCTCTTCTGTAGTCAACGAGAAAGTGAGAGACAGTGAGAGTGAGGAAGTAAGTCTACAGATCAATCTTGGTTCAACTTTTTTTGTAGAGAAGCTGCTACTGATAACTACAAGAAGCTGCTACTGATAACTACAAGAAGCTGCTACTGATAACTACAAGAAGCTGCTACTGATAACTACAAGAAGCTGCTACTGATAACTACAAGAAGCTGCTACTGATAACTACAAGAAGCTGCTACTGATAACTACAAGAAGCTGCTACTGATAACTACAAGAAGCTGCTACTGATAACTACAAGAAGCTGCTACTGATAACTACAAGAAGCTGCTACTGATAACTACAAGAAGCTGCTACTGATAACTACAAGAAGCATCCCACCATAACGAGAACCTGCACAGGCAAGCTTGTAGGCATATTGGTGAAGTTCAAAAGTGGGCCATCTCTGGATGGTTGGCTGACACAGGAAGAAAGTTGGCGTCAGGTTGAGTGGGCTCCTGAACCTGGTGGTCTTTGGTCAGGGACCGACAAGGTTATTTCACCAGATAAAATTATCCCACCTCTAAATCGACTGGATGAGACAGTCTTTACTAGCACTCAGGAGAAAGCTGACCTCTTTGCTGGACACTTTGCTGTCAAGATGCAAGTTGCTGACCTAGCAAGGGACCCTCCTTAGCTAGCTGCAAGAACTGTGTAAGTTGTCAATGGTGATAAGGCAGGATAATGTGTATCGTCTTAAATCACTGAACAAAAACAAGGCTATGGACCCAGGTAAGTTAGAGTCCAAGATTGTTGAGTACGTGTGCAGCTAGCAGCACCTCTGTTACGTAGAAAATGGCCCGGTGGTCTGGTGGCTAAAACTCCCGCTTCACACACGGAGGGCCCGGGTTCGATTCCCGGCGGGTGGAAATTCTGACACGTTTCCTTACACCTATTGTCCTGTTCACCTAGCAGCAAATAGGTACCTGGGTGTTAGTCGACTGGTGTGGGTCGCATCCTGGGGGACAAGATTAAGGACCACAATGGAAATAAGTTAGACAGTCCTCGATGACGCACTGACTTTCTTGGGTTATCCTGGGTGGCTAACCCTCCGGGGTTAAAAATCCGAACGAAATCTTATCTTATCTTATCTTACAGGCAAAGATGAAAGTTACTCAAATAAGTAAAAACGAGCCACCCACGTCTACCCGAATCAAGAGAAAGCGCTAAACCAGCATCCACTACTTCTGTGGTTTGTTGATTAGAGGGTACAGACAAAATTCCTGGCAAGGAAACTATACACTTGTAAAGTAAAAGGACACAAGTGCAACTAATGTGACATTTATTGTGGCAACGTTTCGCTCTCCAGGAGCTTTATCAAGCCGTTACAAACAATACATGGACACAGAGGGTATGTATTGTTTGTAATGGCATGATAAAGCTCCTGGAGAGCGAAAGGTTGCCACAATAAATGTCACATTAGTTGCACTTGTGTCCTTTTACTTTACATATTGTCGGTAATTCTACCAACATTATTACAAACTATACACTTATTACTTATAACAATATATACACACACTAGATAAACACACCCACATTTCCCTCAGCATGTACACCCAAATAAATATATAAGGAGCCGGCACCCTGCGACATCACACACATGTAAGTATGGGGTAAGTGCCCAGCGGGTGCCATGCCCTCCCCTACTGACACCATTTCATTCAGTTTAACCAGCCCTCACTCTTTCTTTGACTATAATAACCAGCCCTCACTCTTTCTTTGACTATAATAACCAGCCCTCACTCTTTCTTTGACTATAATAACCAGCCCTCACTCTTTCTTTGACTATAATAACCAGCCCTCACTCTTTCTTTGACTATAATAACCAGCCCTCACTCTTTCTTTGACTATAATAACCAGCCCTCACTCTTTCTTTGACTATAATAACCAGCCCTCACTCTTTCTTTGACTATAATAACCAGCCCTCACTCTTTCTTTGACTATAATAACCAGCCCTCACTCTTTCTTTGACTATAATAACCAGCCCTCACTCTTTCTTTGACTATAATAACCAGCCCTCACTCTTTCTTTGACTATAATAACCAGCCCTCACTCTTTCTTTGACTATAATAACCAGCCCTCACTCTTTCTTTGACTATAATAACCAGCCCTCACTCTTTCTTTGACTATAATAACCAGCCCTCACTCTTTCTTTGACTATAATAACCAGCCCTCACTCTTTCTTTGACTATAATAACCAGCCCTCACTCTTTCTTTGACTATAATAACCAGCCCTCACTCTTTCTTTGACTATAATAACCAGCCCTCACTCTTTCTTTGACTATAATAACAGCCCTCACTCTTCTTTGACTATAATAACCAGCCGTCACTCTTTCTTTGACTATAATAACCAGCCCTCACTCTTTCTTTGACTATAATAACCAGCCCTCACTCTTTCTTTGACTATAATAACCAGCCCTCACTCTTTCTTTGACTATAATAACCAGCCCTCACTCTTTCTTTGACTATAATAACCAGCCCTCACTCTTTCTTTGACTATAATAACCAGCCCTCACTCTTTCTTTGACTATAATAACCAGCCCTCACTCTTTCTTTGACTATAATAACCAGCCCTCACTCTTTCTTTGACTATAATAACCAGCCCTCACTCTTTCTTTGACTATAATAACCAGCCCTCACTCTTTCTTTGACTATAATAACCAGCCCTCACTCTTTCTTTGACTATAATAACCAGCCCTCACTCTTTCTTTGACTATAATAACCAGCCCTCACTCTTTCTTTGACTATAATAACCAGCCCTCACTCTTTCTTTGACTATAATAACCAGCCCTCACTCTTTCTTTGACTATAATAACCAGCTCTCACTCTTTCTTTGACTAAAATAACCAGCTCTCACTCATCCCACAGAGCCCTGACCACATCAGAGCCCGGGTGAGCTTACTGGTAAGCTTACTGGTGAGCTTACTGGTGAGCTTACTGGTGAGCTTACTGGTGAGCTTACTGGTGAGCTTACTGGTGAGTTTACTGGTGAGCTTACTGGTAAGCTTACTGGTGAGCTTACTGGTGAGCTTACTGGTGAGCTTACTGGTGAGCTTACTGGTGAGCTTACTAGTAAGCTTACTGGTAAGCTTACTGGTAAGCTTACTGGTGAGCTTACTGGTAAGCACTAAAGTGGCCCGGTGGCCTGGTGGCTAAAGCTCCCACTTCACACACGGAGGGCCCGGGTTCGATTCCCGGCGGGTGGAAACATTTCGACACGTTTCCTTACGCCTGTTGTCCTGTTCACCTAGCAGCAAATAGGTACCTGGGTGTTAGTCGACTGGTGTGGGTCGCATCCTGGGGGACAAGATTAAGGACCACAGTGGGAATACGTTAGACAGTCCTCAATGACGCACTGACTTTTTTGGGTTATACTGGGTGGCTAACCCTCCGGGGTTAGAAATCCGAACGAAATCTTACCTTGTCACCCATGACGCTTCCCCACGTGACCACATCAGACTATACCACAACACTTGGCAAATAAGTCACCACAGAACTTCCATACATTGGTAAATAAGTCACCACAGAACTTCCATACATTGGTAAATAAGTCACCACAGAACTTCCATACATTGGTAAATAAGTCACCACAGAACTTCCATACATTGGTAAATAAGTCACGACAGAACTTCCATACATTGGTAAATAAGTCACCACAGAACTTCCATACATTGGTAAATAAGTCACCACAGAACTTCCATACATTGGTAAATAAGTCACCACAGAACTTCCATACATTGGTAAATAAGTCACCACAGAACTTCCATACATTGGTAAATAAGTCACCACAGTACTTCCATACATTTTACAGCATAAACCAGTTTACAGTGCCCACAGATGTATAATATTAGTTACAAAATAATGGTTTAAAATTATACTTTATACAAATTATGGCACACTTCTTCACTATACATATTCGCGGCCTGGTCACAGACCGGGCCGCGGGGGCGTTGACCCCCGGAACTCTCTCCAGGTAAACTCCAGGTAAACATATTACAACTTGATGATAAATTAGACACATGTGCAACTCTTGGGTATCTTTATTGAGGAAACGTTTCGCCACACAGTGGCTTCATCAGTCCATACAAAGGAGAATCTTGAAGAACAGGAGGAGAATGAGGTAATCAGTCCCTCAACCTTGAGTCGATGTGGTCAGTCCATCAATCTTGAATAGAATACGGCATACGTGCTGAGAAGGAGCTTATAAACCGTTGGCAGGAGAGGTGCAGCAGTCATAGGTCGTGTAACATTTGTTCAATGTGGAAGTAGGTCGTGCCCAAGAATTAGGCAAGCGAAGAATTCCCAAGTATTAAGATCCCAAGAAGTTGCAGTGTCTGACAGGTTTGTAGATGAATGGTTCAGAGAACCGACATGTTGATAAATTAGACACATGTGCAACTCTTGGGTATCTTTATTGAGGAAACGTTTCGCCACACAGTGGCTTCATCAGTCCATACAAAGGAGAATCTTGAAGAACAGGAGGAGAATGAGGTAATCAGTCCCTCAACATGTCGGTTCTCTGAACCATTCATCTACAAATATTACAACTTCTAACTTCTGACTTCTGTTGAAAGAAGCAAATATAGTGTCTCTGTTTGCAGAAAGAAGAGGAGAGCGGAAATTATCAACTACAAACCAGTGTTACTCCTGTCAGTCACTGGCAAGATTCTTGAGATGATAATCTCACGGTATGTAAAGTAAAAGGACACAAGTGCAACTAATGTGACATTTATTGTGACAACGTTTCGCTTTCCAGGAGCTTTATCAAGCCATACATTGGTAATGGCTTGATAAAGCTCCTGGAGAGCGAAACGTTGCCACAATAAATGTCACATTAGTTGCACTTGTGTCCTCTTACTTTACATATTGTCGGTAATTCTACCAACTTTATTACAATCTCACGGTAGATGACTGTTTTCCGACTTGCTTCTTTGTAACCCTCAATATGGCTTCAGAAAAGATCACTCTATTACTGGTCTGTTGTTCCCCTCAAGGAAGGTTCCTTGATGTTGGTGAGGGGCTCTTGATTTATGGAATTGGATCTGTGCTCCAGTTCTCCGAATTAAGCCTGAATGCCTTCCACATCCCCCCCCCCCCAGGCGCTGTATAATCCTCCGGGTTTAGCGCTTCCCCTTGATTATAATAATAATGGTCTGTTGTTAGAACTCTCCACTAAGTGGCACCAGCCACTGGATGAGTCCAAGATCACCTGTGTAGCAGCACTGGACATTGGTGGTGCTTTCCACCGAGTATGGCACCAGGGACTCTTGGGAAAACTACAAGGACTGGGAATTGCAGGCTCTACACTATGTCTGCTCAGTGATTACCTTCAAGGTAGATCTCTAAAAGCAGTTCTCAACGGGATATAGTCAGCAAGACATCCTGTTGGTGCAAGTGTTCCACAGGGAAGTGTGTTAGTGGTACTACTGGTGCAAGTGTTCCACAGGGAAGTGTCTTAGCGGTACTACTGGTGCAAGTGTTCCACAGGGAAGTGTGTTAGTGGTACTACTGGTGCAAGAGTTCCACAGGGAAGTGTGTTAGTGGTACTACTGGTGCAAGTGTTCCACAGGGAAGTGTCTTAGCGGTACTACTGGTGCAAGTGTTCCACAGGGAAGTGTGTTAGTGGTACTACTGGTGCAAGTGTTCCACAGGGAAGTGTGTTAGTGGTACTACTGGTGCAAGTGTTCCACAGGGAAGTGTCTTAGCGGTACTACTGGTGCAAGTGTTCCACAGGGAAGTGTGTTAGTGGTACTACTGGTGCAAGTGTTCCACAGGGAAGTGTTCTTGGGCCATTGTAATGGAATGTCTACGTCAGTGACCTTCATCTCATCCCAGAATCCCAAGTATATGCAGATGACTGTACTCTGACATTTACTTATCTAAGAGAGGAAGTACTAACTGCTCCAAGTTACATCAATCACCAGCTGCTTTAAGTTACATCAATCACCAGCTTACAGGTATATCATCCTGAGGACAACGATGACTGAGTCACATTTTCTCTAAGAAAACACAAATGACGATGGTATAGGCACCATGATGGTAATACTGGAGCACTAGTAAGAATAATGGGAAAGTGATGGTACCCAGGGATGAAGTTGATATCAGTAGGGTGAAATTTGACTCCAAACTGTTCGTGAAGAACCACGTAGTAAATCTTGCAAACAAGGCAGCCAGGAAGCTTAAAACACTTCAACTTGTGTCACATCTGTTCGACAGTAGGGGTTGCAAGATTCTGTAAGAGGCACAACTCACTTGAGTATGTCCACTGTTTTGGGTTGTGGATCTGTGAACATGACAGAATAGAGAATGAGAAGACATCACTAGTGCCAGTGGACAATCTGATATCAGGACCCTTTAACACGCTTGGGGCCCCCGTATGACCAGTAGTAGGTACCAACTTCCTCCATATTGTGTAGTGAATGAGGACTGTATACATCCAGTGGTAGCAGAAGACTTACTCACCACAAGAGGGGAACAACATCAGTAATCGGGTGTATCTAGAACATCATGAGGTCATCGGTGATTTGGGGTGGACATGTTACAGTAAATGAGACATGAAAGTAGAGTCATTGCAAATGAAACACTGGACAGTGGGAGACTGGGCCATGAGGACACTTTTGGTCTTTGTGACAGATAAAAAATTCCCAGTTGTTTTGGGCAATGAACTGTGAAGGACAGCGGAGGAGACTGATTGTGAAGGAGACACTGAAGTGAGAGAGATTGACAGTGAGGAGAAGACATGAGACAGTGAGGAGACACTGACAGTGAGGAGACAATGACAGTGAGGAGCCCACTGACAGTGAGGAGACACTGACAGTAAAGGAGACACTGGCAGTGAGGAGACACTGACAGTGAGGGAGACACTGACAGGGGAGGAGACACTGACAGTGAGGAGACACTGACAGTGAGGAGACACTGACAGTGAGGAGACATTGACAGTGAGGAGACAGACATGACAGTGAGAGAACTGACGAGACACTGACAGTGAGGAGACACTGACAGTGAGGAGACACTGACAGTGAGGAGACACTGACAGTGAGGAGACACTGACAGTGAGGAGACACTGACAGTGAGGAGACACTGACAGTGAGAGTGACAGCCTGAGAGTGGAGCGAGACACTGACGTGAGGTGACAGGGACTGACAGTGAGGAGACACTGACAGTGAGGTGAAGACATCTGACAGTGAGGAGACACTGACAGTGAGGAGACATTGACAGTGAGGAGACACTGACAGTGAGGAGACATTGACAGTGAGGAGACATTGACAGTGAGGAGACATTGACAGTGAGAGTGACAGAGACACTGACAGTGAGGAGACACTGACAGTGAGGAGACACTGACAGTGAGGAATGACACTGACTGTGAGGAGGACACTGACATGGGTAGACACTGACAGTGAGGAGACCCTGACGTGAGGAGACCACTGACAGTGAGGAGACATTGACGTGAGGAGAACACTGACAGTGAGGAGACATTGACAGTGAGGTGAAGACACTGACCAGTGAGGAGACACTGACAGTGAGGAGACACTGACAGTGAGGAGACACTGAACAGTGAGGACATGACAGTGAGGAGACACTGACAGGAGACACTGACAGTGAGGAGACACTGACAGTGAGGAGACACTGACAGTGAGGAGACACTGACAGTGAGGAGACACTGACAGTGAGGAGACACTGACAGTGAGGAGACACTGACTGTGAGGAGACTTGACAGTGAGGAGACACTGACAGTGAGGAGACATTGACAGTGAGGGAGGAGCACTGACAGTGAGGAGACATGACAGTGAGGAGACACTGACAGTGAGGAGACACTGACAGTGAGGAGACACTACAGTGAGGAGACACTGACAGTGAGGAGACATTGACAGTGAGGAGACACTGACAGTGAGGAGACATGACAGTGAGGAGACACTGACAGTGAGGAGACACTTGACAGTGAGGAGACACTGACAGTGAGGAGACATGACAGTGAGGAGACACTGACAGTGAGAGACACTGACAGTGAGGAGACACTGACAGTGAGGACATGACAGTGAGGGACATGACAGTGAGGAGACATGCAGGAGACTGACAGTGAGGAGACATGACAGTGAGGAGACATTGACAGTGAGGAGACATGACAGTGAGGAGACACTGACAGTGAGGAGACTGACAGTGAGAAGAGGACATTGACAGTGAGGAGACACTGACAGTGAGGAGACACTGACAGTGAGGAGACATTGACAGTGAGGAGACACTGACAGTGAGGAGGACACTGAACAGTGAGGAGACATTGACAGTGAGGAGACACTGACAGTGAGGAGACATTGACAGTGAGGAGACACTGACAGTGAGGAGACACTGACAGTGAGGAGACACTGACAGTGAGGAGGACATGACAGTGAGGAGACATGACAGTGAGGAGACATACAGTGAGGAGACATTGACAGTGAGGAGACACTGACAGTGAGGAGACACTGACAGTGAGGAGACACTGGACAGTGAGGAGGAACTGACAGTGAGGAGACATGACAGTGAGGAGACACTGGACGTGAGGAGACATGACAGTGAGGAGACATGACAGTGAGGAGACATGACAGTGAGGAGACATGACAGTGAGGAGACACTGACAGTGAGGAGACACTGACAGTGAGGAGACACTGACAGTGAGGAGACACTGACAGTGAGGAGACACTGACAGTGAGGAGACACTGACAGTGAGGAGACACTGACAGTGAGGAGACACTAGACAGTGAGGAGACACTGACAGTGAGGAGACATCTGACAGTGAGGGACACTGACAGTGAGGAGACACTGACAGTGAGGAGACATGACAGTGAGGAGACATTGACAGTGAGGAGACATGACAGTGAGGATGACATTGGGAGACATGTGAGGAGACATGACAGTGAGAACATGACAGTGAGGAGACATGACAGTGAGGAGACACTGACAGTGAGGAGACATTGACAGTGAGGAGACATTGACAGTGAGGAGACATTGACAGTGAGGAGACATTGACAGTGAGGAGACACTGACAGTGAGGAGACATTGACAGTGAGGATGACAGTGAGGAGACATTGACAGTGAGGAGACATGACAGTGAGGAGACACTGACAGTGAGGAGACATTGACAGTGAGGAGACATTGACAGTGAGGAGACACTGACAGTGAGGAGACACTGACAGTGAGGAGACACTGACAGTGAGGACCTGACAGTGAGGACACTGGACCAGTGAGGAGACACTGACAGTGAGGAGACATGACAGTGAGGAGACACTGACAGTGAGGAGACATGACAGTGAGGAGACACTGACAGTGAGGAGTAGCACTGACAGTGAGGAGACACTGACAGTGAGGAGACACTGACAGTGAGGAGACACTGACAGTGAGAGACTGACAGTGAGGAGACACTGACAGTGAGGAGACTGACAGTGAGAGACACTGACAGTGAGGAGACACTGGGACAGTGAGGGAGACACTGACAGTGAGGAGACACTGACAGTGAGGAGACACTGACAGTGAGTGAGACACTGACAGTGAGGAGACACTGACAGTGAGGGACGACATGGAACAGTGAGGAGACACTGACAGTGAGGACATGACAGTGAGTGACTGACAGTGAGGAGACACTGACAGTGAGTGACTGACAGTGAGGAGACACTGACAGTGAGTGACTGACAGTGAGTGACTGACAGTGAGGAGACACTGACAGTGAGGAGACATGACAGTGAGGATACATGACAGTGAGGAGACACTGACAGTGAGGAGACACTGACAGTGAGGAGACACTGACGAGACGAAGTGAGGAGACATTGACAGTGAGGAGACACTGACAGTGAGAGGACTGACAGTGAGGAGACACTGACAGTGAGGAGACTGACAGTGAGGAGACATGACAGTGAGGAGACACTGACAGTGAGGAGACACTGACAGTGAGGAGCAGAGAGGACACTGACAGTGAGGAGACACATGACAGTGAGGAGACACTGACAGTGAGGAGACACTGACAGTGAGGAGACACTGACAGTGAGGAGACACTGACAGTGAGGAGACACTGACAGTGAGGACGACGGAGACATGACAGTGAGGAGACACTGACAGTGAGGAGACACTGACAGTGAGGAGACACTGACAGTGAGGAGACACTGACAGGAGGATACACTGACAGTGAGAGACACTACAGTGAGGAGACATTGACAGTGAGGATGACAACTGACAGTGAGGAGACATTGACAGTGAGGAGACACTAACAGTGAGGAGACATTGACAGTGAGGAGACACTGACAGTGAGGAGACATTGACAGTGAGGAGACACTGACAGTGAGGAGACATTGACAGTGAGGAGACATTGACAGTGAGGAGACATTGACAGTGAGGAGACACTGACAGTAGAGAGGAGGACACTGACAGTGAGGGAGACATGACAGTGAAGGGAGACACTGACAGTGAGGAGACTGAGTGAGACTGACAGTGAGGAGACACTGACAGTGAGGAGACACTGACAGTGATGGACAGAAACACTGACAGTGAGGAGACACTGACAGTGAGGAGACATGACAGTGAGGGACACTGACAGTGAGGAGACACTGACAGGTGACAGGAGGACATTGACATGAGTGAGTGAGGAGCATTGACAGTGAGGAGACATTGACAGTGAGTGACTGACAGTGAGGAGACACTGACAGTGAGGAGACATTGACAGTGAGGAGACACTGACAGTGAGGAGACACTGACAGTGAGGAGACACTGACAGTGAGGAGACACTGACAGTGAGGAGACATTGACAGTGAGGAGACATTGACAGTGAGGAGACATTGACAGTGAGGAGCCACATAGACCAGTGAGGAGACATTGACAGTGAGGAACATTGACAGTGAGGAGACACTGACAGTGAGGAGACATTGACAGTGAGGAGACACTGACAGTGAGGAGACAACTGGACAGTGAGGAGACATTGACAGTGAGGAGACACTGACAGTGAGGAGACACTGACAGTGAGGAGACATGACAGTTGAGTGACTGACAGTGAGGAGAGGAGCACTGACAGTGAGGAGACCACATGAGACAGTGAGTGACTGACAGTGAGGAGACACTGACAGTGAGGAGACACTGACAGTGAGGAGACACTGACAGTGAGGAGACACTGACAGTGAGGAGACACTGACAGTGAGGAGACACTGACAGTGAGGAGACACTGACAGTGAGAGACTGACAGTGAGGAGACACTGACAGTGAGTGACTGACAGTGAGGAGACACTGACAGTGAGGAGACACTGACAGTGAGGAGACACTGACAGTGAGGAGACACTGACAGTGAGGAGACTGACAGTGATGAGACACTGACAGTGAGGAGACACTGACAGTGAGGAGACACTGACAGTGAGGAGACACTGACAGTGAGGAGACACTGACAGTGAGTGACTGACAGTGAGGAGACACTGACAGTGAGGAGACACTGACAGTGAGGAGACACTGACAGTGAGTGACTGACAGTGAGGAGACACTGACAGTGAGGAGACACTGACAGTGAGGAGACACTGACAGTGAGGAGACACTGACAGTGAGTGACTGACAGTGAGGAGACACTGACAGTGAGTGACTGACAGTGAGGAGACACTGACAGTGAGTGACTGACAGTGAGTGACTGACAGCAGTGAGGAGACACTGACAGTGAGGAGAGGGAGACACTGACAGTGAGGAGACACTGACAGTTGAGGAGGACATGACAGTGAGGAGACACTGACAGTGAGGGAACTGACAGTGAGGAGACACTGACAGTGAGGAGACACTGACAGTGAGGAGACACTGACAGTGAGGAGACACTGACAGTGAGGAGACACTGACAGTGAGGAGACACTGACAGTGAGGAGACACTGACAGTGAGGAGACACTGACAGTGAGGAGACACTGACAGTGAGGAGACTGACAGTGAGGACTGACAGTGAGTAGACTGACAGTGAGGCGAGGAGACACTGACAGTGAGGAGACACTGACAGTGAGGAGACACTGACAGTGAGGAGACACTGACAGTGAGGAGACACTGACAGTGAGGAGACATTGACAGTGAGGAGACATGTGAACATGAGTGAGAGACATTGACAGTGAGGAGACATTGACAGTGAGGAGACATTGACAGTGAGGAGACACTGACAGTGAGGAGACATTGACAGTGAGGAGACACTGACAGTGAGTGATGACATGACAGTGAGAGAGACATGACAGTGAGGAGACACTGGACTACAGTGAGGAGAAGACACTGACAGTGAGGAGACACTGAAGTGAGGAGACACTGACAGTGAGGAGAGGAGACACTGACAGTGAGGAGACACTGACAGTGAGGAGACACTGACAGTGAGGAGACACTGACAGTGAGGAGACACTGACAGTGAGGAGGACACTGACAGTAGGCGAGGAGACACTGACAGTGAGGAGACATGGACTCAGTGAGGAGACACTGACAGTGAGGAGACACTGACAGTGAGGAGACACTGACAGTGAGGGACATGACAGTGAGGAGACATTGACAGTGAGGAGACATTGACAGTGAGTGAGACATGACAGTGAGGAGACACTGAACAAGTGAGGAGACACTGACAGTGAGGAGACACTGACAGTGAGGAGACACTGACAGTGAGGAGACATTGACAGTGAGGAGACATTGACAGTGAGTGACTGACAGTGAGGAGACACTAACAGTGAGGAGACATTGACAGTGAGGAGACATGACAGTGAGGAGACACTGACAGTGAGGAGACACTGACAGTGAGGAGACACTGACAGTGAGGAGACACTGACAGTGAGGAGACATTGACAGTGAGGAGACACTGACAGTGAGGAGACATTGACAGTGAGGAGACATTGACAGTGAGGAGACATTGACATTGAGGAGACATTGACAGTGAGGAGACACTGACAGTGAGTGACTGACAGTGAGGAGACAATGACAGTGAGGAGACACTGACAGTGAGGAGACATTGACTGAGGTGAGTGAGGACACTGACAGTGAGGAGACACTGACAGTGAGAGACACTGACAGTGAGGAGAGACACTGACAGTGAGGAGACATGACAGTGAGGAGACACTGACAGTGAGTGACTGACAGTGAGGAGACACTGACAGTGAGGGACACTGACAGTGAGGAGACACTGACAGTGAGGAGACACTGACAGTGAGTGACTGACAGTGAGGAGACACTGACAGTGAGTGACTGACAGTGAGGAGACACTGACAGTGAGGAGACACTGACAGTGAGGAGACACTGACAGTGAGGAGAGGGAGACTGACAGTGAGGAGACTGACGAACTGACAGTGAGGAGACTGACAGTGAGGAGACACTGACAGTGAGTGACACTGACAGTGAGGAGACACTGACAGTGAGGAGACACTGACAGTGAGGAGACACTGACAGTGAGGAGACAACTGACAGTGAGGAGACACTGACAGTGAGGAGCAGACACGTGAGACAGTGAGGAGACACTGACAGTGAGGGACATGACAGTGAGGAGACACTGACAGTGAGGAGACAGACATGGACATGTGAGGAGACACTGACAGTGAGTAGACATGACAGTGAGGAGACACTGACAGTGAGGAGACACTGACAGTGAGGAGACACTGACAGTGAGGATGACACTGACAGTGGAGTACTGACAGTGAGTGGACTGACAGTGAGGAGACACTGACAGTGAGGAGGGACACTGACAGGAGGAGACACTGACAGTGAGAGAATGAGACAGTTGAGGAGACATGAAGTGAGGAGACATGACAGTGAGAAGACTGAGAGAGACATGACGAGAGAATGACAGTGAGACGCAGTGAGGAGAAGACAGTGAGAGAGAGACAGTGAGACAAGAGGAGGAACAGTGAGGGACGAGTGAGGAGAGACAGATGAGTGAGTGAGACAGAGAGTGAGACAGTGAGGAGAGACGTGGGAGACAGTGAGAGAGAGGAGACAGACAGTGAGAGAGTACAGTGTGAGGAGACGAAGTGAGACAGTGAGAGAGAGACGAGAGACAGTGAGAGGAGTGAGACAGTGAGAGAGTGAGAACAGTGAGAGAGAGTGAGAGAGTGAGACAGTGAGAGAGACAGTGAGAGAGAGAAGTGAGACAGTGAGAGAGACAGTGAGACAGTGAGAGAGACAGTGAGAGAGACAGTGAGAGAGAGCAGTGAGAGAGACGAGAGACAGTGAGAGAGTGAGACAGTGAGAGAGAGACAGTGAGGAGACAGTGATGAGAGAGACAGTGAGACAGATGAGAGACAGTGAGAGAGGACAGTGAGAGAGACAGTGAAGACAGTGAGAGAGACAGTGAGAGAGACAGTGGAGTGAGACAGTGAGAGAGACAGTGAGGAGAAGGAGAGTGAGACAGTGAGAGAACAGTGAGAGAGACAGTGAGAGAAGGAGAGTGAGGAGACAGTGAGAGACAGTGAGAGAGACAGTGAGAGAGACAGTGAGAGAGAAGTGAGAGAGACAGTGAGAGAGACAGTGAGACAGTGAGAGAGACAGTGGAGAGGAGTGAGACAGTGAGAGACAGTGAGAGAGACAGTGAGAGAGACAGTGAGAGAGACAGTGAGATGAGGAGACAGTGAGAGAGACAGTGAGACAGTGAGAGAGAAACAGTGAGAGAGACAGTGAGAGAGACAGTGAGTGAGACAGTGAGAGAGACAGTGAGAGAGAGAGTGAGACAGTGAGAGAGACAGTGAGAGAGACAGTGAGGACAGTGAGAGAGACAGTGAGAGAGAGCAGTGAGAGAGACAGTGAGGTGAGAGACAGTGAGAGGACAGTGAGAGAGACAGTGAGAGAGACAGTGAGAGAGACAGTGAGACAGTGAGACAGTGAGAGAGACAGTGAGAGAGAGACAGTGAGAATGAGGCTGAGAGAGACAGTGAGAGAGACAGTGAGAGAAGAGAGGAGACAGTGAGAGACAGTGAGAGAGTGAGACAGTGAGAGTAGACAGTGAGAGAGACAGTGAGAGAGACAGTGAGTGAGACAGTGAGTGAGACAGTGAGAGACAGTGAGAGAGACAGTGAGAGAGACAGTGAGAGAGACAGTGAGACAGTGAGAGAGACAGTGAGAGAGACAGTGAGTGAGACAGTGAGAGAGGACAGTGAGAGAGGAGTGAGACAGTGAGAGACAGTGAGAGAGAGAGTGAGACAGTGAGAGAGACAGTGAGAGGACAGTGAGAGAGACAGTGAGACAGTGAGAGAGACAGTGAGACAGTGAGAGAGACAGTGAGAGAGACAGTGTGAGAGAGAGTGAGACAGTGAGAGACAGTGAGAGAGACAGTGTGAGAGAGAGTGAGACAGTGAGAGACAGTGAGAGAGAGAGTGAGACAGTGAGAGACAGTGAGAGAGACAGTGAGACAGTGAGAGAGACAGTGAGACAGTGAGGAGAGACAGTGAGACAGTGAGAGAGACAGTGAGACAGTGAGAGAGTGAGACAGTGAGTGAGACAGTGAGAGAGACAGTGTGAGAGAGAGTGAGACAGTGAGAGAGACAGTGTGAGAGAGAGTGAGACAGTGAGAGAGACAGTGTGAGAGAGAGTGAGACAGTGAGAGAGACAGTGTGAGAGTAGAGTGAGACAGTGAGAGACAGTGAGAGAGACAGTGAGAGAGAGAGTGAGACAGTGAGAGACAGTGAGAGAGACAGTGAGACAGTGAGAGAGGACAGTGAGAGGGGACAGTGAGACAGTGAGAGAGACAGTGAGAGAGAGAGTGAGACAGTGAGAGACAGTGAGAGAGACAGTGAGAGAGACAGTGTGAGAGAGAGTGAGACAGTGAGAGACAGTGAGAGAGACAGTGAGAGAGAGAGTGAGACAGTGAGAGACAGTGAGAGAGACAGTGAGAGACAGTGAGAGAGACAGTGAGAGAGTGAGAAGTGAGAGACAGTGAGAGAGACAGTGAGAGAGACAGTGGAGAGAGAGAGTGAGACAGTGAGAGAGACAGTGAGACAGTGAGAGAGACAGTGAGACAGTGAGAGAGACAGTGAGAGAGACAGAGTGAGACAGTGAGAGAGACAGTGAGACAGTGAGGAGAGACAGTGTGAGAGAGAGTGAGACAGTGAGAGAGACAGTGAGAGAGACAGTGAGAGAGACAGTGAGACAGTGAGAGAGACAGTGAGACAGTGAGAGAGACAGTGAGACAGTGAGAGAGACAGTGAGAGAGACAGTGAGAGACAGTGAGAGAGACAGTGAGACAGTGAGAGAGACAGTGAGAGAGACAGTGAGACAGTGAGAGAGACAGTGAGACAGTGAGAGACAGTGAGAGAGACAGTGAGACAGTGAGAGAGACAGTGAGAGAGACAGTGAGAGACAGTGAGAGAGACAGTGAGACAGTGAGAGAGACAGTGAGAGAGACAGTGAGAGACAGTGAGAGAGACAGTGAGACAGTGAGAGAGACAGTGAGAGAGACAGTGAGAGAGACAGTGAGAGAGACAGTGAGAGACAGTGAGAGAGACAGTGAGAGACGGTGAGAGAGACGGTGAGAGAGACAGTGAGAGAGACAGTGAGAGAGACAGTGAGAGAGACAGTGAGAGAGACAGTGAGAGAGACAGTGAGAGACAGTGAGAGAGACAGTGAGAGAGACAGTGAGAGACAGTGAGAGAGACAGTGAGACAGTGAGAGAGACAGTGAGAGAGACAGTGAGAGAGAGAGAGCGCAGCAAGACCTTCAGTTGGTTCTAAATATATGATGGTTGACGTCACTAGTCACGTGTTCACTGTGACGTCACCAGTTCACTGTGACGTCACCAGTGGTCACTGTGGCGTCACTGGTGTCCACTGTGACGTCACCGGTGTCCACTGTGACGTCACCGGTGTCCACTGTGACGTCACCGGTGTCCACTGTGACGTCACTGGTGTCCACTGTGACGTCACTGGTGTCCACTGTGACGTCACTGGTGTCCATTGTGACGTCACTGGTGTCCATTGTGACGTCACTGGTGTCCACTGTGACGTCACTGGTGTCCATTGTGACGTCACCTGTGTCCACTGTGACGTCACCTGTGTCCACTGTGACGTCACCTGTGTCCACTGTGACGTCACCTGTGTCCACTGTGACGTCACCTGTGTCCACTGTGACGTCACCTGTGTCCACTGTGACGTCACTGGTGTCCACTGTGACGTCACCTGTCCACTGTGACGTCACCTGTGTCCACTGTGACGTCACCGGTGTCCACTGTGACGTCACAAGTCACGTTAAGCTTGCTTGAACTCGGACAGCCACTTTATTGATCGTCTCTTGTTCTCTACGACCCATACGGGTTTACCTCAAGTTATGTTTATAAAAAGTTATTTTCTGTCTTTTCAGGTATGTTTTGATCCAAGGCGCTGGAAGCATCACCAACCTCATGATGTCATCAGTCTGTCCAGTAAGTGAAGACTCCTGTGACATCATTGTTCTAGTTATCCATCTATGGTACTGGTACCATCAGTGTAGTTATGGTACTGGTACCATCAGTGTAGTTATGGTACTGGTACCATCAGTGTAGTTATGGTACTGGTACTATCAGTGTAGTTATGGTACTGGAACCATCAGTGTAGTTATGGTACTGGTACCATCAGTGTAGTTATCATGGTACTGGTACCATCAGTGTAGTTATCATGGTACTGGTAACATCAGTGTAGTTATCATGGTACTGGTACCATCAGTGTAGTTATCATGGTACTGGTAACATCAGTGTAGTTATCATGGTACTGGTAACATCAGTGTAGTTATCATGGTACTGGTACCATCAGTGTAGTTATCATGGTACTGGTACCATCAGTGTAGTTATGGTACTGGTACCATCAGTGTAGTTATCATGGTACTGGTACGATCAGTGTAGTTATGGTACTGGTACCATCAGTGTAGTTATGGTACTGGTACCATCAGTGTAGTTATGGTACTGGTACCATCAGTGTAGTTATGGTACTGGTACCATCAGTGTAGTTATGGTACTGGTACCATCAGTGTAGTTATGGTACTGGTACCATCAGTGTAGTTATCATGGTACTGGTACGATCAGTGTAGTTATGGTACTGGTACCATCAGTGTAGTTATGGTACTGGTACCATCAGTGTAGTTATCATGGTACTGGTACCATCAGTGTAGTTATCATGGTACTGGTACCATCAGTGTAGTATAGGGTACTGGTACCATCAGTGTAGTTATGGTACTGGTACCATCAGTGTAGTTATGGTACTGGTACCATCAGTGTAGTTATCATGGTACTGGTACCATCAGTGTAGTTATGGTACTGGTACCATCAGTGTAGTTATGGTACTGGTACCATCAGTGTAGTTATCATGGTACTGGTACCATCAGTGTAGTTATCATGGTACTGGTACGATCAGTGTAGTTATGGTACTGGTACCATCAGTGTAGTTATGGTACTGGTACCATCAGTGTAGTTATCATGGTACTGGTACCATCAGTGTAGTTATCATGGTACTGGTACCATCAGTGTAGTTATCATGGTACTGGTACCATCAGTGTAGTTATCATGGTACTGGTACCATCAGTGTAGTTATCATGGTACTGGTACGATCAGTGTAGTTATGGTACTGGTACCATCAGTGTAGTTATCATGGTACTGGTACCATCAGTGTAGTTATCATGGTACTGGTACCATCAGTGTAGTTATCATTGTACTGGTACCATCAGTGTAGTTATCATGGAAACTGGTACCATCAGTGTAGTTATCATGGTACTGGTACCATCAGTGTAGTTTATCATGGTACTGGTACCATCAGTGTAGTTATCATGGTACTGGTACCATCAGTGTAGTTATCATGGTACTGGTACCATCAGTGTAGTTATCATGGTACTGGTACCATCAGTGTAGTTATCATGGTACTGGTACCATCAGTGTAGTTATCATGGTACTGGTACCATCAGTGTAGTTATCATGGTACTGGTACCATCAGTGTAGTTATCATGGTACTGGTACCATCAGTGTAGTTATCATTGTACTGGTACCATCAGTGTAGTTATCATGGTACTGGTACCATCAGTGTAGTTATCATGGTACTGGTACCATCAGTGTAATTATCATTGTACTGGTACCATCAGTGTAGTTATCATTGTACTGGTACCATCAGTGTAGTTATCATTGTACTGGTACCATCAGTGTAGTTATCATGGTACTGGTACCATCAGTGTAATTATCATGGTTCTGGTACCATCAGTGTAATTATCATGGTACTGGTACCATCAGTGTAGTTATGGTACTGGTACCATCAGTGTAGTTATCGTGGTACTGGTACCATCAGTGTAGTTATCATGGTACTGGTACCATCATTGTAATTATCATAGTACTGGTACCATCAGTGTAGTTATGGTACTGGTACCATCAGTGTAGTTATGGTACTGGTACCATCAGTGTAGTTATGGTACTGGTACCATCAGTGTAGTTATGGTACTGGTACCATCAGTGTAGTTATGGTACTGGTACCATCAGTGTTGTTATGGTACTGGTACCATCAGTGTTGTTATGGTACTGGTACCATCAGTGTAGTTATCATGGTACTGGTACCATCAGTGTAGTTATCATGGTACTGGTACCATCAGTGTAGTTATCATGGTACTGGTACCATCAGTGTAGTTATCATGGTACTGGTACCACCAGTGTAGTTATCATGGTACGGTACCATCAGTGTAGTTATGGTACTGGTACCATCAGTGTAGTTATGGTACTGGTACCATCAGTGTAGTTATGGTACTGGTACCATCAGTGTAGTTATGGTACTGGTACCATCAGTGTAGTTATCATGGTACTGGTACCATCAGTTTAGTTATCAAGGTACTGGTACCATCAGGGTAGTTATGGTACTGGTACCATCAGTGTAGTTATCATGGTACTGTTACCATCAATGTAATTAGCATGGTAATGGTACCATCAGTGTAGTTATCCTGGTACTGGTACCATCAGTGTAGTTATCATGGTACTGGTACCATCAGTGTAGTTATCGTGGTACTGGTACCATCAGTGTAGTTATCGTGGTACTGGTACCATCAGTGTAGTTATCGTGGTACTGGTACCATCAGTGTAGTTATCGTGGTACTGGTACCATCAGTTTAGTTATCATGGTGCTGGTACCATCAGCCACATGGTATTGGTAACATCAGTGTAGTTATGGTATTGGTACCATCGGTGTAACTTTCATGGTACTGGCACCATTAGTATAGTTATCGTGGTACTGGTACCATCAGTATAGGTATTATGGTATTGATACCCTCAGTGTAGTTATTATGGAATTGGTACTATCATTGTAGTTATTATGGTACTGGTACTATCATTGTAGTTATCATGGTACTGGTACCATCAGTGTAGTTATTGTGGTACTGGTACCATCAGTGTAGTTATCGTGGTACTGGTACCATCAGTGTAGTTATCGTGGTACTGCTACCATCAGTGTAATTATCATGGTACTGGTACCATCAGTGTAGTTATCGTGGTACTGGTACCATCAATGTAGTTATCGTGGTACTGGTACCATCAGTGTAGTTATCGTGGTACTGCTACCATCAGTGTAGTTATTGTGGTACTGGTACCATCAGTGTAGTTATCGTGGTACTGGTACCATCAGTGTAGCTGTCATGGTAATGGTACCGTCAGTGTAGTTATCATTGTACTGGTACCATCAGTGTAGTTATTGTGGTACTGGTACCATCAGTGTAGCTGTCATGGTAATGGTACCGTCAGTGTAGTTATCATTGTACTGGTACCATCAGTGTAGTTATTGTGGTACTGGTACCATCAGTGTAGCTGTCATGGTACTGGTACCATCAGTGTAGTTATCATTGTACTGGTACCATCAGTGTAGTTATCATGGTACTGGTACCATCAGTGTAGTTATCATTGTACTGGTACCATCAGTGTAGTTATCATGGTACTGGTACCATCAGTGTAATTATCATGGTACTGGTACCATCAGTGTAATTATCATGGTACTGGTACCATCAGTGTAGTTATCATTGTACTGGTACCATCAGTGTAGTTATCATTGTACTGGTACCATCAGTGTAGTTTATCATGGTACTGGTACCATCAGTGTAATTATCATGGTACTGGTACTATCAGTGTAATTATCATGGTACTGGTACCATCATGTAGTTATCGTGGTACTGGTACCATCAGTGTAGTTATTGTACTGGTACCATCAGTGTAGTTATTGTACTGGTACCATCAGTGTAGTTGTCATGGTAATGGTACCGTCAGTGTAGTTATCATTGTACTGGTACCATCAGCCACATGGTACTGGTACCATCAGTGTAGTTATCATTGTACTGGTACCATCAGCCACATGGTACTGGTACCATCAGTGTAGTTATCATTGTACTGGTACCATCAGCCACATGGTACTGGTACCATCAGTTTAGTTATCATGGTACTGGTACCATCAGCCACATGGTACTGGTACCATCAGTGTAGTTATCATTGTACTGGTACCATCAGCCACATGGTACTGGTACCATCAGTGTATTTATCATTGTACTGGTACCATCAGCCACATGGTACTGGTACCATCAGTTTAGTTATCATGGGACTGGTACCATCAGTGTAGTTATCATGGTACTGGTACCATCAGCCACATGGTACTGGTACCATCAGTGTAGTTATCATTGTACTGGTACCATCTGCCACATGGTACTGGTACCATCAGTTTAGTTATCATGGTACTGGTACCAATCAGCCACATGGTACTGGTACCATCAGTGTAGTTATTGTACTGGTACCATCAACCACATGGTACTGGTACCATCAGTGTAGTTATCATGGTACTGGTACCATCAGCCACATGGTACTGGTACCATCAGTGTAGTTATCATTGTACTGGTACCATCAGTGTAGTTATCATTGTACTGGTACCATCAGCCACATGGTACTGGTACCATCAGTTTAGTTATCATGGTACTGGTACCATCAGTTTAGTTATCATGGTACTGGTAACATCAGTGTAGTTATCATGGTACTGGTACCATCAGTGTAGTTATCATGGTACTGGTAACATCAGTGTAGTTATCATGGTACTGGTACCATCAGTGTAGTTATCATGGTACTGGTACCATCAATGTAGTTATCATGGTACTGGTACCATCAGTGTAGTTATCATGGTACTGGTAACATCAGTGTAGTTATCATGGTACTGGTAACATCAGTGTAGTTATCGTTGTACTGGTAAGTCAGTTTTTATTCAGTTACCGTCAGTGTTATGGTTATGGTACCATTATTGTGGTAGTGTAAGCTTGTTTAGTGTCAGCTTGGAGAGTGCTGGTTAAGCTGGGTATATATAGTTAGCTTATCACTGAAAGACTTCCTCTAACTCTCACTGACTCATTCTCACTCATTCTCACTCATTCTGACTCACTTTCACTCATTCTCACTCATTCTCACTCATTCTCACTCATTCTGACTCACTTTCACTGGTATCACTGTCGCTAATTCACTGTCACTGTCATTGCAACAAGTGGTATACCTGGAGAGAGTTTCGGGGGTTAACGCCCCCACGGCCCGGTCTGTGACCAGGCCTCGCGATGGATCAGAGCATGATCAACCAGGCTGTTACTGCTGGCCGCATGCAAACCGATGTATGAATCAGAGCCCGGCTGGTCAGGTGCTGACTATAGGTGCCTGTCCAGTGCCTTCTTGAAGACAGACAGGAGTTCTATTGGTAATCTCCCTTATGTATGCTGGAAGACAGTTGAACAGTCTTGGGCCCCTGACACTTATTGTGTTGCCTTTTAGTGTACTCGTAGTGCCTCTGCTTTTCATCGGGGGAATGTTGCATCTCCTGCCGAGTCTTTTGCTTTCATAGGAAGTGAGTTTCATGTGCACGTTTGGGACTAGTACCTTTAGGATTTTCCAAGTGTATATTATCATGCATCTTTCTGACCTGCATTCCAGGGAGTACAAATCAAAGACTTCATCCATTCCCAGTAATTTAGGTGCTTATTGTACTTGTGTGTGCCGTGAAAGTTCTCTGTATATTCTCAAGGCCTGAAATTTTGCCTGCCTTGAAAGCAGCCATTAGTGTACAGAAATATTCCACCCTAGAGAGAACAGGCGACTTGAAGAGAATCATCATGGGCTTGATGTCCCTTGTTTTGAGGTTCTTATTATCCATCCTATCATTTTCCTAGCAGCTGGTAGATACATTGCTGTGGTCTTTGAAAGTAAGAGTCTCTGACATTATCACTCCCAGGTCCTTCACATTACTTTTTCACTCCGTTGTGTGGTTGATATTTATTTTATACTTCAATACAGTTTTAATTTCCTCGAGTTGAGTAATAGAAATTTGTTTTTGTTGAACCTTGTGTTATTTTCTGTGGCCCATTTAAAATATTTGGTTGATGTCCACTTGGAGAAATATTTGCAGTGTCTTTGGTAGATGACACTGTCATGCAAATTCGGGTGTCATCTGCAGGAGAAGACACGGTGCTGTGACTTACATCTCTGTCAAATATGAGGATAAATAGGATTGGAGCAAGTACTGTACCTTGTGGAACACTGGGAGCAAGTACAGTGCCTTGTGGAACATAGGTTTTCTCTGTAGCTGCCTCAGACTTTACTCTCTTTACTATTACTATTTGTGTTCTATATGTTACAAAATTATAGATCCTTGTACCCACTTTTCCTCTTATTCCTGTATCATGCATTTTGTGCGCTATTACACGATGGTCGCACTTGTCGAAGGCTTTCACAAAGTCTGTGTGTACTACATCTGCATTTTGTTTTTCCTCTAGTGCATCCAAGACCTTGTCATAGTGATCCAGTAGTTGGGATAGGCAGAAGTGACCTGCCTTAAAACTATGCTGCTCTGGATTGTGCAACTGATGGATTTCTAAATGGGTGGCAATCTTGCTTCTGAGAACCCTTCCAAAGATTTTTATATGGACTGCTAGAACTATTGGTCTAATTAAGTAACAAAAAAGGCACAATACCGTGCCTGGAACAATACACAAATAACCCGCACATAGAAGAGAGAAGCTTACGATGACGTTTCGGTCTGACTTGGACCATTTACAAAGTCACACTGTGTGACTTTGTAAATGGTCCAAGTCGGACCGAAACGTCGTCGTAAGCTCCTCTCTTCTATGTGGGGTATTTGTGTATCGGTCTAATTCTTTGCAATTGCTTTACTGCCACCTTTGTAGAGTGAGGCAATGTCTGTTGTTTTTAGTGATTTTTGGGGTGACTCCTGTGTCCATGCTCCCTCTCCATAGAATGCTAAAGGCATGTGATGGGCTTCCTGAAGTTTTTGATGAACAAAGTTCCAAGTGTCTGGGCCTGGGGCAGAGTGCATGGGCATGACATTTATAGCTTTTTCAAAGTCTTGTGGTGTTAGGATAATGTCAGAAATTTTTAAATTAACCAAAATTTGAGTTTTGGGTCCTAAAAAAATTAATTTAGATTTTCAAACCTTAGTCCGATTAACTGCTTACTAAATGCTGAGTCGAGTCATATTGGGACTTCAGTATCTCGCTCACTTCTTTGTTGTCATCTGTGTGTCCCCCTTCTTGTTTAAGCAGGGGTCCAGTACTGGATGTTGATTTTGCCCTTGGTTTGGCATAAGAAAAGATTTTGTTTTTTTCAGTTTCATTTATGCATTTTAGTTCTTCCTGTGTTTCTTGTCTCCTGTATGACTGCTGAAGCTTAAGTTTGATATTTGTTATTTGTCTGACCAGTGCCTCCTTTCATATTACAGTTTATACTGGCCCCTTTCAGCAACTCTGTGATGCTTTGTCTTTGCCCATATAGGGAGTCTCTCTAATTTACATCTCTTCTTCTTAAAGGAATGTGCCTTGAGCATACCTCGAGTGCCACAGAGTTAATTCTTTCTAGGCAAAGGTTCGGATCCGTGTTGTTTAGGATATCTTCCCAGCTTGTTTCATTTAGGATATGGTTGATTTGATCCTGCCATATCTTTTTGTTACTGAACTTGAATTTGGTGAAGGCACGCTTGTAACTGATCACCTTATCCTGGTCAGGAGCCCTTCGCATACATGTCTGTACTTCTGTTATGTTGTGATCTGAATGTATACTTCTTATCATCATTATAATAGTGAAGGTGAAGTCAAATATATTTTTCAATCTTTTTGGCTCTATTTGCCGGCTTAAGGTGAATTTGTTGTAGGGATTTAACAGCTCTTGCTTGTGTGAATTTTCATCTGAGCTGCCTCCTGGGGTTATCTTTGCTAAAACATTACATTCGCTACACTCCTCCACTTTAGGTGTCTCAAGTTGAAATCACTCAGCATCAAGATGTTTGGGGCAGGAGTTGGGAGATTTTCCAGACAGTGGTCAGTTTTGAAAAGCTATTTCTTGAATTGTTGGGAAGTTGCATCAGGAGGCTTGTATACAACCACAATGACAAGGTTTTGGTTTTCAGTCTTTGCTGCCAAAACTTCAACTACATCATTTGAGGTGTTTAGTATTTCTGAGCAAATGAGTGACTCTGTGACATACAAGACAATCCCCCCTTGTTGCCTGTTTACTCTGTCACAGCTGAATAGCTTATAACCTGGGATCCATATTTCATTGTCAAAGTGACCCTTGATGTGGGTCTCTGTGAAAGCCACAGACACTGCATATGACTGTGAGTAGTCCACTGATGAAAGGTATTCTGTGTTTATTGATGGCTTTAGATTTAACCCTGTATGTATGTCAAGATAAAAATTATCATATTGATGGTATGTAGGGGTGCTTTGTTTGCTGGCACTAATATCTGTTCTGGAGTGAAGGCCACTGACTGTTCCTCCATTCCAGTAGTGATCCGAGGTGGTATAGTATTCCTGTCATTTCTTTCCAGTATCTTTTTTCTTTTTTGGGACTAAAACACAACCTGTGGTTGTAACTACCCTGGTTCGTTTCCAAGGTCTGTGTGATACACAAATAACCCGCACATAAAAGAGAGAAGCTTACGACGACGTGTGACTTTGTCAATGGTCCAAGTCGGACCGAAACGTCGTCGCAAGCTTCTCTCTTTTATGTGCGGGTTATTTGTGTATCGTTCCAGTCACGTAAATTTTGCCTTTTTGTTATTTATTGTCTGTGTGATCTGTTCCTTCTTGTCCCTTTTAACCCGTAAACGGTCCGAACATATGTACACGTTTTTTCAACATCTGAAAGTATGTAAAAAAAATATAGATCTTCCTTTTTGTTTTACATTTGAAAATGTGTAAAAAAAACTTTTATCTACATTTTTTTTGGTTATATTTGAAAATATGTAAAAAAAAGTAGATCTACTTTTGTAGCACAACGAATTTGAACGTCGATTTGTTTGGACCGTTTACGGGTTAAATGGTGTGCCTGTCAGTATGTGTTGTAACATTTTTTTCATAAACATAAAGTTGCTTTATTTCAGCAGAAAGCCCCTTAATGTGCAGAGCATTTTGGGCAAACTTAAGATTGTAAAGTAAAAGGACACAAGTGCAACTAATGTGAAATTTTATTGTGGTAACGTTTCGCTCTCCAGGAGCTTTGTCAAGCTCCTGGAGAGCGAAACGTTGCCACAATAAAATGTCTCATTAGTTGCACTTGTGTCCTTTTACTTTACATATTGTTGGTAATTTCTACCAACTTTATTACAAACTTAAGATTAATAAGGCAATGACAAATTGAGTGGTTGTAAATATAAATTTAGAAGTTACAGTAGATACAAGAAATTGAATATCTTATTAGTACATATTGACATTAAGAAGATATAGGCAGTATTTTAAAATAACAAAAAAAGGCACAATACTATGACTGGAACAATACACATATAACCCGCACATAGAAGAGAGGAGCTTACGATGTTTTCGTTAGTGTGACTTTGTAAATGGTCCAAGTCGGACCAAAACGTCATCGTAAACTCCTCTCTTCTATCAGTATTTTAAAAGTTGAGAGGATTACAGATATTAACCCTTTCAGGGTCCAGAGGCCAAATTTCAAAGTGCACACCAGGGTCCAAGAATTTAAAAAAAAAAAAAAAAATTTCTTATGAAATGGTAGAGAATCTTTTTCTGAAGGTAATAAAACAAAAAGTCCGAAATTTGATGGAAAATTGACGAAATTATGCTCGCGAATTTTGATGTGTTAGCGATATTTACGAATCGCGATTTAGCCGACTTTGACTCCCATTTTAGGGGCCCAAATTACGTTATTCCAGTCGACCAAATTCTTAGCTATTTCACTAGTATTACTTCTATTCTATCGATTGAGCACAAGAAATTGCCAAGTCAACTGTTTCAACTACAAAATAAAGTGATTGGAAATTAGTAATTTGGCCGATTTAACACAAAGTTCAAAATATTCCAATTTCAAAATAGGGTCCAGAATAAACATTGTAGGTATTCCTGGCACTAAACTAACATTTCCTCTGTTTATTAGTTACGTTTTGAGGCTTTACAAATAAATTCCATTTTGATTTTTTATTCACATAATGAATTTTTATTCAAACCAAAAAATAGAAGATTTACTGTTATGCAATACTGTAATAATTGTATAAATATCATCACTACATTTGTGAACATATATCAGACCCACCAGCTGGTGTGTATTAGACGTGTGAGGTCGTTTGTTTACTCTTGAACATCGGCAAAAATTTAACATTTCCTCTACTTTGAGCTCAGTTTCAAGCCATTTCCAGTGCTAAAACAAATCAAAATCATCTCTATTTCTGTAATATGTCTTCCATTCTATCAAATGAGACCAAGAAATCGCAAATACAACTATAAAAAACATTCAAAAAAGCACTGCAAATTCACTGTTTTAATCGAAAATCATGGTTTCAGTTTTTTTTTTGTCTCATTATACACTGCAGGATTTGTTTTATGTGGTGCACACATACCACATAGATGTATTCTCTCATATCTAGGCCCAAATTTACCACTCACAGCTTATCAGAGTGACGGCAAGGTAGAAAATGCAGAAATATTTTTCACTCCAGAAGAAGGCCGCACAGACCAACTAACTGACATTAGTACAAATCCCATAGATTTCGAAAAAGAAATGGAAAACATGCCCACTCACTCGGCACCTGGACCAGATTCATGGAATGCTCTTTTTATAAAGAAGTGCAAAGTACCACTAGCACGAGCCCTCAGTATTCTTTGGAGAAAGAGCTTAGATCTAGGTGAAATATCAGAGGCCTTAAAGAGTGCAGACATAGTTTCCTTTGCACAAGGGAGGTAGTAAAGCACTAGCTAAAAATTACAGACCAGTAGCCTTAACCTCTCACATCATAAAAATCTTCAAAAGAGTGATGAGACGGCAGGTAACAAATTTCATGGACCAGCACAACCAACATAACCTGAACCAGCATGGTTTTAGAGCAGGATGATCATGTCTGTCACAGCTGCTGAACCATTATGACAGAATTACAGAGGCACTGGAAGACGACCAAAATGCAGATGTGATTTACATAGATTTTGCAAAGGCGTTGACAAATGCGATCATGGAGTGATAGCGCACAAAATGAAGGCCATGGACTTTACCGGGAAGGTAGGCAGATGGATTTTCAGTTTCCTAACACACAGAACACAAAAAGTAGTAGTGAACAGGGCAAGATCCAGCATCAGCAAGGTCAAAAGCTCAGTGCCCCAAGGCACTGTCCTGGCACCTCTGCTGTTCCTCATGCTCATAGCAGACATAGACAAAAACACCCGACACACTTTTGTATCATCATTTGCAGATGACACTAAAATAAGCATGAAAGTCAGTATGGTAGAGGACACTGAAAAAGTACAGGAAGACATAAACAGGGTTTTCCAGTGGGCAGTGGAAAACAACATGACGTTCAATGGTGATAAGTTCCAGCTGCTTAGGTATGGAAAGAATGAAGAACTCAAAAGGAGCACTGTATACAAAACTCTGGAGGGTCACCAAATAGAACGTAAGGAACACGTAAAAGACCTAGGAATAATTATGTCGGCAGACCTTTCTTTTAAAGACCATAACAAGACAAAGATCATGACAGCCAGGAAGATGACTGGGTGGGTACTGAGAACTTTCAAAACAAGGGAAACAATGCCGATGGTGACACTCTTCAAATCGCTAGTACTAACTCACTTAGAATATTGCTCAGTGCTGACGGCCCCGTTCAGGGCAGGAGAAATATCGGGCTGGAACAAATACAGAGATTGTTTTACGGCTCGCATTGAGCCAGTAAAGCACCTAACTACTGGGAATGCCTGCAAGTCTTGAACATGTACTCATTGGAGCGGAGGAGAGAGAGGTACATGATAATATATACCTGGAAGGTACTCGAGGGCTTGGTCCCAAATCTGCACACTGCCATAACAACATACTGGAGTGAGAGATATGGGAGGAAGTGTAAAATAAACCCAGTGAGGAGCAGGGTGCGGTGGGGACAATGAGGGAACACTGTATCAACATCCAGGGTCCCAGACTTTTCAACATCTTACCAGAAGATATCAGAAACACTGCTGGAACAAGTGTTGAAGCCTTCAAGAGGAAACTAGACAAGTATCTTCACCAGGTGCCAGATCAACCAGGCTGTGATGGAAAATGTGGGGCAGCGGGCCTCCAGCAGCAACAGCCTGGTTGACCAGGCGAGCACTTGATGAGCCTGCCCCATGGCTGTGCTCAGAGAGTAGATATACCTCGAAATTCTTCAAAGGTATATCAAAGGTAAAGGGGCTGAGCTCATGGCGTAGAAACTATGGTTTGGACCCTGAATGTAAGCCGTAGATCTATGGCACAGACCCCGAAAGGGTTAAGAATACGGTCATAATGTATACACACATTTTGGTGATATTGAAAGATGGATATGTAGATATTAAGAATAAGATTATATTGGTTACACATTATTATGACATTGAGATTATGAATATGTAATTTTATGTTTAGCTGGTGTTGGGATATGTTAGGGAGAGAAGGTTTTTTTAATGCTTGTTTTTTAAAATGCTGATTGAGTCAGAGGTTCTGGAGATTTCCTTTTGTGTGCATTGAATTTTAGAGATTTAGCTGGACATGGGTATGTCAGAATTTTTGTGCCTAGTACAGTTGACCCCCCGGTAATTCGATATTAATCCGTTCCTGAGAGCTCGTCGAATACCGAAAATATCGAAAACCGAATCAATTTTCCTCATAAGAAATAATGGAAATCAAATTAATCCGTGCAAGACACCCAAAAGTATGAAAAAAAAATTTACTACATGAAATATTAAGTTTAATGCAATAGAATAATTACAATAACAATAAAATAGTTGACACTTACCTTTAATGAAGATCTGGTGATGATTGATGGGATGGGAGGAGGGGAGAGTGTTGATGGTGTTAGTGTTTAGAAGGGGAATCCCCTTCCATTAGGACTTGAGGTAGCAAGTCCTTTTCTGGTGTTACTTCCCTTCTTCTTTTAATGCCACTAGGACCAGCTTCAGAGTCACTGGACCTCTGTCACACAACATAACTGGCAGCCTCACCATGCCTAATCACACTATGTATGCCACTACGATTCTTAAATCTTTCAAACCAACCTTTGCTGGCCTTAAATTCACTCGCATCAGCACTAGTTGCAGGCAATTTCTTTACCAAATCGTCATGCAACTGCCTAGCCTTTTCACAAATGATCGCTTGAGAGATGCTATCTCCTGCTATCTGTTTTTCATTTATCCACACCAATAACAGTCTCTCAACATTTTCTAACACTTGCAGTCACTGTTTTGTAATCACAGTTGCACCTTTTGCAAGAACAGCTTCCTTGATTGACGTTTTCCTGGTCACTATAGTAGAGATGGTTGATTGGGGTTTATTATACAACCTGACTAGCTCCGACACACGGACTCCACTTTCATACTTTGCAATTAGCTCTTTCTTCATTTCAATAGTCATTAGTGCCTTTTTTCTTGAAGGGTTGGCACTAGAAGCTTTCTTGGGGCCCATGGTGACTTATTTTGCAGAAAGAAGCACCAAAAACAGTGATAATATGGAATGTACCGAATGTATCCTTAGATGCGTGCACACTGGCTGGCTTGTAAACACTGGCACACACGGAGCAGTTCAGGCCACATGTGGACACGTCTCGTATGAATCGTATCGAATACCGGGTTTTCAATCGGATACCGAGGCAAAATTTTTGCGATATAATGCATCGAATACCGGATTTATCAAATACTGATGCCATCGAATACTGGGGGTCCACTGTATTGTGTCTGTTGCAACTATATCAAGAAAGTGCTTCAGGTCGGGATTAATATTAGAATTTGTTGTTCTGTATATGTAGGATACACAGTAGTAAGAGTGAATGTTTTATACAGTGAGTGAGTTTAGGTATTTAACCCTTAAACTGTCCAAACGCAGATCTACGTTTTTTCAACATTTGAAAGTATGTAAAAAAAGTAGATCTTCTTTTCTTTTTTTACATTTGAAAACGTGTAAAAAAACTTTGATCTACTTTTTTTTTTTGTTATATTTGAAAATATGTAAAAAACGTAGATCTACATTTGGAGCACTACGCATGTGAACATAGATCTGCTTGGACAGTTTAACCCTTTGACTGTCGCAGGCCCCTTTCTGAAACTGTCATTCAATGTCGATAAATATTTGAAAAAAATTATTTTTCTTATGAAATGATAGAGAATCTTTTTCCGATGGTAATGACACCAAAAGTATGAAATTTTGTCGAAAGCTCGCGGAATTACGCTCCTACGAAGTTAGTGGTCTCGGCGACATATATGTATCGGCGATTTCGGCGACTTTGAGCCCTGTTTTTAGCCAATTCCGTTGTTTCAGTTGACCAAACTCATACCTATTTCTTTAGAACTCCATTTTATCTATCAGATGACTACAAGAAACCGCCCATTTACTGATTTGAACTACCCAATAAAGTGGTCAGAAATTGGCAATTTGGCCAATTTCATGCAAATTAAAAAAGATGCCAATTTCAAAATAGGGTCCAGAATAAACAATGTAGACATTCTTGGCACTAAAATAACATATCCTCTGTTCATTAGTCATATCTCTAGGCCCCTCTTATACAGTGGACCCTCGACCAACGATATTAATCCGTTCCTGAGAGCTCATCGTTAATCGAAATTATCGTTAGTAGAGTTAATTTTCCTCATAAGAAATAATGGAAATCAAATTAATCCGTTCATGACACCCCAAAGTATGAACAAAAAAAAATTTTTACCACATGAAATATTAATTTTAATACACACAAACTGAAGAAGACATGTACAATTACTACTCTACTAAGAATAGAATACATGACACTTACCTTTATTGAAGATCTGGTGATGATTGATGGGATGGGAGGAGGGGAGAGTGTTGGTGGTGTTAGTGTTTAGAAGGGGAATCCCCTTCCATTAGGACTTGAGGTAGCAAGTCCTTTTCCGGGGTTACCTCCCTTCTTCTTTTAATGCCACTAGGACCAGCTTGAGAGTCGCTGGACCTCTGTCGCACAACATATCTGTCCATAGAGGCCTGTACCTCCCGTTCCTTTATGACATTCCTAAAGTGTTTTCACACATTGTCAGTGTACAGGTTGCCAACACGGCTTGCAGTAGCTGTGTCAGGGTGATTTTCATCAATAAAGGTTTGCACTTTAAGCCACTTTGCACATATTTCCTTAATCTTTGAAGTAGGCAACTTCTTCAATTTCTCTCTCACCTCCTCCGAAGCAGTTTCCTCAGGTGTGGCCTCTTGCTGTTGAAGATGATCTAGCAGCTCATCAGTGGTTAGTTCTTCATTGTCCTCCTCCACCAACTCTTCCACATCCTCCCCACTAACCTCCAACCCCAAGGACTTCCCCAATGCCACAATGGATTCCTCAACTGGCATAGGATTCTCAGGGTTAGCCTCAAACCCTTCAAAATCCCTTTGGTCTACACATTCTGGCCACAGTTTCTTCCAAGCAGAGTTCAAGGTCCTCTTAGTCACTCCCTCCCAAGCCTTACCTATAATGTTTACACAATTGAGGATATTAAAGTGCTCTCTCCAAAACTCTCTTAGAGTCAGTTGAGTTTCTGTGGTCACTACAAAGCACCTTTCAAACATAGCTTTTGTGTACAGTTTTTTTGAAGTTTGC
Source organism: Cherax quadricarinatus (assembly GCF_026875155.1). NCBI lineage: Eukaryota > Metazoa > Arthropoda > Malacostraca > Decapoda > Parastacidae > Cherax > Cherax quadricarinatus. Next base: position 24,884,176 of record NC_069471.1, on the reverse strand, counting down.
AATAACCTGCTGGTCCATGGGCTGCAGGAGAGGAGTGGTATTAGGAGGCAAAAACTTCACCTTAATGAAGCTCAAGTCCCCAGAAAGTTGCTCTGCCAAGTCTGTAGGATGACCAGGAGCATTGTCTAACACCAGGAGGCACTTAAGGCCTAATTTCTTTTCAATTAGGTAATTTTTCACAGTGGGGGCAAATGCATGGTGTAACCAGTCATTTAGAAAAAGTCCCTAGTGACCCATGCCTTACTGTTTGCCCTCCACAGCACACACAAATTAGCCTTGAGGACATTGTTTTTCCTGAACTCTCTGGGAGTTTCAGATTGATACACCAATAAAGGCTTCACTTTGCAATCACCACTAGCATTAGCACACATCAACAGAGTAAGCTTGTCTTTCATAGGCTTATGTCCTGGGAGTGCCTTTTCCTCCTGAGTAATGTATGTCCTGCTTGGCATTTTCTTCCAAAACAGGCCTGTTTCGTCACAATTAAACACTTGTTCAGGTTTCAGTCCTTCACTGTCTATGTACTCCTTGAATTCCTGCACATATTTTTCAGCCGCTTTGTGGTCCGAACTGGCAGCCTCACCATGCCGTATCACACTATGTATGCCACTACGCTTCTTAAATCTCTCAAACCAACCTTTGCTGGCCTTAAATTCACTCACATCACCACTAGTTGCAGGCATTTTTTTAATTAAATCGTCATGCAACTTCCTAGCCTTTTCACATGTGATCGTTTGAGAGATGCTATCTCCTGCTATCTGTTTTTCATTTATCCACACCAATATCAGTCTCTCAACATCTTCTATTAGTTGCGATCTCAGTTTCGAAAACATAGTTGCATGTTTGGCAAGAACAGCTTCCTTGATTTCCGTTTTCTTGGCCACAATAGTAGCAATGGTTGATTGGGGTTTTGTGTACAACCTGGCCAGCTCGGAGACATGCACTCCACTTTCATACTTAGCAATGGTCTCTTTCTTCATATCCATAGTAATTCTCACCCTTTTTGCTGTAGGGTTGGCACTAGAAGCTTTCTTGGGGCCCATGGTGACTTATTTTGCAGGTGCAATCACTACAAACGCTGTGATAATATGAAATGTTCCGATTGTATGTTTGGATGGGACCGCGGTGGTTGGCTGGCTTGTAAACACTGGCACCCACAGGACACGTGAGGCGCGCTCAGGCCACAAGTGGACGCGTCTCGAATGGAACGAATAGCGTTGGTCGGGTTTTTTAGCGCTAGTCAAGGCAAAAAGTTTGCGTTAAAATGTATCGCTAGTCGGATTTAACGTTAGACGATGCCAACATTGGTCAAGGGTCCACTGTATTACTATTGCTTTCTATTTTGATTTTTTATTCATACAAAAAAATACAAAATTTACTGGTATGCAGACTACTGCATTATTGTAAAAATGGTATAAATAATATCAGTGCACTAGTGAAAGAATATTAGACTCCCCAGTTGATGTGTATTGGACATGTGGTGTGATTTGCTTACTCCTGAACATTGGTAAAAATTGAACATTTCCGCTACTTTGAGCTCAATTTCAAGGTCGGTTTCATCATGAAAGTAATCAAAATCAATTTATTTCTGTAATGTTTTCCATTTTATCACCTGAGACCATGAAAACGAGAATACAACGATAAATACTATTTGAAAATACACCTCAAAGTTGCCGTTTTAATCCAAAAAAATGGTCAGTTTTTTTTTCTCATTATGCACTGCGTGCTGCAGGATTTTTTTTATGTGGTGCACACTGGCCACACAGACCCATTCTCTCACATGTGGGCCTACCAGCCCACATGTGAGAGAATGTTTAGAAGCCGCTAGAATTTACGCGTATTAATACGTCGGAAACAGTGGTGCATAAGACGTATATATACTACGTAAACAGTCAAAGGGTTAAGGGTTAAAGAGTGGGGGAAGAAGGGGTGCGTTGTCTAGCAGTGGACTGTGTCATCATTTGTACTGCAGCTTTTTGTTGAGTTATTATCTTAAAGTGATTTGCTGTTGTGGATCCCCAGGCACAGATTGTGTAGGTAAAGTAGGGGTAGATCAGTGAATAGTATAGTGTAAGCAGTGCTGTTTGTGGTACATAACGTATCTTTGAGAGGATGCCAACTATATTTGACACTTATTTTGTTGTGTTGGATATGGGTGTTGAATTTCAAGTTGCTGTCAAGGGGCATACCCAGAAATTTTCCCTCATTATTGGTAGTTATCTAGGTTGCTATTTTTAAGAGCTTTTCAAATTCAAATTCAAATTTATTTCTTTGAAAGTAGTAGTACATTGAGGTTATTTATTTACAATAATGGGTTGCAGTGTAAAGAGAGCCTCTGTTATGCGTAGGCATTATCGGCTGACTTAATTTAATGGCTTACTGGCTCCTTAACGCTAAAGAAATTTATCGTGGGTGTACAATAGTTCTATTAATTATAAATGAATCTAATTTATATAAACCAAAGGATATATTCATATTTTCAAAAAGGCTTTTTATGAAACATGATTTATATTCCTGTCGACAGTGGACAATAGATTCAAAAGTAGTTAGTAGGTTGGTAGACAGCAGCTACCCAGGGAAGCACTACCGTCCTGCCAGATGACTGCGAAACAGAAACCTGTATCTGTTTTACATGTTGGTAGGATTGCTGGTGTCTTTTTCTGTCTCATAAACATGCTGGATAACAGGGATATCTTGCTACTTCTACTTACACTTAGGTCACACTACACAGGTATGCATATGCATATATATACATATATCTAGGTTTTTCTTCTTTTTTCTAAATAGCTCTTGTTCTTCCTTATTTCTTCTATTGTCCATGGGGAAGTGGAAGAGAATCTTTCCTCCGTAAGCCATGCGTGTTGTATGAGGTAACTAAAATGCCGGGAGCAATGGGCTAGTAACCCCTTCTCCTGTAGACATTTACTAAAAAAGAGAAGAAGAAAAACTTTATAAAACTGGGATGCTTGAATGTGTGTGGATGTAGTGCAGATGACAAGAAACAGATGATTGCTGATGTTATGAATAAAAAGAAATTGGATGTCCTGGCCCTAAGCGAAACAAAGCTGAAGGGGGTAGGGGAGTTTCGGTGGGGGGAAATAAATGGGATTAAATCTGGAGTATCTGAGAGAGTTAGAGCTAAGGAAAGGGTAGCAGTAATGTTGAAGGATCAGTTATGGAAGGAGAAGAGAGAATATAAATGTGTAAATTCAAGAATTATGTGGATTAAAATGGTTTGACGTGAAAAGTGGGTCATAATAAGCATGTATGCACCTGGAGAAGAGAGAAGTGAGAGGAGAGAGAGAGAGAGAGAGAGAGAGAGAGAGAGAGAGAGAGAGAGAGAGAGAGAGAGAGAGAGAGAGAGAGAGAGAGATTTTGGGAGATGTTAAGTGAATGTATAGGAACCTTTGAACCAAGTGAGAGAGTAATTGTGGTAGGGGACCTGAATGCTAAAGTAGGAGAAACTTTTAGAGAGGGTGTGGTAGGTAAGTTTGGGGTGCACAGAGGTACCTTACATTACTCACACATAAACCGAGTGTCTTTGCATCTTTGTTGCAGTCGTTTTGTTTGTGCACAGACAACACATCTCTTCTGAGCAAATTTCTTCTGAGTTGCAGGAAGCTGTATTATGAAGTGATCACCTTCCCTCCTCAAACGCTTGGGTATATCCTGAGGAGTTCGAGGACGGTTTTGTATAGCAGGTGTTGTTACCTGGCACTTCATTATGAGTTGTCTGACAACAGACAAACAAAATTCACCATATGGTGGTCTGTTGCCAGTCTTCACTTCAAATTCAAATTCAAAGTTTATTCTCTATAAGGATTACAATGCTGAGTATACAGAATTTGGTTATTGTGTGGTTTACATGTAGTAAAATAATATTACAGAGTGTACCACTAGAACACCTAGCATGGCTAGGTATTACAGAGTGTACCACTAGAACACCTAGCATGGCTAGGCATTTCGGGCAGACTTAGTTTAATTCTTAATTTTAAAATATTACAAATTATGAGGTAAGTTGGTATTATGGCTAAGTGACTAAATACCAGCTTGTGAGTTTAGCAATGTGAATGCTTTTGTTTTGGCACAATACATAGTTTCAGTATTGGAGTATCACAGGCCAACTTAGGACTAGTTTGGATTCATTATTTTAAGATTGAGATTAATATTTCTGTTTATGGACAAATGGGTGAGTGAGTGTAAGTGTGAACCACCAGGTGGTATTTGTGTTGTTAGTTGATGGGGTGTATCAGGGAGATAAGATGTTTTCTAACTGTAGTTTTAAAACTGATGAATGTGTCTGCAGTTCTAGAGTTTTCAGGTAGGGTATTCCAGATTTTAGGGCCTTTGACATACATTGAATTTTTGTAAAGGTTTAGTCGGCCACGGGGAATGTCATACAGATGTTTGTGTCTGGTGTTATGCCTGTGGGTTCTGTCACAACTATCAAGAAAACATTTTAGGTCAAGGTTAATATTGGAATTTAAGGTTCTGTAGATGTAGATTGCACAGTAGGAAGTGTGGATGTACTGAACAGGGAGTAAGTTTAGATCTATGAAGAGTGGGGGGGGGGTGTTGCCAGGGATGGGATTTAGTGATTATTCTTACTGCGGCTTTTTGTTGGGTTATTATTGGCTTTAGGTGTGTTGCTGCAGTTGATCCCCAAGCACAAATAGCATAGGTGAGGTATGGATAAATAAGTGAGTGGTATAGTGTGAGAAGGGCATTTTGCGGCACGTAGTATTGTATCTTGGAGAGGACCCCAACCGTTTTGGATACTTTTTTTGGTTATGTGTTGGATATGGGTGCTGAAAGTCAGGCTGTTGTCAAGGTATAGGCCTAGGAATTTGCCCTCGTTATGTCTGGTAATTGGAGTGTTGTCGATCTTAATGTTAATTTGCGCAACTCCTGCTCTGCTACCAAACATAATATACAGTGGACCCCCGCATACCGGACGCCTTGCATAACGGACAATCCGCATACCGGACGCTTTGATCGCTAAAATTTTGCCCCGCATACCGCCCAAAAACCCGCTCAGCGCCCTTCGTCCGAGACGCGTCCAATGTGCGGCCTGAGCCAGCCTCATATGTTCCGCCGGTGGCATTGTTTACCAGCCAGCCTCCGCAGTAACATTCAAGCATACAATCGGAATATTTCGTATTATTACAGTGTTTTCGGTGCTGTTTCTGGAAAATAAGTGACCATGGGCCCCAAGAAAGCTTCTAGTTCCAACCCTACAGCAATAAGGGTTAGAATTCCTATAGAAATGAAGAAAGAGATCATTGATAAGTATGAAAGTGGAGTGCGTATCACCGACCTGGTCAGGTTGTACAAGAAACCCAAATCAACCATCTCTACTATTGTGGGCAACAGAAAGGCAATCAAGGAAGCTGTTCTTGCCAAAGGTTTAACTGTGTTTTCGAAACAAAGATCGCAAGTGATGGAAGATGTTGAGAGACTCTTATTGGTGTGGATAAATGAAAAACAGCTAGCAGGAGATAGCGTCTCTCAAGCGATCATAAGCGAAAAGGCTAGGAAGTTGCATGAGGATTTAATTAAAAAAATGCCTGCAACTAGTGATGATGTGAGTGAATTTAAGGCCAGCAAAGGTTGGTTTGAGAGATTTAAGAAGCGTAGTGGCATACATAGTGTGATACGGCATGGTGAGGCTGCCAGTTTGGACCACAAAGTGGCTGAAAAATATGTGCAGGAATTCAAGGAGTACATAGAAACTGAAGGACTGAAACCTGAACAAGTGTTTAATTGTGATGAAACAGGCCTGTTCTGGAAGAAAATGCCAAGCAGGACCTACATTACTCAGGAGGAAAAGGCACTCCCAGGACATAAGCCTATGAAAGACAGGCTTACTTTGTTGATGTGTGCCAATGCTACTGGTGATTGCAAAGTTAAGCCTTTATTAGTGTATCACTCTGAAACTCCCAGAGCGTTCAGGCAAAAGAATGTCCTCAAGGATAATTTGTGTGTGCTGTGGAGATCAAACAGTAAGGCATGGGTCACTAGGGACTTTTTCTATAACTGGTTACACCATGCATTTGCCCCCAATGTCAAAGATTACCTAACTGAAAAGAAATTAGAACTTAAGTGCCTCCTGGTGTTAGACAATGCCCCTGGTCATCCTACAGACGTGGCAGAGCGACTTTATGGGGACATGAGCTTCATTAAGGTGAAGTTTTTGCCTCCTAATACCACTCCTCTCCTGCAGCCCATGGACCAGCAGGTCATTTCCAACTTCAAGAAACTGTACACAAAAGCTATGTTTCAAAAGTGCTTTGAAGTGACCACAGACACTCGATTGACTCTAAAAGAGTTTTGGAAGGATCACTTTAATATCCTCAATTGTGTAAACCTTATAGGTAAGGCTTGGGAGGGAGTGACTAAGAGAACCTTGAACTCTGCTTGGAAGAAACTGTGGCCAGAATGTGTAGACAAAAGGGATTTTGAAGGGTTTGAGGCTAACCCTGAGAGGAGTATACCAGTTGAGGAATCCATTGTGGCATTGGGGAAGTCCTTGGGGTTGGAGGTTAGTGGGGAGGATGTGGAAGAGTTGGTGGAGGACGACAATGAAGAACTAACCACTGATGAGCTGATAGATCAACTTCAAGAGCAAGAGGCCAGACCTGGGGAAACTGGTTCAAAGGAGGGGAGAGAGAAATTGAAGGAATTGCCTACTTCAAAGATTAAGGAAATGTGTGCAAAATGGCTTGAAGTGCAAACCTTTTTGATGAAAATCACCCTCACACAGCTATTGCAAGCCGTGCTGGTGACTGTTACAATGACAATGTTGTGAACCACTTTAGACAAATCATAAAGGAACGAGAGGTACAGGCCACTATGGACAGATATGTTGTGCGAAAGAAGTCCAGTGACTCTGAAGCTGGTCCTAGTGGCATTAAAAGAAGAAGGGAAGTAACCCCAGAAAAGGACTTGCCACCTCAAGTCTTAATGGAAGGGGATTCCCCTTCTAAACACTAACACTCTCTCCCCCCCTCCTCCCATCCCATCAATCATCACCAGATCTTCAATAAAAGTAAGTGTCATGTAATTGTGCATGCCTTTTTCAGTTTGTGTGTACTAAAATTAACATTTCATGTGGTAAAAAAAAAATTTTTTCATACTTTTGGGTGTCTTGCACGGATTAATTTTATTTCCATTATTTCTTATGGGGAAAATTCATTCACATACCGAACATTTCGCATAACAGCCAGCCCCCCTGCACGGATTAAGGTCGCTATGCGGGGGTCCACTGTAGTAGGTTTTGTCAGTGTTAAGCGTAAGTTTATTGGCTGTCATCCAAGTCGATATTTTGATCAGCTCCTCGTTAACAATGGTGTTGAGGGTGGCAAGATTAGGGTGAGAGATGACATAAGTCGTGTCTTCAGCAAAGAGAATGGGTTTCAGGTGTTGGGATACGTTTGGAAGATCATTGATGTGTATGAGGAAGAGCAGGGGACCAAGGACACTTCCCTGCGGAACTCCAGTATCAAGTGGCCATGTTGCTGATGCTGTGTCTTTAATGGTGACATACTGATACCTATTAGTAAGGTAAGATTTGAAATATGCAAGCGCATGGCCTCTTATTCCGTAATGGTCAAGTTTGTGGAGTAATATGCCGTGGTCTACTGTGTCAAAAGCTTTTCTTAGGTCAATAAAAATTCCTAGTGGATATTCCTTTTTTTCCAGTGCTGTGTAAAGCAGATCTAGCATTTTTATGATTGCATCATTAGTGCTTTTATTTTTCCTGAATCCAAATTGGCAGGGGTTGAGTATGTTTTGTGCCGTTATAAATAAATATAGTCTCCTGTGCACGAGTTTCTCAAAGATTTTGGATAGCAATGGTAAGTTTGATATTGGCCTATAGTTGTTTAAATCTGTAGGGTCACCACCTTTATGTATTGGTGTAACCCTTGCCGTCTTGAGTAGTTTCGGCAAGGTGCTAGCTTCTAGTGACTTGTTAAAAAGCAATGAGATAGTATGCGAGAGGACATGGGCCACTCTCTTGTACAATAATGGTGGGACATGAGACAGATTCCCTGAGTTATTTTTAAGTGACTTTATAATCTCGGTGACTTCCATGGGCTCAGTAGGTGCAAGATAGAAGGAATTTGGTACATATTATATGCATTGAGCATTGAAATGTCCATGAGATGGAAGAAAAGTTTCATGTACCACTTGTAACTCTCACAAACACAATCAACAAAGCCAATCTGCATGTCACATTTGTCAACCAAGTGCATGTTTTGTGTATAATCAATCACTGTCACTGGTTTTTGAATACATTCATTAGTCACTCTATCAACTTTGCCACTGTCTTGCATTTCGTTAGGGTGAATGGCTGTCAACAATGTGACATCTCGTTTGTCATGCCACCGTAATGCCATGATGTCAGTGGCAGTAAACACCTGCGCCTCATCACCACGAGTGCCTGCGTTGAACCTGGGCATATGTTTACGATTAGAACCCACTGTGCAACACACATCTGTCATGTTCACTCGCAAGAAATCACTGAGTAAAGGGCTTGTGTACCAGTTATCGTTATATAATGTATGCCCCTTACCATGATAAGGTGCCATCATGCTTCTCACTATGTCACCTGAGATACCCAATAACATCATGGCATCTTTTAATGTTTTACTTCCTGTGTATACAAAAATATCCAATACCAGGCCACTGTCACAGTCACAGAGTGCAAACAGTTTTATACCAAAGCGTTTCCTCTTGTTCGGTATACATATACTATTTGAACGACAGTCTACCTTTGAACAAAATCAAAGACTCGTCAAGTACAGTGGACCCCGGTATTCGATGGCATTGGTATTCGATAAATCCGGTATTCGATGCATTATATCGCAAAAATTTTGCCTCGGTATCCGATCGAAAACCCGGTATTCGATACGATTCGTACGAGACGTGTCCACATGTGGCCTGAACTGCCCCGTGTGTGCCAGTGTTTACAAGCCAGCCAGTGTGCGCGCATCTAAGGATACATTCGGTACATTCCATATTATCCATATTATCACTGTTTTTGGTGCTTGTTTCTGCAAAATAAGTCACCGTGGGCCCCAAGAAAGCTTCTAGTGCCAACCCTGTGGTAAAAAGGGTGAGAATTAGTATGGAAATTAAGAAAGATTTTGAAGGGTTTGGGGCTAACCCTGAGAAGCCTATGCCAGTTGTGGAATCCATTGTGCCTACTTCAAAAATTAAGGAAATGTGTGCACAGTGGGTTGAAGTGCAAACCTTTATGGATGAAAATCACCCTAACACAGCTATTGCAAGCCGTGCTGGTGACTATTACAATGACAATGTTGTGGCCCATTTTAGACAAATCTTAAAGGAACGGGAGGTACAGAGCTCTATGGACAGATATGTTGTGCGACAGAAATCCAGTGACTCTCAAGCTCGTCCTAGTGGCATTAAAAGAAGAGAAGTAACCCCGGAAAAGGACTTGCTACCTCAAGTCCTAATGGAAGGGGATTCCCCTTCTAAACACTAACACCTCTCCCCTCCTCCCATCCCATCAATCATCACCAGATCTTCATTAAAGGTAAGTGTCAACTATTTTATTGTTATTGTAATTATTCTATTGCATTAAACTTAATATTTCATGTAGTAAAATTTTTTTTTTTCATACTTTTGGGTGTCTTGCACGGATTAATTTGATTTCCATTATTTCTTATGAGGAAAATTGATTCGCTTTTCGATATTTTCGGTATTCGATGAGCTCTCAGGAATGGATTAATATCGAATACTGGGGGTCCACTGTACAAGATTCTTGAATGAATAAAAGTACATGTTAAACTTTTGTTTCAGATGCATAAAAACATTTCTAATCTTGTATAACCTGTCACTTCTGTCAGGCCTGGTTTTGTCAGAGAAGTGCAACATACGTAACAGTAAGATAAACCTGTTCACTGGGATGATTTCACTGAAGACCGGGGTAGAAATTAGTCGATCAGTGGACCAGTATGATTTAAAATTATGCTTATAGACGTGAGGCATAAGCATTATTGTTGCAAAAAGCAAATACATTTCTGCAACAGTTGTCTCTTTCAACCAGTGTAGTCTTGACTGTGGTGATATGGTTGTATTTGCCATGGTGTACTTAAAATACTTATTACTTTCCCTGACAATAGTTTCCATCAAGGGCTGGTCAAAGAATAGTTCAAAGAATTCCAGTTCATTTGCAGTGTTTCCAAGGGGACAAGTTGGTAGAATTCCACTTTGAGAGTCATCCAAGTGGTGGAGCTGGGGAACAAAATTGGGATTTTGCTGCCAATCCCACATACGGTTTGCTGGTGGATACTGGACGTCATAAGTTGGTTGTGCTGGTAGGTGTGGTTGTGGTGGGCTGGTGGCTGACGCTCTGCTTTGTCCTTGAACTGAGGAGTCTCGCATGGTGAATGTTTCCTCACTATCACTACTCAAATGATCGTCAAGAGCAATAAAATCACAATCCATGTCACTATCATCATTACTGAAGTCAGAGGCCTGGCCACGCGAAAATAATAGTTTTCTCTTGCGATGAGGTACAACTGAACATGACTGAGGCGTGCCCACACCAGAGGATCGTCATCTCCCAAAACATACTCAACCCCTGCCAATTTGGATTCAGGCCTAATAAAAATACTAATAATGCTATTGTACACATGCTAGAACATATATACACTGCAATAGAGAAAAAAGAAGTCCCACTGGGGATCTTCATTGACTTACGTAAAGCTTTTGATACAGTTGACCATGACTTGCTCCACATAAAATTGTCGCACTATGGTATAAGAGGGCACTCCCTCAACAACCTCAAGTCATACCTCAGCAACAGAAGCCAATATGTGTACACAAATGGGGCAAACTCTTCCACACAACCAATTACAGTTGGTGTCCCACAGGGAAGTGTCCTTGGCCCTCTTCTCTTTCTCCTATACATAAATGACCTACCAAATGCTTCGCAATTACTCAAACCCACACTATATGCAGATAACACTACATACGTCTTCTCTCACCTGAGCCCAGTCATGCTAGCCAATACTGTAAATACCGAATTACAGAAAATATCTATCTGGATGAGGACTAGCAAACTTACACTAAACATTGACAAAACCTACTTCATTCAGTTTGGTAACCAAGCTACAGATGTCCCTCTTAACATAATGATAAACGGATCACCTATCACAAAGCTAACAGAGGGAAAATTCTTAGGAATCCACCTTGACAATAGACTCAAATTTCATACACACATACAACAAATTTCTAAGAAAATTTCCAAGACCGTAGGCATACTATCGAAGATACGGTACTATGTTCCACAGTCAGTCCTCCTGGCCCTATATCACTCTCTTATTTACCCCTATCTCACCTATGGAATTTGTGCATGAGGCTCAACAACAATTAACCATCTCAGACCACTAATTACCCAACAAAAGGCTGCAGTCAGAATGATAACAAATTCCCACTACAGGCAGCACACTCCACCAATATTCAATACACTAAACCTACTCACCATACAAAACATCCATACTTATTATTGCACCTATTACATACATAGAAAACAACTCTGATATTAACCCTCCCCTCAAACATCTCTTTACCAACCTCAACAGAACACATGACCATAACACAAGGCACAGATCACTCTTTGATGTTCCTCGTGTCCATCTCACGCTATGCAAAAACTCAATGCACATAAAAGGCCCTAAAATCTGGAATTCATTACCTGTAAATATAAAAGAAACACTACCTGTTTATAAATTCAAGTCTCTTCTCAAAGATCACTTACTCACCCAAAACCAAATAAATACTGAATAACTGACCCTTATAAATTGTATATCTTAAATGTTTCTCACAGTTATATCACATAAATGTTAAACCTAAAACCCAATCTAACTTTGTTATTTTTTAAATACGCTACCTAACAGAATACTCCATTCTACTGAATGTACAACAATGTATGCAACCATATGACCTGTCTTTGTAATACTCATTTGTGCTTTATTATTATTTGTTTACAATAATGTTTTATTACTGATTACATCATTGCTAAGTTAATCTTAAGTTAATTTTAAGCCTGCCTGTAATGCTATGCATATAAGTGGCTTTGGCATGCTGCTCTTACCTGTATTTTTTTGTATCTCTGTATGTATGTTCAAATTATTAAATAAATAAATAAATAAAAATATCCTGGTCATTCCTTTCGGTAACTAACTGATCAAAGCCATAGAATTCATCTTCATTTCCACTTCCATCAGAGTCAGAACTATCAGATAGGGAAAGGAGAGTCCCAAGTTTCCTTGGAGTGAGAGCTGCCTTGCGACGAGGCATGGTGAACAAAGGTAACTGAGCTGGCTTTCCCACAATGCTATGTGGGCGCCTAGAATTTTTGTTTACGGCGCGCGCACACACCACGCAGACCCATTCTCTCACATGTAGGCCTACCAGCCTTTTCACGCTAAATTTGATGCTGCTAGAATTTTGGCGTAGATCTACGGTTTGGACCCTGAACGTAAAGCCGTAAATCTATGGCACGGACTCTGAAAGGGTTAATGAAAGCCAGAGTAACAGTAACAAGTGTACTCTCCACAACCCGGCTCAACATCAACAGCCACTACAAAGCTATAAATAAATGAATGAATGTAACAAACAGTACAGTGCAAACAAAAATAATCACTACATTTCCAATGCCAGAAAAATCTATATGTACATGAGATTTTGGTGCATACATTTCACTTGCGTTTCTGCCATAGGAAAGGTGGGCGGAGCTTGTGATGACTTTGTGTACTGGAGCCTGTCTTGCTCCATTGTTTCCCACCATGCCACGCTTCAGTGCTCTGCCAGAGCTTGGTGAGGAAGGAGGCCTGCTACGTTGTTCCTCAGTGCCCCTTTTTCACTTGACCATGAACTTTGCCCCACTATATCTCCGCTCCAAGTGGTCAGAATGAGTCAAACTAAACTTTCAATTGCAGAGAAGACCCATGTACTGACTCTATTAGAGCAAGGCATGTCTGTGATATGCATAGCCGCAGACCTGAAGGTGACGAGGATGTTAATTTACAACCTCAAGAAAGCAGCTGCCTCACTCTCACCTGGCACCGTACCACCCAGGAAGCTGGGCTCTGGGATCTTGTCTGTGTTAGGAGAAGTCTTTTTTGGGGGCCCCAGAGCCCATCTTCCTGGGTGGCACGGTGCCAGGTGGGAGTGAGGCAGCTGCTTTCTTGAGGCTGTAAATTGCCATCCTCGTCGCCTTCAGGTCTGTAGCTACATGTATCACAGACATGCCTTGCTCTAATAGGGTCAGTGCATGGGTCTTCTCTGCAAGTGAAAGAAGTTCATCCCTTTCTGACCACTTAGAGTGGAGATATAGCATGGCAAATTTCATGGTCAAGTGAAAAAGGGGCACTGAGGAACAATGTAGCAGTCCTCCTTCCTCACCAAGCTCTGGCAGAGCAATGAAGCATGGCATGGTGGGGAACAATAGAGCAAGACGGGCTCCAGTACACTGCCATCACAAGCTCCACTCACTTTTCCTATGGCAGAAACACAAGTGAAATGGATGCACCAAAATCTCGTGTATAGATTTTTCTTGCGTTGGAAATGTATTGATTTTTTTTCGTGCACTGTATTTAATCCTCTCACTGCTCCCAACACCTTACATTCCTCCTTTTCTAAATTTCATTATATCATTACAACAGGTAGAATGGTTACCATACAGAGATTAGCTCATCATCCAAACTACTTATAAATCCAACGCGTCTGGGGGTTTCACAACTCTTTTTGGAATGCTGGAGAGATGGAGGGTTTGCATTGTCCTGAGATACAACCTCTCCTCTCACACTGCTGTTTTCCTCATAAAACTCCCAAGAGGTTCTTCCTTCATACTAACCTGATCCTTAAGTTTATTGTCACTATTACCTATTGTGGGCAGTACCTCTAAGCCACTCTTTACAGCTTGTGGTACTGTTGGAATCAGTGTTTACTCTCCACTCCTAAACCTTGGTATGAGTTGATCTATATGCTTTTTACATATCAAATTAGCAAAACCTCTAATAACACTTTGTAATTCCTAACCCCTAATGCCTCCACAATCTTCCCTTCCACACAAGGGTCACTTTTCCCAAAAAAATTTGCATACACAGCATCATCAACATGAAATTGCTTTGCCTCTCCCTGAAGTTCACTGCAGGCATGTTAGGCAATGACTTGTCTTCCCTAACATGACGTTTGACAGCCGTTACTGGGAATTTAAAATTCTTATTATTAAACATCATTTCTGCTGGTGTCTTACTAGTAGAGGATTGAACAGTTTTCCTGTGGTTATATAAGAACCTACATAATCTAGTAGTGAGAGATCCTTTTGTAAATTTGCGTAATCCTTCTTTCAATGACCTTACTGTCCTCTCTGCCAGACCATTTGATGATGGATGGTATGGAGCTGGAGTAACATGTTCCATACTAAAGAAGGCTTCCGGCTCTTGTGATACAAAGTATGCAGCATTATCTGACATAACTATGTCTGGTAACCCAAAATTACAAAAGGATTTCTGCAGTAACTCAGTAGTAACTGTGGATGTCATGGAACTAGTTACCTGCACATCTAAGAATTTTGAAAAGGAATCTACAATTACCAAAAAAATAGTTACCCTCAACTGGGCCTGCATAGTCTAGATGCACTCTAGACCATGGTTTCCCAGTGCTGCACCAAGATAGTCTATATGCACTCGAGACCATGGTTTCCCAGTGCTGGGCCAAGATAGTCTATATGCACTCGAGACCATGGTTTCCCAGTGCTGCACCAAGATAGTCTATATGCACTCGAGACCATGGTTTCCCAGTGCTGCACCAAGATAGTCTATATGCACTCGAGACCATGGTTTCCCAGTGCTGCACCAAGGTAGTCTATATGCACTCGAGACCATGGTTTACCAGTGCTTGGCCAAGATAGTCTATATGCACTCGAGACCATGGTTTCCCAGTGCTTGGCCAAGATAGTCTATGCACTCGAGACCATGGTTTCCCAGTGCTTGGCCAAGATAGTCTATATGCATTCGAGACCATGGTTTCCCAGTGCTTGGCCAAGATAGTCTATATGCACTCGAGACCATGGTTTACCAGTGCTTGGCCAAGATAGTCTATATGCACTCGAGACCATGGTTTCCCAGTGCTTGGCCAAGATAGTCTATATGCACTCGAGGCCATAGTTTCCCAGTGCTTGGCCAAGATAGGACAAGAGATGAAATTGGCTTAAAATTCTTAAAACAAATCAGACAATTCTTTGTCACTTCGCAATATCTTGGTCAATCTTTGGTCACCAGACCCACTTCCTTGCTTCTGCCTTCGTAGCACTGATACCATTATTACCCATGTGTAAATGCTCTAATCTCTAATACCTTACATCTTAATTCTACAGGCACTACCACTATTCCTATACAATGTAATACATCATCATGAATAGTTAGATCTGATTTGATGGAATTATAGTCAGATAAACGTACACTGTTCTTACATCACTTATATTTAACGTTAGTCACTACTTGGGATAATGCAGCATCTATCCCAGTTTCCTCTTTGATTTTGTCAAAGGAGATATTTTGCAAATCTAGAGAGACTACTAATCTTACATGTTCGGTAGGTGTACCTGACTCTAAGCTATGATCTTCAATAGGTAATCTACTTAATGCATCTGCAATAACATTTTCTTTGCCAGTCTTGAATAACAATTCATGATCATACAAGCTAATAACAGAGCCCAACTCTGAATTCTGGCATTTGCATTTACTGGAATATGTTTTCCTTTTCCAAACGAACCTAGCAATGGTTAATGATCTGTGCCAGCAACAAACTTTCTCTCTAGCAAAAAATTTCTGAATTTCTTAACAGCAGACACTAAAGGCATTTGCAAATTCGATCATGGAGTGATAGCGCGCAAAATGAGGGCCATAGGCAATACGGGGAAGGTAGGCAGATGGATTTTTGGGTTCCTAACACAGAACACAGATAGTAAATAGTAAGCAGTAAAATCCCGCATCAGTGAGGTAAAAAGCTCAGTGCCCCAAGGCACTGTCTTGGCACCTCTGCTGTTTCTCATCCTCACAGCAGATGTAGATAATTACAACCATCACAGTTTTGTATCATCATTTGCAGATGACACTAAACATGAAAGTCACTATGATAGAAGACACTGAAAAATTACAGGAAGACATAAGCAGGGCTTTCCAGTGGGCAGTGGAGAACAATATGACATTCAGTGGTGATAAGTTCCAGCTACTTAGGTATGGAAAGAATGAACAACTCAAAAGAACACTGTGTACAAAACTCAGAGGGTCACCAAATAGAACAAAAGGAACATGTAAAAGACTTGGGAATAATTATGTCAGCTGACCTTTTAAAGAGCATAAGACAAAGATCAAAACAACCAGGAAGATGACAAGGTGGGTATTGAGAACTTTCAAAACAGAAGAAATAATGCTGCTGGTGACACGCTTCAAATTTCTAGTGCTCCGTTGTTTAGAATACTGCTCAGTGCTGATGGCCTCATTCAAAGCAGAAATATCAGAGCTGGAACAAATACAGAGATCATTTATGGCACACATTGAGTCAGTAAAGCATTTAAATTACTGGGAACACCATGGTCTTTAACATGTACTCACTGGATTTGAGGAGGGAGATACATGATAATATACCTGGAAGGTACTTGAGGGCTTGGTCCCAAATCTGCACGCTGCCATAACAACGTACTGGAGTGAGATATGAAAGAAAGTGCAAAATAAACCCAGCGAGGAGCAGGGGTGCGGTGGGGACAATAAGGGAACAATGTATCAATATTCGTGGCCCTAGACTATTCATCGTCTTACCAGAAGATATCAGAAACATGGCTGGAACAAGTGTAGAAGCCTTCAAGAGGAAACTGGAAAAGTATCTTCACCGGATGCCAGATCAACAAAGCTGTGATGGATATGTGGGGTAGCAAGCCTCCAGCAGCAACAGCCTGATGTGACTTTGTAAATGGTCCAAGTCGGACCGAAATGTCGTCATAAGCTCCTCTCATCTATGCAGGTTACCTGTGTATAAAGCACCAGACTAGCCTGGCCCATGGCCAAGAGTAGTGAGGCTCTCGAAACTCTTCTAAAGTAGAGGATTCATCCCACTTTTCTCCATCTCTTGCAGTATCTCTCTTTTGTATTTCTGAATCTTTTATGTCTTGGTCATTTCCTGCTACTACAATACTAGTGCCATTACAGTGGACCCTCGACATTCGATACTAATCTGTTCCTGAGAGCTATCGAATGTCGAAAATATCGAAAGTCGAATTAACTTTCCCGATAAGAAATAATGGAAATCAAATTAATCCGTACAAGACACCCAAAAGTATGAAAAAAAAATTTACCACATGAAATATTAAGTTTAATGCAATAGAATAATTACAATAACAACAATAACAATAGATTAATAACAATAGAATAATTGACACTTACCTTTAATGAAGATCTGGTGATGATTGATGGGATGGGGGGAGGGGAGAGTGTTGATGGTGTTAGTGTTTAGAAGGGGAATCCCCTTCCATTAGGACTTGAGGTAGCAAGTCCTTTTCCGGGGTTACTTCCCTTCTTCTTTTAATGCCACTAGGACCAGCTTGAGAGTCACTGGACTTCTGTCACACAACATATCTGTCCATAGAGGCCTGTACCTCTCATTCCTTTGACTTATTCCTTATTCCTAGTAATGACCCTAGTATGGTAGATAGTCTTAATGACCCTCGTGTAGTAGATAGTCTTTTTAGTATGATAATAAGATGTTATCTTCATTGTAGAATAATAAGAAAATAGTATAACCTTTATATTATAATAAGGTAAAAGGACCCCAATGGAAATAAGTCACTCTGTCTGACTTTTTTGGGTTATCCTAGGTTCTCTACACATATGCTGCTATGTATGATAATTCTATGTAACTGTATTTGTGTATACCTGAATAAACTTACTTACTTATTTACTGACTTTCCTAAAGTGTTTCACAACATTGTAAGTGTACAGGTTACCAACACGGCTTGCAGTAGCTGTGTCAGGGTGATATTCATCAAAAAAGGTTTGCACTTTAAGCCACATTGCACACATTTCCTTAATCTTTGAAGTAGGCAACTTCTTCAATTTCTCTATCCCCTCCTCCAAAGCAGTTTCCTCAGGTGTTGCCTCTTGCTGTTGAAGATGATCTAGCAGCTCATCAGTGGTTAGTTCGTCATTGTCCTCCTCCACCAACTCTTCCACATCCTCCCCACTAACCTCCAACCCCAAGGACTTCCCCAATGCGACAGTGGATTCCTCAACTGGCATAGGATTCTCAGGGTTAGCCTCAAACCCTTCAAAATCCCTTTTGTCTACACATTCTGGTCACAGTTTTTTCCAAGCAGAGTTCAAGGTCCTCTTAGTCACTTCCTCCCAAGCCTTACCTATAAGGTTTATATAATTGAGGATATTAAAGTGATCCTTCCAAAACTCATAAAGAGTCTCAGTTGAGTTTCTGTGGTCACTACAAAGCACTTTTAAAACATAGATTTTGTGTACAGTTTCTTGAAGTTGGAAATGACCTGCTGGTCCATGGGCTGCAGGAGGAGTGGCATTAGGAGGCAAAAACTTGACCTTAATGAAGCTCAATGAAGCTCATGTCCCCAGAAAGTTGCTCTGCCACGTCTGTAGGATGACCAGGGGCATTGTCTAACACCAGGAGGCACTTAAGGTCTAATTTCTTTTCAATTAGGTAATTTTTCACATTGGGGGCAAATGCATGGTGTAACCAGTCATAGAAAAAGTCCCTAGTGACCCATGCCTTACTGTTTGCCCTCCACAGCACACACAAATTAGCCTTGAGGATATTCTTTTACCTGAACGCTCTGGGAGTTTCTGAGTGATACACCAATAAAGGCTTCACTTTGCAATCACCACTAGCATTGGCACACATCAGAAGAGTAAGCCTGTCTTTCATAGGCTTATGTCCTGGGAGTGCCCTTTCCTCCTGAGTAATGTAGGTCCTGCTTGGCAATTTCTTTCAAAACAGGCCTGTTTCGTCACAATTAAACACTTGTTCAGGTTTCAATCCTTCAGCCTCTATGCACTCCTTAAATTCATGCACATATTTTTCAGCCGCTTTGTGGTCCGAACTGGTAGCCTCACCATGCCTTACCACACTGGGTATGCCACTGCGATTCTTAAATCTTTCAAACCAACCTTTGCTGGCCTTAAATTCACTCACATCACCACTAGTTGCAGGCAATTTCTTTACCAAATCCTCATGCAACTGCCTAGCCTTTTCACAAATGATCGCTTGAGAGATGCTATCTCCTGCTATCTGTTTTTCATTTATCCACACCAATAACAGTCTCTCAACATCTTCTAACACTAGCGATCTCTGTTTCGAAAACAAAGTTGCACCTTTTGCAACAACAGTTTCCATGATTGCCGTTTTCCTGCTCACTATAGTAGAGATGGTTGATTGGGGTTTACTATACAACCTGGCCAGCTCCGACACACGCACTCCACTTTCGTACTTTGCAATTATCTCTTCATTTCAATAGTCATTAGCACCTTTTTTCTCGAAGGCTTGGCACTAGAAGCTTTCTTGGGGCCCATGGTGACTTATTTTGCAGAAACAAGCACCAAACACAGTGATAATATGGATAATATTGAATGTACCAAATGTATCCTTAGATGCGCGCACACTGGCTGGCTTGTAAACACTGGCACACACGGGGCAGTTCAGGCCACACGTGGACATGTCTTGTACAAATCGTATCGAATGTCGGGTTTTCCATCGAATGTCGAGGCGAAATTTTTGCGTTAAAATGCATCGAATGTCGGATTTATCGAATGTCGATGCCATTGAATGTCGGGGGTCCACTGTATTTCCATCTTGTGCACTCTGTCTTGCATTTCTATATCTTTACAGGGATTTTCTTCCAAGACGGTACCAGGGGTGACAGCTCCAGCTGACCCACTCCCATTACTTTCCCAACTGTCATACAAATCTGTCAAATTTTCCAAAAAAAGGATATTTTTTGTTGGTGTTCTTGTTTTTTAGTATAAATGATACAGTGGAACCCCGGTATTCGATATTAATCCGTTCCTGAGAGCTCATCGAATACCGATAATATCGAAAACCGAATCAATTTTCCTCATAAGAAATAATGGAAATCAAATTAATCCGTGCAAGACACCCAAAAGTATGAAAAAAAAATTTTTTACTACATGAAATATTAAGTTTAATGCAATAGAATAATTACAATAACAATAAAATAATTGACACTTACCTTTAATGAAGATCTGGTGATGATTGATGGGATGGGAGGAGGGGAGAGTGTTGATGGTGTTAGTGTTTCGAAGGGAAATCCCCTTCCATTAGGACTTGAGGTAGCAAGTCCTTTTCCAGGGTTACTTCCCTTCTTCTTTTAATGCCACTAGGACCAGCTTGAGAGTCACTGGACTTCTGTCGCACAACATAACTGGCAGCCTCACCATGCCTAATCACACTATGTATGCCACTACGATTCTTAAATCTTTCAAACCAACCTTTGCTGGCCTTAAATTCACTCACATCACCACTAGTTGCAGGCAATTTCTTTACCAAATCGTCATGCAACTGCCTAGCCTTTTCACAAATGATCGCTTGAGACATGCTATCTCCTGCTATCTGTTTTTCATTTATCCACACCAGTAACAATCTCTCAACATTTTCAAACACTTGCGGTCGCTGTTTCATAATCACAGTTGCACTTTTGCAAGAACAGCTTCCTTGATTGCCGTTTTCCTGGTCACTATAGTAGAGATGGTTGATTGGGGTTTATTATACAACCTGACCAGCTCCGACACACGCACTCCACTTTCGTACTTTGCAATTATCTCTTTCTTCATTTCATAAGTCATTAGCGCCTTTTTTCTCGAAGGCTTGGCACTAGAAGCTTTCTTGGGGCCCATGGTGACTTATTTTGCAGAAACAAGCACCAAACACAGTGATAATATGGATAATATGGAATGTACCAAATGTATCCTTAGATGCGCGCACACTGGCTGGCTTTTAAACACTAGCACACATGGAGCAGTTCAGGCCACACGTGGACAGGTCTCGTACGAATCGTATCGAATACCGGGTTTTCAATCGAATACCAAGGAAAATTTTTTGCATTAAAATGCATCGAAAACCGGATTTATCGAATAACGATGCCATCGAATACCGGGGGTCCACTGTATTTGCTCCCATTGCCTCATGTCACTTTGGCAAACCCATAAACATTTCCTTATTTTTTTATCATTTGTGGTAGATTGGTGTATGTTTACACAAGAGCCATGACTCCTTTTGCAGAAATTACAAGCTACCTGTACGACGTCTTGCTTGGTAGTAGTAGATCTGCAACTGACAGGTGTTTATGGTGGTAATTTTTGTAGTGTTGGACAGCTGGTGTAAAATTCTACTAAACAAGGTACTAGTTTGATGTGAAAAGCTTACTGGTGATGAACTGGTGATCACTCGCAGCTCTTGTACAACCTGGCTGATTTGGGGCCCGTATATATCCTATACTTCACATCACTTCACTTCTACTCCACTTCACTTCTACTCCACTTCACTTCTATCTCCACCACACTGACTACAGTGGACCCCCGCATAACGATTACCTCCGAATGCGACCCATTATGTAAGTGTATTTATGTAAGTGCGTTTGTACGTGTATGTTTGGGGGTCTGAAATGGACTAATCTACTTCACAATATTCCTTATGTTAACAAATTCGGTCAGTACTGGCACCTGAACATACTTCTGGAGTGAAAAAATATCGTTAACCGGGGGTCCACTGTACTTTGGTATCACTGTTATTAAACTATGGTAGACCAGTTGATCAGTGTAAACACTTTACTGAAAGAGTATTTGACTTGTGTGATTTTCAGTCTGGCAACCACTGACAACTTTTTAGCTCTGTCACTTTTCTTTTATCATATTTCCAAAGCTGTACACTTTTGTGTTTCCACAAACTGTACTGTATGGTATCACCATTTTTACACTGTGCTAGGCTAACACTCGCATGGATGTTTATTAAAGACGAATTGTCTTACAAGGTAGTGTGCTGGAGACCACTGGCAACTCCACAACTTTTGTTTATTGTATTACCATGCAATTTACACTTTTGTATCCACAAACTGTACACTTTTTCCATATCCACAGACTGTACACTTTTTTCTGTAATCACAGACTGTACACTTTTTCTGCAATCCAGACACTATACACTTCCGTATTTTCACAAACTGTACTCGGTGGTATCGCTGTGACTTTGTACTGTGGTAGGCTAACAGTTATGAGACAGTTTATAGAAAGCGAACTGTCTTGCGTGATACATACTAGCGCCTGCTGGCAACTGTTTATACAGCTCTAGTTTCCAGCTATGCTAGGCTAGGCCTATGGGATATGGTAGCCTTTACACTATACACTGTCTTTGGTTAAATATTGTACCACTATGTTTTACACTCTTTTCAAAGAAACTTTCCTTCCTCTCTCAATACATATTAGATACTATATACAGTGGACCCCCGCATAACTATCACCTCCGAATGCGACCAATTATGTAAGTGCGTTTGTAGGTGTATGTTTGGGGGTCTGAAATGGACTAATCTACTTCGCAATATTCCTTATGGGAACAAATTCGGTCAGTACTGGCACCTGAACATACTTCTGGAGTGAAAAAATATCGTTAACCGGGGGTCCACTGTATTTATTTTCACGGGACTGACTAGTACTATAAAATTTCCCTCTTGGGGGGTATGACACACCTTCCTGTTTTCACTGTGAACTTTTTTCCTTTTTCTGGCTCATAAGGGTACTGTTATGGACAGTAGGGCCCTACTTTACGGTGTTTCGCCTTACGGCATTCTGCTAATATGGAGATTTAAAATTATGACCAAAATTTGCTATACGGCTAATGGTCTTTGAAATACAGCATGCTCCACCCAGTTTGTTTATATTCTCCATGAGCACAACTCTCTATTATGTCTGGAAATTTTCCAAAATTTCAAGTGTTTTGAAGTTATTGGATATTTTATGTGTACAGTGGACCCCCGACTTACGATCAGCTCCCAACTCGAACAATTATGTAAGTGTATTTTTGTAAGTGCTTTTGTAAGTGTATTTTTGGGGGTCTGAAACAGACTAATCTAATTTACAATATTCCTTATGGTAACAAATTCGTTTGGTAACGGCACCCGAACAGACTTCTGGAATGAATTAATATCTTAAGTCAGGGGTCAACTGTACTCTGATAATTATACTTATGTGTACCTGTACCTAAATATAGTTACACACTAAGATTAAGATGTTTATTTTGACAAATTACATGGTTGCACAGAGGAATATAATAGTTGGGTGTACATGCCAAAAGCCCCTTCGTATGCAGAGCATTTTGGGCAAACTTAAAGATTAACTTAAGATTAGGAGTACAGTGAGTACAGGAGAATTGTATATTCTATCAGGTAATGCTACATGGCTTTGATAAGTCTAGTAGAGACTTATTACACTGTTGAATTAGTTAATAAAGAATACAGTATTACAGTGTAACAATTTTAAAACAATTTACAATATGATGTATTACAGTTTAGTATTACAGTGGACCCTCGACTAACGCCTTTAATCCATTCCAGAGAGCTAGCCTTTAGCCGAATTAGCCATTAGCCGAATTAATTTTCCCCATGAGAAATAATGGAAATAGAATTAATCCGTTCCAGACACCCAAAAATATTAAACAAAATCTTTTTTTTTTTTAAGTGAAATATACATTTCCCTAAACAGAAACCAATGGTACATGCAAAATAAACAATAATTAAATGACACTTACCTTTATTGTGGAGTTGTTGATGGGTGATGAGCCAGGAGCAGGGGGGATTCAGATGTTCTATTGTTTGGAAGGGGAATCCCCTTCCATAAAGACTGCAGGTACCAAGTCCTTTGCTGGGGTCACCTCCCGTCTTGGTTTTTTAATGCCACTATGACCAGCTTGAGAGTCATTGGACCCCTGTCGGACAGAATATCTGTCCAGAGAGCTCTGTTTCTCATGTCCTCTTAGGATTTCCCTAAATGGGACACAAGAGTGTCATTGTATATGTTGCCAATATGGCTTGCAACAGCTGTCAGGATAAATTTCATCCATAAATGCAGAAGTTTGTGGTTACAGGAAAGTGGGTGCGGGAGGGAAGAGGAGCAATTGGTGGAATGATGATGTAAAGAGAGTAGTAAGGGAGAAAAAGTTAGCATATGAGAAGTTTTTACAAAGTAGAAGTGATGCAAGGAGGGAAGAGTATATGGAGAAAAAGAGAGAGGTTAAGAGAGTGGTGAAGCAATGTAAAAAGAGAGCAAATGAGAGAGTGGGTGAGATGTTATCAACAAATTTTGTTGAAAATAAGAAAAAGTTTTGGAGTGAGATTAACAAGTTAAGAAAGCCTAGAGAACAAATGGATTTGTCAGTTAAAAATAGGAGAGGAGAGTTATTAAATGGAGAGTTAGATGTATTGGGAAGATGGAAGGAATATTTTGAGGAATTGTTAAATGTTGATGAAGATAGGGAAGCTTACCTATAAGGTTTATGCAACTGAGGATACTGAAAGCACTTTTGAAACACTGCTTTTGTGTAGAATGTATTGAAGTTTGAAATGACCTGCTGGTCCATGGGCTGGAGGAGAGGAGTTGTATTAGGAGGCAAAAACTTAACTTCAGTGAAGCTCAACTCCCCTGCAATTTGCTCTTGCAAGTTGTGAGGATGAACAGGAGCATTGTCCATTATCAGGAGGCACTTCAGTGACAATTTATTTTCCAGGAGGTAATTTTTCACAGTGGGGCCAAACACGTCATAGAACCAGTCCACGAAAATTTCCCTGGTGACCCATGCCTTACTGTTCGCTCTCCACATTACGCACAAATTAGCCTTGACGACACTGTTTTTCTTGAACACACTGGGAGTTTGAGTGATACACCAATAAAGTCTTCACTTTGCAATCCCCACTAGCATTACTACAAAACATGAGAGTTAGCCTGTCATTCATAGACTTGTGTCCTGGGAGTGCCTTTTTCTCCTGAGTAATGTAGGCCCTGTTTGGCATTTTCTTCCAAAACAGGCCTGTTTTGTCACAAACACTTGTTGGGGTTTTAATTTTTCAGTGTATGTACTCCTTAAAGTCCAGCACGTATTTTTCAGCCGCTTTTTTTTGTCTGAACTGGCAGCCTCAGCATGCCTTTCCACACTGTGTATGCCACTATGATTCTTAAATCTTTCAAACCAACCTTTGCTGGCCTTAAATTCATCAGTATCATCACTATTTGAGGCATTTTCTTAATGAGATCATCATGCAACTGCCTTGCCTTTCCACATATTATTGACTGAGAAACACTATCTCCTGATAATTGTTTTTCATTTAGTCACACCAACAACAGTCTCTCCACATCTTCAATTATTTGTAATCTGCATTATGAAAATATACTTGCACCTTTCGCAACAACAGCTTCCTTGATTGCCTTTGTTTGCCAAGATTCTAGTGATGGCTGAATGGGGTTTGTTATATAGCCTTTCCAACTTGGAGATGCGCATTCCACTTTTGTACTTTTCTATTATCTCTTTCTTCAATTCCATAGTAATTCTCACCATTTTTACCACAGGGTTGGCACTAGAAGCTCTCTTGGGGCCCATGGTGGCTTATTTAGTGGTTACAAGCATTAAAAACAATGGAATAATGCAAAATATATCGCAGGTACGCGTGGAATCAACCGCAAAGGCTTGTAAACAGTGGCACACTGGCTATACACGGAGTCTTGGAGTGGCTGGGCCCTGCTCAGGCCGTGTGGACACGTTTGAGTTGAAAGCCTTTAGATGAGTTTGTGATTTCTTAATAGGACCTTAAACTGATTTGCAGACAGGGGTCCTTTTGTGTGTTCTGTCAATGAATTCCAGATCTTCGGGCCTTTTACGTGCATAGCATTTTTGCATAGGGAGAGATGAACACAAGGGATATTGAAGAGTGATCTGTGTCTCATATTATGGATGTGTGTTCTGTTATAGTTATTAAGGAGGATTTTGATAGGAGGGTTTACATTAGAGTACAGTGTTCTGTGTACATAGTAGGCACAATAATAAGTGTGGATGTTTCGTATATTAAGCAAGGTAAGACTGCGCTGGCATGCAGGTACACATTAAAATCACTACGAGTCTCTGCTCGATGCCATATAATCTCGGGCGCATTAAATGTCGTATACGTATTACATTAATATAGACATTTCCATTAATCCATCTGTGATATTTTTTTCAAAATTATATAATAAAGATGCTACGTAACATTTAGACATGATACGTGCACCCACAGTATAAAAATTGACATAAATATGAGATCTGTTTACCAAGCGTTTGGTAGGAGAGTCAAAGAATTTCATTTTTTCTAGTCAAACAATGGTAACTTACTAGAAATTGAGTCCTTTCGTATGCTTTCACTCTAATTTGTCAGAGCATCATTCCTTCTAAAAATTACATGAGAATGGAAGTGTTGGTCTTTATTTATTCTACTATATCAATGTGGAGACAACTTGTATGCAATGTAAAGTGTTTTTATTATGGTATAATACAAACTTGTATGAACGAACATCAGACGTGTTTGCCTAGTTTGTTTACATCACGTGTGGGTGGGGTGGGGCGGAGAGGGCTGCCTTGGCTTGTTTTTAATGCCTAATTCTATTGCTAACTTAATATATGTTAGTGTAAACTTGTTATCTGGTATTTATATGCATTTATAAATGGAAAAAATGGCATTCTGGTTTTTGGCAGTAAGCTTGGAACCTAATCTGCCATATAATTGGGGTCTTAATGTATTAGGTTACTTCTGGGCACTGGAGAGATTTATTCTATATGTTCAGTGGCACAGTTTAATGCCTCTTAACACAAATATGTCCTATAACAACCCACGGAAACTACAGAGCCACGCCAGCCACTGCCGCCGTACACCAAGATGCCTGTCATGGTGGTGGTGCAACAAGTGGCATACAACAAGTGGTAGTAATGGTGCAATAAGTTGTGGTGTTTGCAAAATGCGACATCTATAAATATAGACATCTCCAGAGAATACTAGGTCGATTTACAGGGTGACCAAAAGTCTGAACAGACAGGCAAAATTGCAACAAACTCGTACTCAATCTGTGTGAAAAAGCAGAATACAGCCTCTCTTCACTTAACGATGAAGTTCTGTTTCTAAGACCACATTGTTAAGCGAATTTGTTGCTTAGTGAGGAGCATACTATAATTGTAGTGGGTTTGTGTCAACCATCTTTGATATTGTTTTAATGTCACCTTCGCTCCATTTATAACATTTCTGGTATAATTTTAAATGTTTACACAGCAGTGTACTGTATATTGAAATAAAAAGAATAGAGGAAATGAGCTCTGATATACATTATTTAGGTATAAATACTGGTCAGAGAGCCCATCATAAGTCCGAGGCGACGGTAAACGAGTGCATCGCTAAGTGACGAGAGGCTGTATTAGTAATATTTCCTGTGTGTCTAGACTTTTGGGTCACCCTATATTGATCCCTCCCTCCCCTAGCCTGTTTCTTGATTCGTAACAGTTAGGGAATATTTTAGTCCAGTTATCCTGTTAAAATTAGAAGCTTCACTGTAGTGCTTTGGGATCACAACTGGATGAATATAAACCAACTAAATAAAAGTGGAAATCTTTAATAACAAAGGTGGTAATAATTACAGCCTCTCCTCACTTAGCGACATACTCGTTTACGAACGCCTTGGACTTACGACGGGCTCTCTGACCAATAGGAATACCTAAATACAGGTACCATCCGACTTATGACCAAGCTTGGTTCTGACCAACTGTCATAAGTCAAAATGGACATAAGTTGAACCTTAGAAAATTA
>NC_069471.1:24764187-24855745 GCF_026875155.1 Cherax quadricarinatus | reverse complement strand
GGGGGTTTTTTTTTAATAAAAAGGCAGGAGATAGCATCTCTCAAGGGGTCTTTTGTGAAAAGGCAAGGCAGTTGCTGGGGATTGGTAAAGAAATGCCTGCAACTAGTGGTGAGTGAGTGAATTTAAAGTCCAGCAAAGGTTGTTTGAAAGATTTTAAGAATCGCAGTGGCATACCCAGTGTGGTAAGGCATGGGAGAGCTACCAGTTCGGACACAAAGCGGCTGAAAAATTGTGCATGAATTAAGGAGTGCATAGAGGCTGAAGGATTGAAACCTGACAAGTGTTTAATTGTGACGAAACAGGCCTGTTTAGAAAGAAATTGCCAAGCAGGACCTACATTACTCAGGAGGAAAGGGCACTCCCAGGACATAAGCCTATGAAAGACAGGCTTACTCTTCTGATGTGTGCCAATGCTAGTGGTGATTGCAAAGTGAAGCCTTTATTGGTGTATCACTCAGAAACTCCCAGAGCGTCAAGGTAAAAGAATATCCTCAAGGCTAATTTGTGTGTGCTGTGGAGGCAAACAGTAAGGCATGGGTCACTAGGGACTTTTTCATATGACTGGTTACACCATGCATTTGCCCCCAATGTGAAAAATTACCTAATTGAAAAGAAATTAGACCTTAAAGTGCCTCCTGGTGTTAGACAATGCCCCTGTCATCCTACAGACGTGGCAGAGCAAACTTTCAGGGGACATGAGCTTCATGAGCTTCATTAAGGTCAAGTTTTTGCCTCCTAATGCACTCCTCCTGCAGCCCATGGACCACAGGTCATTTCCAACTTCAAGAAACTGTACACAAAATCTATGTTTTAAAGTGCTTTGTAGTGACCACAGAAACTCAACTGAGACTCTTTATGAGTTTTGAAGGATCACTTTAATATCCTCAATTATATAAACCTTATAGGTAAGGCTTGGGAGGAAGTGACTAAGAGGACCTTGAACTCTGCTTGGAAAAAACGTGACCAAATGTGTAGACAAAAGGGATTTGAAGGGTTTCGAGGCTAAACCCAGAGAATCCTATGCCAGTTGAGGAATCCACTGTCGCATTGGGAAGTCCTTGGGGTTGGAGGTTAGTGGGAGGATGGAAAGAGTTGGTGGAGGGACAATGACGAACTAACCACTGATGAGCTGCTATGATCATCTTCAACAGCAAGAGGCAACACCTGAGGAAACTGCTTTGGAGGAGGGATATGAGAAATTGAAGAAGTTGCCTACTTCAAAGATTAAGGAAATGTGTGCAATTGGCTTAAATGCAAAACCTTTTTTGATGAATATCACCCTGACACAGCTACTGCAAGCCGTGTTGGTAACCTGTACACTTACAATGTTGTGAAACACTTTAGGAAAGTCAGTAAATAAGTAAGTAAGTTTATTCAGGTATACACAAATACAGTATACATAGAATTATCATACATAGCAGCAATGTGTAGAGAAACCTAGGATAACCCAAAAAATCAGACAGAGTGACTTTTTCCATTGGGGTCCTTTTACCTTATTATAATAAAAAGGTTATACTATTTTCTATTAATCTACAATGAAGATAACATCTTATTATCATACTAAAAAGACTATCTACTACACGAGGGTCATTAAGACTATCTACCATACTAGGGTCATTACTAGGATTAAGGAATAAGTCAAAGGAATGAGAGGTACAGCCTCTATGGACAGATATGTTGTGTGACAGAAGTCCAGTGACTCTCAAGCTGGTCCTAGTGGCATTAAAGAAGAAGGGAATAACCCCGGAAAAGGACTTGCTACCTCAAGTCCTAAATGGAAGGGGATTCCCCTTCTAAACACTAACACCATCAACACTCTCCCCTCCACCCCCATCCCATTCAATCATCACCAGATCTTCATTAAAGGTAAGTGTCAATTATTCTATTGTTATTAATCTATTGTTATTGTTGTTATTGTAATTATTCTATTGCATTAACTTAATATTCATGTGGTAAATTTTTTTTTTCATACTTTTGGGTGTCTTGTACGGATTAATTGATTTCCATTATTTCTTATCGGGAAAGTTAATTCGACTTTCGATATTTTCGACATTCGATAGCTCTCAGAACAGATTAGTATCGAATGTCGAGGGTCCACTGTAATGGCACTAGTATTGTAGTAGCAGGAAATGACCAAGACATAAAAGATTCAGAAATACAAAAGAGAGATACTGCAAGAGATGGAGAAAAGTGGGATGAATCCTCTACTTTAGACGAGTTTCGAGAGCCTCACTACTCTCGGCCATGGGCCAGGCTAGTCTGGTGCTTTATACACAGGTAACCTGCATAGATGAGAGGAGCTTATGACGACATTTCGGTCCGACTTGGACCATTTACAAAGTCACATCAGGCTGTTGCTGCTGGAGGCTTGCTACCCCACATATCCATCACAGCTTTGTTGATCTGGCATCCGTGAAGATACTTTTCCAGTTTCCTCTTGAAGGCTTCTACACTTTTTCCAGCCATGTTTCTGATATCTTCTGGTAAGACGATAAAATAGTCTAGGGCCACGAATATTGATACATTGTTCCCTTATTGTCCCCACCGCACCCCTGCTCCTCGCTGGGTTTATTTTGCACTTTCTTTCATATCTCACTCCAGTACGTTGTTATGGCAGCGTGCAGATTTGGGACCAAGCCCTCAAGTACCTTCCAGGTATATTATCATGTATCTCCCTCCTCAAATCCAGTGAGTACATGTTAAAGACCATGGTGTTCCCAGTAATTTAAATGCTTTACTGACTCAATGTGTGCCATAAATGATCTCTGTATTTGTTCAGCTCTGATATTTCTGCTTTGAATGAGGCCATCAGCACTGAGCAGTATTCTAAACAACGGAGCACTAGAAATTTGAAGCGTGTCACCAGCAGCATTATTTCTTCTGTTTTGAAAGTTCTCAATACCCACCTTGTCATCTTCCTGGTTGTTTTGATCTTTGTCTTATGCTCTTTAAAAGGTCAGCTGACATAATTATTCCCAAGTCTTTACATGTTCCTTTGTTCTATTTGGTGACCCTCTGAGTTTTGTACACAGTGTTCTTTTGAGTTGTTCATTCTTTCCATACCTAAGTAGCTGGAACTTATCACCACTGAATGTCATATTGTTCTCCACTGCCCACTGGAAAGCCCTGCTTATGTCTTCCTGTAATTTTTCAGTGTCTTCTATCATAGTGACTTTCATGTTTAGTGTCATCTGCAAATGATGATACAAAACTGTGATGGTTGTAATTATCTACATCTGCTGTGAGGATGAGAAACAGCAGAGGTGCCAGGACAGTGCCTTGGGGCACTGAGCTTTTTACCTCACTGATGCTGGATTTTACTGCTTACTACTACTATCTGTGTTCTGTGTTAGGAACCCAAAAATCCATCTGCCTACCTTCCCCGTATTGCCTATGGCCCTCATTTTGCGCGCTATCACTCCATGATCGAATTTGCAAATGCCTTTAGTGTCTGCTGTTAAGAAATTCAGAAATTTTTTGCTAGAGAGAAAGTTTGTTGCTGGCACAGATCATTAACCATTGCTAGGTTCGTTTGGAAAAGGAAAACATATTCCAGTAAATGCAAATGCCAGAATTCAGAGTTGGGCTCTGTTATTAGCTTGTATGATCATGAATTGTTATTCAAGACTGGCAAAGAAAATGTTATTGCAGATGCATTAAGTAGATTACCTATTGAAGATCATAGCTTAGAGTCAGGTACACCTACCGAACATGTAAGATTAGTAGTCTCTCTAGATTTGCAAAATATCTCCTTTGACAAAATCAAAGAGGAAATTGGGATAGATGCTGCATTATCCCAAGTAGTGACTAACGTTAAATATAAGTGATGTAAGAACAGTGTACGTTTATCTGACTATAATTCCATCAAATCAGATCTAACTATTCATGATGATGTATTACATTGTATAGGAATAGAGTGGTAGTGCCTGTAGAATTAAGATGCAAGGTATTAGACTAATTAGAGCATTTACACATGGGTAATAATGGTATCAGTGCTACGAAGGCAGAAGCAAGGAAGTGGGTCTGGTGACCAAAGACTGACCAAGATATTGCGAAGTGACAAAGAATTGTCTGATTTGTTTTAAGAATTTTAAGCCAATTTCATCTCTTGTCCTATCTTGGCCAAGCACTGGGAAACTATGGCCTCGAGTGCATATAGACTATCTTGGCCAAGCACTGGGAAACCATGGTCTCGAGTGCATATAGACTATCTTGGCCAAGCACTGGTAAACCATGGTCTCGAGTGCATATAGACTACTTGGCCAAGCACTGGGAAACCATGGCTCGAATGCATATAGACTATCTTGGCCAAGCACTGGGAAACCATGGTCTCGAGTGCATATAGACTATCTTGGCCAAGCACTGGGAAACCATGGTCTCGAGTGCATATAGACTATCTTGGCCAAGCACTGGGAAACCATGGTCTCGAGTGCATATAGACTATCTTGGTGCAGCACTGGGAAACCATGGTCTCGAGTGCATATAGACTATCTTGGTGCAGCACTGGGAAACCATGGTCTCGAGTGCATATAGACTATCTTGGTGCAGCACTGGGAAACCATGGTCTCGAGTGCATATAGACTATCTTGGCCCAGCACTTTAGGAAAACCATGGTCTCGAGTTGCATATAGACTATCTTGGTGCAGCACTGGGAAACCATGGTCTAGAGTGCATCTAGACTATGCAGCCCAGTTGAGGTAACTATTTTTTGGTAATTGTTAGATTCCTTTTCAAAATCTTAGATGTGCAGGTAACTAGTTCCATGACATCCACAGTTACTACTGAGTTACTGCAGAAATCCCTTTTTTTGGAAATTTTTGGGGTTACCAAACATATTTTAATGTCAGAAAAAAATGCTGCATATTTTGTATCCACAAGACCCGGGAAAGGGCCTTTTTTTAGTAGGGAACATTTTTATCCCAGCTCCAAACCAATCATAAAATGGTCGGCAAAAGGGGCAGTAAGGTCATTAAAAAAGGGTTACGCAAATTTAAAAAAGGGAAATCTCTCACTACAAGATTATTTGGGTTCTTATATAACCACGGGAAAAAACTGTTCAATCCTCTACTAAAAGACCCCCACCAGAAATGATTTTTTTAATAATGGAAATTTTTAAATTCCATAAGGGTTTGTCAAACGTCATTTAAAGGGAAAACAAGTCATTCCCTAAAAAGCCTGCAGTGGAAAAAAAGGAGAGGCAAAGCAATTTCATTTTTGAAAAACGGTTTGTATGCAAATTTTTGGGGAAAATTTGACCCTTTGGGGAAAGGGGGAAATTGGGGAGGTTTTGGGGGTTGGGAAATTAAAAAAGGTTTTTAAATTAAGGGGTTTTTTGCAAATTTTTGATTGAAAAAAACCCTATAGATCAACTCAAAACCAAGGTTTAGGAGGGGGAGAGTAAACACTGATTCCAACCAGAAACCACAAATTTTTAAAGGGAGGGGTTTAGGGGTTACTGCCCACAATAGGTAATAGTAAACAAAAAATTTAAGGATCGGTTTAGTATGAAGGAAAAACCTCTTTGGGTTTTTTAAAATAAAAGGGGAAAACAAAAGTGTAAAGGGGAAGGGGTTTTTGAAACTCAGGACCGGGGGGCAAACCCTCCCATCTCTACGGGCTTTTCCAAAAAATTTTGGGGGAAACCCCCCAAGAGGGGGCCCTTTTTGGGGATTTAAAGTATTTGGATGATGACCTAATCTCTGTATGGTAACCATTCTACCTGTTGAAATTTATATAATAAAATTTTTAAAAAAAGGAGGAATGAAATTTTGGGGGAAAGCAGTGAGGGGATTAAATCCCGTGAAACGAAAAAAAATCAATACATTTCCAACGCAAAAAAAAATCTATACAACCCAAGTTTTGGTTAAATCCTTTTTTCATTTGTTTTTCCCTGCCATAGGAAAAGTGAGTGGAGCTTTGTTTGGCCCAGGTACGGGGGCCCGTTTTCCCTCTATTTTTCCCCCACCATGCCAGGGTTTCATTCTCTGCCAAAAGCTTGGTGGGGAAGGAGGCCGCTACTTTTTTCCCTAAATCCCCCTTTTTCACTTGACCATGAACTTTCCCATGCTAAAAATCCCCATCTAATTTGGTAAAAAAGGGATGAATTTCTTTCCCATTTGCAGAGAAGACCCATGCCTGACCCTATTGAGAAAGGCAGGGTCTGTAAATACATGTAGCTACAGACCTAAAATGCCCGAGGGGCAATTTAACAGCCCAAGAAAGCGGGCGGGCCTCACTCCCACCGGAAACCGGGTCCACCCAGGAAAAGGGCTCGGGGCCCCCCAAAAAAGACTTCCCCTAACCAGACAAGATCCCGGGCCCAGTTTCCCCGGGGTGGTACGGTCCCAGGTGAGGGGTGAGGCAGCTGCTTTCTTGAGGTTGAAAATTTAACATCCTCGTCCCCCCCAGGTCGCGGCTATGCATATCACAGACTGCCTTGCCCAAATAGAGTCAGTACAGGGGTTTTCTCTCCAATTAAAAAGTTTAGTTTGACTAAATTCTGACCATTTGGGAGGGGAAAATAAGGGGGGCAAAGTTCATTTTCCAAGTAAAAAAGGGGCATTTGGGGAAAACGCAGCAGGCCCCCCTTCCTCCCCAAAGCCCCTGGCAGACACTGAAGCATGGAAATGGTGGGGAACAAGGGAGCAAGACAGGCCCAAAACAAAAAGGGCATCACAAGCTCCGGGCCCACCTTTCCATGGCAGAAACCAAGTGAAATGAAAGCACCAAAATCCATGTAAAATATAGATTTTTCGGGCTTTGGGAAAATTTTAAGTGATTATTTTTTTTTTGGGAAACTGTACTGTTTTTTTTACATTTAAATTCATTTATTTAAAAGTTTTTAAAGTGGCTGTTGATGTTAGGGGGTTGGGGAAAGAGTACCTTGTTACGGTTCCTGGCTTTAAATTAAACCCCTTTTTCAGAGCCCCCAAGCCATAAAATTTACGGCTTTACGCCAGGGTCCAAACCGTAGATCAACGCCAAAATTCTAGCAGCACCCAATTTTAGCGTAAAAGGGCCGGGTGGGCCTACATGAGAGAATGGGTCCTGCGGGGGTGTGTGCGCGCGCCAAAAACCAAAAATTTCAGGCGCCCACATAGCATTGGGGGGAACCCGGCCAGTTACCTTTTTGTTCACCATGGCCTCGTCGCAAGGAAACCTCACCCCAAGGGAAAATTTGGGGGACCTCCTTTCCCTATCTGAATTCTGACTCTGAGGGAAAGTGAAAAAATAATTTCCCTATCTTTGATAATTTAGTTCCCGAAAAAAAATGACCAGGATTTTTTTTATTTATTTATTTTTTTAAAAATTTTGAACAAACATAAAAGGGGTACAAAAAAATACGGGGAAAAGAGCAGCATGCCAAAGCCACTTAAAATCATAGCATTACAGGCGGGTTTAAAAATTTAAACTTAAGTTTAACTTAGCAATAAAGTAACAGTAAAAAAAAATTATTGTAAACAAATAACAATAAAGCACAAATGATTATTACAAAACAGGTCAAAAGGTTTGCTTACATTGTTTTAAAACCCAGTAGAATGGAGTATTCTTTTGGGGAGTGTATTTAAAAAAAAAAAACAAATTAGTTTGGGTTTTTAAGGTTTAAAAATTTTGGTGTGATAAATTTTTAAAACATTTAAGATATAAAATTTAAAAGGGGGGGGGGGGTTTTCAAATTTTTTTGGGGTTTTTTGGGTGAGTAAGGGGATTTTTAAAAAGAGTATTTAAATTTTTAAAAACAGGAGGGGTTTTTTTTTATTTTTACAGGTAAAAATTTCCAGTTTTTAGGCCTTTTATGAAAAATTGAGTTTTGCATAGCGTAGAGGGACACGGGGAACATCAAAGAGGGGACCCTTTGCCTTGTGTTATGGTCTTGGGGTTCTGTTGGGGTTTGGTAAAAAAGATTTTTTTGAGGGGGGGGGTTTAATATCAGATTTAAAGTTTTCAAATGAAAGTAATAGGTGCAAAAATAAGAAAGGATGTTTTGTATGGTGATTGGGTTCAGGGGTTTTGAATATTGGGGGAGTGGCTCCCTGTAGGGGAAATTTTTGTTATCATTCTGATGCACCTTTTTTTTGGGAAAATTAGGGGTCTAAAGAGGGTTTAAAATTTTTTGTTGACCCTCATGCAAAAATTTCCCCTTTGGGTGAGAAAAGGGGAAAAATAAGAGAGGAAAAAGGGGCCAGGGGGGCTGACTGGGAACATAGAAACCGTAATTCGAAGTATGCCCGGTCTTGGAAATTTTTTTTTAAAAATTTTTGTTGTATGTGTGTATAAAATTTTGATCTTTTGTCAAGGGGGGTTTCCTAAAATTTTTTCCCTTTTATAGTTTTTGTGATAGGTGATCCTTTTTTCATTATTTAGAGGGACATCTGTAGCTGGGTTCCCAAAAACTGAATAAAAGTAGGTTTTGTCAATTTTTGTGTAATTTTGCAGTCCTAAACCAGATAGATATTTTCTTTAATTCGGTATTTACATTTATTGGCAAGCAAAAATGGGCTCAGGAGAGAAACTATGAGTTTTCATCTGCATATAGTGGGGGTTGACTTAAATATAAATTTTCCTTTCAAAAACCAGGACCCACACTTAAACTGAATTCACAACAAATGAGTAACTGTATGTTGCTACCAACAGTAACAAAACCTAAAAGGGTTTTTACAGAGACATTATTTTTTCCCCATTTTGACCACACGGACCAAAAACCATACCCCCCTTTAAAAAACGGGGCAAAAATTTTACAGATAAACCACAGCCCAACTACCCAAATTTTTCCTCATAAAAAAACCCTTGGAAAATTTACCCCAAAGACACTACAAAAAGCACCTTAAAACTTCACCAATGAGGCAGCCATTAATAAACTTCAAAACAGCAGTAGCAAACATTGACTGGCACACTGAGCAAAAAATTTCTATACAGATTTTTGACAAAAAAGGGGTTTTTAAAAAAATTTTCTAAAAAAAGACCCAAAAACCTCTATAACAAACACTGCCCTAAAAAAACAAAAAACAGATGACAGCAAGAGACTGAACATCCCTGGTTAACACCCAGCATTCTCAAATCCAAAAATACAAAACACCAATATGAAAAACGGTACAGAAGGGCCCACAAACCGAGCCCAAAACAAAACTTTTACTCGTCAATCCTAACCACCCTGATAAGAAGGGCAAAAAAATTTTTATTTTTAAAAAAATTTAAACCAACTTACGAGGTGATATAAAAAAGACCTGGAAAACCCTATCAGAAATTCTAAAAACAAAAAAGATATCACGAAATAGGGGAAATAAAATTAGCAAAACAATAAACCCCCCCAACCCCCACAACAAAAACAGCAAAAAACCCAAAAGACTTCTTCCCCATTTATAGGACAAAACCTTCCCAAAAAAATCCCAAGCTCAGATACCCCCCCAAAAATAAACTACCTCCCGGGCAACTCCCCCGAACACACTGTTCCTACCCCGGGACAACCCCCATACGAATTTTCCCCTTTTATCAACACACAAAAAAACAAGGCAGGAGATTTAAATACCTTACCACCCTTTATATACAAAAAAGTGTCACAAGTGCAAATCACCAATCATTCAAAAACCCCTTTTAACCCAAATCCTTTTGAACCCCTCCCCCTTTCCCTACAGAAACTCAAAATAGCAAGGTCACCCCGATCCACAAAGGAGGAGCCCAAAAACCGGAAGGTTAAATAACATGGGCCCAATATCCAACTTACACCCCCCTCTCAAAAATCTTCAAAAAATTAATTCATAAACGAATCAACTCCTCCCTTATCCCCCAAAACATACTCAACCCCCCCCTTTTTTTGGATTCGGCCAAAAAAAAAACAAAATAAACATTATACACAGGGCTAAACTTTAAAAACACGGAAAATAAAAAAAAAAAGAAGTCCCACGGGGATTTTCATTGACTTACAAAAGCTTTTGAAACATTTAAACCCATGACTTGCCCCCACGTAAAATTGTCACACAAAGGTAAAAAGGGGGGGCACTCCCCCTCAACTCCCTCAAGTCATACCCCCGAAACCCCAGAACCCCAATATGTGTATGCAAATTGGGCAAACTCTTTGCAAAACCAATTACATTTGGGTGCCCCCACGGGGAATGTTTTGGCCCCTCTTCTCTTTTCTCCTAAAATAAACGGCCCTTTTCCAAAAAATGTTTGGGAAATTTAACCCCAAACCCACACTTTTTGGGCGATGACACTACAAAACTCTTCTCCCCCCGACCCGCCCACGCTACCCAAATACGGAAATACCCAAATTTACAGAAAATATCTATTTGGGAAATGGGGACAAAACAAACTTACACAAAACATTAAAAAAACCTACTTCTTTCATTTGGTAACAGAGCAAACAGTGTCCCTCTTAACAAAATGAAAAACAGATCACCTACAAAAAGCAAACAGAGGGAAAATTCTTGGGAAAATCCCCCTTTGATAATAGACTCAAATTTCATACACTTTAATACAAAAAAAATTTCAAAGAAAATTTCCAAGACTGAAAGGCATACATCGAAGATAGGGTACAAAGCTCCACAGTCAGCCCTCCGGGCCCTATCACTCTTTTAATTTACCCCAAACTCACCTAGGGAATTTGTGATGGGCTCAACAACAAGTAACCACCCTCAGACCACTAATTACCCAAAAAAAAAGGGCTGCATTTAGAATGATAAAAAATTTCTCACTATAGGCAGCACACCCCACCAATATTCAATACACTAAACCACTCCCCCATAAAAAAAACATCCATACTTTTACTGAAACCTATTACATACAAGAAATTTTAA
This sequence comes from Cherax quadricarinatus, assembly GCF_026875155.1. NCBI lineage: Eukaryota > Metazoa > Arthropoda > Malacostraca > Decapoda > Parastacidae > Cherax > Cherax quadricarinatus. Next base: position 24,844,952 of record NC_069471.1, on the reverse strand, counting down.
ACTCTGATTTTAAACCCCCTCCCTCAAAATCCCTTGCCAACCTAAACCCAGAACAAAATGACCTAACACAAGGCAAGATCCCTCTTTGATGTTCCTCGTGCCATCTCACAATGAAAAAATCAATGCACAAAAAAGGCCCTAAAATCGGGAAATTCATTCCCCTTTTTAAATAAAAAGAAACACTACCTTTTAAAAATTTCAAGTCTTTTTCTCAAAGATCATTTTACCACCCAAAACCAAAAAAATTTACTGAATAACTGAACCTTAAAATTTGGGGGGGTTTAAATATTTTAAATGTTTTTTCAAAAATTATACACAAAAATTTAAAACCTAAAACCCAATCAAACCCTTTTTTAAATTTTTTTTAAATACACTCCCAAAACAGAATACTCCATTCAACAAATGAAACAAAATCATACAACCAATAAACCCCTTCTTTGTAATACTCCTTGTGCTTTATAAAAATCTGTTTCCCTTTAAAATTTTTTAAATCACTGTTTTCACCCATTGCTTGGGTTAAAATTTTAAAGTTAATTTTAAACCCCGCCCAAATGCTATGCATATAAAGGGGTTTTTGGAAATGCTGCTCTTATCGTTTTTTTTTGACCCCCTGAATTGGCTAAAATTTTTTTTAAATAAAAAAAATAAAAAAAAAAATAAAAAATTTGGTGGGTTTCCATTTATTTAAAAGGAAAAAGAGAAGAGGGCCTAGGACACTTCCCTTTTGGGACCCCAAACTGAAATTTGGGTTTTGGGGAAGGGTTTGCCCATTTGTGTACACTTTTTGGGCCCTTCCCTTTTTTGTGGGGGAATGACTTGGGGGAGTTTAGGGAGTGCCTTTTAAAACCCAAAGTGCGAAAATTTTTTAGTGGAGAAAGTCACGGTCAACTGTATAAAAAGCTTTACGAAAGTCAATGAAGATCCCTAGGGGACTTTTTTTTTTCTCTATTGCGTGTAAAATATGTTCAGCATGTGTACAATACATTTAATATTTTTTTTTAGGCCTGAACCCAAAATTTTGGCGGGGGTTTTGAGTATTTTTTGGGAATGACGATCCTCTGGTGGGGGGCACCCCTCGGGTCATGTTCAGTTGTACCCATCGCAAGAAAAAAACCTATTATTTTCGCTTTGGCCAGGCCTCTGACTTCAGTAATGTTTATAGTGACGGGATTGTGATTTTTTTTTGCTCTTGATGATCTTTTGAGTATGATATTTGAGAAACATTCACCAATCGAGACCCTCATTCAAGGACAAAGCAGAGCGTCACCCAAACCACCCCCACCACAGCCACCCCCTACCACACCCCCAACTTATGCCCATCCAGTATCCACCACAAACCATATTTTTTGGGAAATTGGCAAAAAATTCCCAATTTTTGTTCCCCAGCCCCAAACCCCTTGGATGTCCAAAGGGGAAATTTCTACCAATTTTTCCCCCTTTGGAAACACTGCAAATAAACTGGAATTCTTTAAACTATTTTTTGACCCACCCTTGATGGAAACTTTTGTCGGGGAAAGTAAAAGTATTTTGAGTGCACCAGGGCCCAAATAAAACCCATATCCCACAGTCCAAACTACACCGGTTGAAAGAGACAACTGTTGCGAAATGTTTTTTGGTTTTTTTGAAAACAAAAATTTCTTATGCCTCACGCCCTAAAAGCAAATTTAAAAGCATACTGGGCCCCAAAAACGGCTAATTTCTACCCCCGGCCTTCGGGAAACCATACCGTGAACAGGTTTATCTTACTTTTACTTATTTTTGAAACTTCTCTGAAAAAACCCCGGGCCCCTGACGAAGTGGACGGTTAACAAGATTGGGAAATGTTTTTATGCATCTAAAACAAAAATTTTAACATGTACTTTTTTTTCATTCAAGAATCTTGAAACAGTGGACCCCCAGTATTCGATAAAAATTTCCATTCCTAGAGCTCATCGAATCCCCGAAAATATCGAAAAGCGAATTTTTTTTCCCCTAAGAAAAAATTGGAAATAAAAATTAATCCTGCAAAACCCCCCAAAAGTTTTAAAAAAAAAAAAATTTTACTACATAAAAATATTAAGTTTAAGGGCAATAAAAAATTTACAATAACAATAAAAAATTTTGACACTTACCGAATTTATCCTTAGAGGGCGCGCACACTGCCGGGGCTTGTAAACACTGCACACAGGGGGCCAGTTCGGGCCACACAGGGGAAAAACGTTTTCGTACGAATCGTATCGAATACCGGTTTTCGAGGGAAATACCGAGGAAATTTTTTTTTGCAAATATAACATCGTTTCCGGGATTTATCAAATACCAATGCCATCAAAATTCCGGGGCCCACGTATTTTGAAATTTTTTTTTGTTTTTGTTCAAAGGTAAAACTGTCTTCAAAAAAGTATATACCGAACAAGAGGAAACGCTTTGGTATAAAACTTTTTTGGCACCTGTGACTGTGACAGGGGGCCTGGTATTGGATATTTTTGATACACGGGAAAAAAAAAACTTTAAAAAGATGCCATGATTTTAAATTGGGGTATCTCAGGTGACGTAGTGAGAAGCATGATGGAAACCTTATCAGGGAAAAGGGGCATACATTATATAACGATAATTTGGTAAAACAAGCCCTTTCTCCTGTTTTCTTGCGATTTGAACATGACAATGGTTTTTGCACAGTGCGTTCTAATCGTAAACTATGCCCAGGCTCAACGAAGGCACTCGGGGTTTGATGGGGCGCAGGTTTTTAACTCCCAAATTTTAACATCATGGATTACGGTGGCATGCCCAAACAAGATGCCCACATTGTTACAGCCTTCCCCTAACAAAAGTTTTCAAGACAGGGGAAAAGTTGATAGATTTACTAAAAAAATTATTAAAAAACCCCAGTGACAGGGGATTAAATTATACACAAAACATGCATTTTGGTTGCCCCAAATTGACATGCAGTTTCCTTTGTTGATTGGGTTTGTGAGAGTTACAAGTGGTACTTGAAACTTTTTTTTCCCACCCTTAAAGGAAAATTTCAATGCTCAATGCATATAATATGTACCAAATTCCCCTTTCTATTTTGCACCTACGGGCCCCAAGGAAGTCCCCGAAAATTATAAAGTCCAACTTAAAAATAACTGGGGGAAAATCTGTCTCATATCCCCCCAAATTTTGTACAAGAAAAGGGGCCCATGTCCTTTCGCTTGCTATTTCTTTAAATTTTAACAAGCCACTAAAAAACTGCCCCTTGCCGAAACTACTAAAAAAAAAGACGGCAAGGGTTACCCCAAAACAAAAAGGGTGGTGACCCTGGGGGGGGATTTAAACAACAATAGGCCAATATAAAAACTTCCATTCAAAAAAAAAAAAAATTTGAGAAACTCTTTGCACAGGGGGACTTTTTTAATTTATAAGGGCACAAAACATACTCAACCCCTCCAATTTGGATTCAAAAAATTTTTAAAAGCACTAATAAATGCAATCAAAAAAAATGCTAGACTGCTTTAACAGCATTGGGAAAAAAAGGAATATCCACTAGGAATTTTTTTTTTGACCTAAGAAAAAGGGTTTTTACACCCGTAGACCCACGGCAAAATTACTCCACAAACTTTACCATTACGGTAAAAAGGCCAGCCTTTCCCTTTTTTTTTCAAATTTTTACCTTTCTAATAGGTATCAGTATGTCACCATTTAAAAACACAGCATCACCAAAATTTCCACTTATACGGATTCTGCAGGGAAAGGGCCTTGGTCCCCTGCTCTTCCTCATACACATCAATGATCTTCCCAAAAGAAACCCAAAAACCAAACCTTTAAACCCCCTTCTCTTTTTCTTTAAGAAAAAGACCTTTTTTCTCTCTCAACCCCCCCAATCTTTCAACCCCCAAACCATTGTTAACGAGGAGCTGTTTAAAAATATCGCTTGGGTGACAAACCAATAAACTTACCTTAACACTGACAAAACCTCCCATATTTTTTGTTTGGTAGCAGAGCAGGAGTTGGGGCAAAAATTTAAAAATTTAAAATCGACAACATCCCAAATTTCCAAAAATAACGAGGGCTAAAATTTCCAAAGGGCCCATAACCCTTGGGCAACACCCGAATTTCAAACACCCCCTATCCAACACAAAAACCCCAAAAAAAATATCCAAAACGGGTTGGGGGGGTCCTCCCAAGATACAATACTTTCGTGGGTGCAAAAAGCCCCTTTTCACACTATACCACTCACTTATTTATCCATACCCACCTATGCAATTTTTTTTTTTGGGGAAACAAATGCAGCAACACACCTAAAACCAATTTAAAAAACCCAAAAAAAAGCCGCCCGTAAGAAAAACACTAAATCCCATCCCTGGCCCAAAACCCCCCCCCCCCCCCAAATCTTCAAAAATCCAAACTTACTCCCTGTTTTAGTAAATCCCCCAAAAAAAAATTTTTTCCCACGTGCAATTTTACATCTACAGGACCTTTAAAATTTAATAATTTTCCTTGACCTAAAAAAGCTTTCTTTTATATTGTGAAGGGAACCCCCCCAGGCATAACCCCCAGGGCACAAACCCACTAGACAATTTCCCCCTGTCCGCCAAAACCCTTTTCAAAAATTCAAAAATGTCAAAGGCCCCCAAAATCGGAAAAAAAAAAAAAAATTCCCACCCAAAACTTAGAACGCAGACACATTCATCAGTTTTAAAACCCACAGTTAAAAAAAACATCTTATCTCCCCCGATACACCCCAAACAACTAACCAAAACAAATACCAACCCGGGGTTCACACTTACACCCCCACTCACCCATTTGTCCATAAACAGAAATATTAAACTCAATTTTTAAAATAATGAATTTCCCAAAATAGTCCCAAGTTGGCCCCGTGATACTCCATTTCGAAACCCATGTATTTTGCCCCAAAAAAAAAGCATTCACATTGCTAAAACCCCAAAAATGGTAATTTTGTCCCCTTTGCCATAATAGCAACTTACCTCATAAATTTTTAAAATTTTTTTAAAAAATTTAAAAATTAAACCCAAGTCTGCCCAAATGCCTAGCCAGGGTAGGGTTTTAGTGGTACACTCGAATTATTTTTTTACTACATGTAAACCACAAAAATAACCAAATTCTTTATACTCACCCTTGTAAAACCTTATAGAAAAATAAACTTTGAATTGAAGTGAAGACTGCAACAGAAACCCCCATATGGGAAAATTTTTTTTGTCTGTTTGTCCGACAAAATCATAATGAAGTACCATAACAACAAACCCGCTATACAAAACCGCCTCGAACTCCTCAGGATATACCCCAACGTTTTAAGGGGGGAAAGGGATTTACTTCTTTAAAACAGCTTCCTGCAACTAAGAAAAATTTTCTCAGAAAAAATGTGTTATTGTGCACAAAAAAAAACGACTGCAACAAAGAGGGAAAGACACTCGGTTTTTTTGTGAGGAAAGTAAGGTACCTCTGGCACCCCAAACTTACCTACCCCAAAACCCCCCCCTAAAAATTTTTTCCTACTTTAGGGATTCAGGTTTCCCCCAAACCCCAATTACCCTCACTTTTGGGTTTCCCAAAAGGTTTTCCCCCACAAATTTACTTAAAAATCTCCCCAAAATTTTCTCTCTCTCTCTTTTCCTCTACACTTTTCTCTTTTCCGGGGCATACATGGGTTATTTTGACCCACTTTTTACACAAACCATTTTAATCCACAAAAATTTTTGAATTTTCCCCTTTAAATTCTCTCTTTCCTTTCCCTAACTGATTTCCAAAATTACTGCTTTCCCCCTTTTCCCTTTGCTCAACCTTTCAGATACTCCAGATTTAATCCCCTTTATTTTTCCCCCCCCCCGAAAACTCCCCTACCCCCTTTTAAACTTTGTTTCGCTTAGGGCCAGGACATCCAACCTTTCTTTTTTTCAAAACATCAGCAAAACAACCCTTTCCCTTTTCATCTGCACTACATCCACACACATTCAACATCCCAGTTTTTTAAATTTTTTTTTTCTTCCTTTTTTATAAAAGTCTACAGGGGAAGGGGTTTTCTAAACCCATTGCTCCCGGCATTTTAGTTACCTCCCTACAACACGCATGGCTTACGGAGGGAAAAATTCTCTTCCCCTTCCCCCATGGACAATAGAAGAAATAAGGAAGAACAAGAACTATTTAGAAAAAAGAAGAAAAACCTAAAATAAATGTAAAATACATCATTTTGGGATGCCTGTTTTATGTGGGCCTAAGTGTAAGTTTGGGAATTGAAGATACCCCGTTTTTCCACATTTTTTTTTTTAGACAAAAAAGACACCCCGCAATCCTAAACCCAAAATGTAAAAAAAGAACAGGTTTTTGTTTCACAGTCATCTGCAGGACGTAGTGCTTCCCTGGGAAATTGCTGGGCTACCAACCTACATCTACTTTTGAATCTATTGTCCAATTCAACGGAAAATAAACATGTTTCTAAAAACCTTTTTAAAATAAAAATATATCCTTTGGTTTATATAAAAAATTTAAATTTAAATTTTTAAATTAAAAGAACTATTGTACCCCCAGGGGGGGTAAATTTCTTAAACGTTAAGGAGCCGTAAGCCATTAAAAATTTAAATTTTCCCCATAATGCCTAGGGATAACAGAGGCTCCCCTTTACACTGCAACCCATTATTGTAAAAAAATAACCTCAATGTACTACTTGCAAAGAAATAAATTTGAATTTGAATTTTTAAAAGCCCCTTAAAAAAAGCAACCTAGATGACTACCAATAATGAGGGGGAAAAATTTTTTGGGGCCCGGGGCCCCCTTTACACAACTTTTTTAATTTAAAACCCAAAACCACACAACAAAAAAAATGTCAAATATAGTTTGGGATCCTCTCAAAAATACGTTATGTACCACAAACAGCACTGCTTACACTATACCCATTCCTGATCTACCCCCACTTTACCCACCCAATCTGTGCCTGGGATCCACAACAACAAATCACTTTAAAAATAAAAAACTCAACAAAATGCCCGGGAGTACAAATGAGACACAGTCCACTGCTAAACAACGCACCCCTTCTCCCCCACCTTTAACCCTTAACCCTTTTGGACTGTTTAACCCTAGTATATATACGTCTTAAAAACCCTGTTTTTTGACGTATTAAAACCCCAAAAAACTAGCGACTTTTTAAAAAAATTTTTCCCCACAAAGTGGGCTGGTAGGCCCACAGTGAGAGAATTGGGGCCTGTTTTGGGCCCGTGGGACCACATAAAAAAATCCTGCAGCCCGCAGGCATAAAAGAGAAAAAAAAAAATGACCATTTTTTTTTGGGTTTAAAAGGCAACTTTGAGGGGTATTTTCAAAAGTATTTTTCGTTGTATTCTCGTTTTTTCATGGGCTCAGGGGATAAAATGGAAAAATTAAAGGGAAAAAAATTGGGTTTTTATTACTTTCATGAGAAACCGACCCTTTAAAATTTGGCTCAAATTTGCGGGAAAGTTCAATTTTTTTCCAAAGTTCAAAGGGGTAAAACAAATACACCACATTCCAATACACATCAACTGGGAGCTAATTTCCCTTTTACTAGTGCACGATAATTTTTTAAACCATTTTTTTTCAATAAGCAATAAACTGCCCTACCAGAAAATTTTTTTAATTTTTTTTTTTATGAATAAAAAATCAAAAAAGAAAGCAATAGTAATACATTTGGGCCCTTGACCAATGTTGGCATCCCCAACGTTAAATCCGACTACGATACATTTTAAAAGCAAAATTTTTGCCTTGAACGCTTTAAAAACCCGACCAAAAAGCTATTCGTTCCGTTCGAGCGCGTCCACTTGTGGCCTGAGGGGCGCCTCACGTTTTCCTGTGGGGTGCCCCGTGTTTTTTCAAGCCAGCCAGCCACTGTGGTCCCATCCAAAAAATTTCAATCGGGAAATTTTTATATTATCACAGCGTTTGTAGTGATTTGGGAATCCCAAAAAAAGGGCACCATGGGCCCAAGAAAGCTTTTTATGCCAACCCCCAGCAAAAAGGGTGAAAAATTACTTGGATATAAAAAGAGACCAATTTCTAAGTAAAGAAAGTGGAGTTTCATGTCTCCGAGCTGGCCAGGTTGTAAAAACAAAAACCCCCCAAACAACCCTCGCACTATTTTTGGCCAAAAAAACGGAAATCAAGGGGAAACTGTTCTTTCCAAAGGTGCAACTATTTTTCGAAACTGAGATCGCCAAATGAATGAAGATGTTTGTGAGACGATATTTTGTGGATAAAAGAAAAACAATAGCAGGGGGAAAAGCATCTCTCAAAAGATCACAAGTTTAAAAGGCTAGAAGTTTTCATTAAAATTAAAAAAAAAACCTGCAACTAGTTTTTGATGTGAGTGAATTTAAGGGCCCCAAAGGGTTTTTTTGAGAGATTTAAGAATCGTAGTGGAAAAACAAGTGTTTATAAGGCATGGTAGGCTGCCAGTTCGGACCAAAAAAAGGGTGGGGAAAAATTTTTTTGGGTTTAAAAAATTCAAAAGTATTACCGCGGTAGCCCTGTCAGCGGCCCCCGTTGTGCCTTTTCCCCTTTTTTCCCGGTTTTTCCCCGGGGGCTCCCTTTTTGTCTAGAACTTTTTAAAATTTTTTCATCAATCCTATACTTTCATCCCTCTAGCGCCTGGAAAACCCAAACTTGGGGGGAAAACATTTTTAACTGATAAAAAAAAGGGAATTATTTTGGGACTTCCTAGCAAGTTTTCTGCCAGAGGGGAAAAAATAGGGCCCGTCCCGTGTGGGAAAAAAAAATTTAAAATTGAACTTTTTTGTCAATGGGAAAAAAATCCCCCCCTGAAAGCATTGAGTATTCATATGAAAAGTTATACTAAAAGTGGGTCCCTAGTATAAATTTATGATAAAGGCTAAAGTTCCCTTTGAAAACAGGTGAATTTGTAAATAAGTGATAACCTAAAAAGGGAGGGGCCAAAGTCGCCAGAAACTTACCACAGGGCAGCTGTTTTTAATAATTTTCCCGGGCCCCTAGGACTTTTGCATATAATCTAGGGGATAACCAGTGAATAGCAGAATTTCAGGTTTGTAGTACAACCAAACCCGGATTTAAAAAAGGTACTTTTGTGAAGTGGAGTGACTTTTTATTAGTTTTCCCTTTTTTTTGAAATACAGACTTTTCTTGAATTTCATATAACCCTTTTGTTTTCCAGGGGTTTGCAATATACACAACGAAAGCAATTATTACTTTCAAAAAAGCGCCCTTCCTCCAAAAAATTTTCACCAGTCCCAAATATAATTTATAATATACATTTATTTTGGTGGGGAAAAAGGGAAAAAAAAAAAAAAAAAAAAAAAAAAAAAAAAGCAGATAAAAGCGATTGATAAAAAAAGGTGGAGGCTCCACCGTTCGTCATTTGGAGTGCCAGCAGTCCCCCGGCTTTTTCAAAACCAATTATACTTTTGTATCAAACAAATCACAAATTAAATCGGGGAGATAATTTCCAGTAGATCCTTCAGTGTTAAACTCAAATCACCGACCAGTATGGTTTTTAAAAAATACCCCCTGATCAGATCCGATAGACTGGTCCGAAAACCCTTTACTGGTTTCCCAACCCCTTTACTGGCCAACCCTTGACTGGTCCCAACCCTGGACTGGGGTTTTAAACTTTTTTGTTGTGGGAAACCCCCTAGCAGGTTTTTTAATAGAAAATTCCAAAAGGTTGCTATAAAAATTGGGAGTAAATAAACCATTTTAAAAACATTATGAAGCTGGGTGAAATTTTTGGGCAGTCAAACAAACGGGCTTCCACATGCAAAAAATTGTCCCTTTTTTGGGAAATTGGTGCAGGGCCCCCCGTGCAGATATCCAAGAACAGCACAAGCATATTAAAAACAGGGGAAATGTTTTTTTTTTTTTGCCCCAAAAGATAAATTTTGTGGGCTAAAATCACAAGGGGAAATTTAAAAAAGGGCAAATCAAAGCTGCTTTTATAGAAAACCGGAAGCTTTTTTACAACAAGGGAACAAAAAAAGGGCCGGGGTAATGGGACTGCCCTTGATACTGGCCATGTATTTAGAAACTGTAAGGCTGGAGATGAAATTCCCTGGTAGTTTAGTAAATGGGGGGGTAAAAGTGCTTTTCCTGGGGGACAGTAATGGGAAAAACTGGGTGCTTTTCCTTTGGGGGACCCGTAAAGGGGGAAGCTGGAGGTGCTGTTTCCCGGGAGACAGTAATGGTGAAAACTGGAGATGCTGTCCTGGGAGACAGTAATTGGGGGAAACTGGAGATGCTGTCCTGGGGGGGACAGGAATGGTGAAGCTGGGGATTTTGTCCCGGTAGTCGGGGAAATTTTACGCAAAAAAGGAATACATATTAATGACCCATAGGGGGCAGGGGCCATAGAAGGGAAAAAAGTGTAGCAAAGAAAAAGATAAAAACCTATTGCAAACTAGAAATACCGCAGGAAATACAAAAAAAGGGACTCCACAAACAAAAGTGAGGATAAATTACCAAAAAAAAAAGGTGGGAGCTCCCTTTTTTGGTGCCAGGGGGGATAGAAGTAAGACAGGGAAACAAAGCACCAACAGGGAATACATCCAAAAGAAAAACCCCGGAAAACCAAAACCAAGCCTGTGCACATTCAAGACCCCCGGTTTTCTGCGGCAAAGGGAAAACTTGGGAAAAAAAGATGGGGCGTCAACTATGACCACCCAAGGGAAAAAACCCGCCCATATGACAACAGGAAAATGCAAACTCCCCTTTCCCTTTAAACTTTTTTCACCCCCGAACTTGTACCTCTTCAGTACAGGAAAGACTGTGCAAAACTTAAAAATTTCCAGGCATACCATCCCAAAGGGGGCAAAAAGATACAAAACATCCCCGGGCCCTGGGAAAAACCCGGGGAGCCCAAAAGCCACTCAAGAGGGAGAGGTTTTTTAGTGCCAGAAGGAAAAAAAACTGGCAGGAAATGGGAGAAATCGTACACCCCAAAACCATTTATTCCTGGAGTGGAAACCCCAGCGATGGCCTCCACTCCAAAACCAAAAGATACGATACAATGCCGGAAAAAAAAACCCCCCCCCCGTACCAACAATACCCCCAGTCCGATAACAATTTTTCTTTGCAATAAACAGGGGCCCCAAAGCCCGCAACAAACCCCAAAATACCTTTCCCTCCTTGGACGCTTGCAGAGGCAAAGCAATGTTCGGGCTTTCACTGAGACCCCCCATAAAAGGGTCAAATTGGACAACAAATATGGGTCCCAGGTTTCAACCTATACAGATGTGACAGAGTGAACAGGCAAAAAAAGGGGAAAAGGTTTTGGCCCCGTACATTGCAGAGTCACCCTTTTTTTCACAGAACTGCTAAATGCCTCAAAAAGAAAGTAGGGAAGTTTTAGCAGTAAAGGTCAGAACCAAAACCTAGTCCAAGTGATAGTCCAAAAAGCCTCCGGATGCAACATCCCAGCAATTCCCGGAACAGCTGTTAAAAAATTGGGCCCCCGTCGGAAAACCCCTTTCCCGCTCCCGCACCCAAAACTTGCTCCTTTGGGGGGTTTTAACTTAAAAGGGACCTAAAATGGAGGGAAAATAGCAAAAAATATTGTTGCAGTAAAACACCAGGGGGCAGTCTGATGAAAACTCACCCCGGAAACTTTTTTAAAACTCTGCACAAAATTCAATTTTAAAACCCGCAAATAAAAAGAGCCTACTAACTGGAGAATACACTAGACCCCATCTTCACTAACAAAGATAAAGGGTAAGAAATATCACCATATCAAAAAAAAATATACTCAATCACAACATAAATTTAGGTTCAGTCAGTTTGCGCGGAGCCCCCCAAACCCACATAATGAGATTATCACGAGGGGGCATTCACCAAATTCAAATTTAATAACAAAAACTAAAGTGGGACCAAGTAAACCAATCCTAACCGATATAAGCTGGGGAAAATTTACTAAGCAACACAGACCCCCAAATTATGGCCCAGAACAGATTAAAATCGGGAGCACTCGATTATGCACAAGGCTTTTTCCTCTAAGAAAAAAGGGGGATAATGTAAAAAAGAAAAAGAAAAGGCGCTCCCCTTTTCAGGCACGGAAAAAAATAACAGAGCGGCTAAAAGAGGTTTAAAAATAACTGAAAAGCCCTAGGGGGGACACTGGGCAGAGAAATAGCAAGCATCGAACTTTTAAACTAAAAGAATTTCCCTTTTGGAGCAGGGAAACGCGGGAAGGGAAATAAAACCATAAATGAAATTTGAAAGAAACCCAAAATAAATTTTCTTTTTTTCCCTTCCAAATCAAAATCGGAAAAAACGTCCGTTTTTGGGGCCCCTACTTAAAAAGATGGGTCCTACCAGGGTGACAAAAAGAAAATGAGTGAGCTACCAACTCCCAATATGACTTTAGTTTTTTTGCAAGCCGCTAACCAGGGCTGAGAGTCCCCAAGATCAAAAAGAATTTTTATGAGAGAAACCACAAAAATTTTATTAACACAAGCCTAACCAATGTTATCCCCGACGCCAAATGACTTCGAAAAAGGGGATAAATACATGCCCATGCACTCTCCCAGGGGCCCGAAATTTATGGAACCTGTGTTCATCAAAAAACTGCAAGAAGCCCCTATCACGAGCCTTTTTCCCTCCTATGGAGAGGGAGCATGGGCACCGGGGGGCGTCCCCCCATTTTTCTTTAAAAAAAACAGGGCATAAACCCCAAAATTTTCCCCAAAGGGGGGATAAAGCAACCCCAAAGAACTACAACCCAAAAGCACTAACATCCCATAACATAAAAATCTTTTAAGGGGCCAAGAAGCAAGATCACCACGCAAACTAGAAACCCAACAGTTTACCCAACCCAGGGGAACATGGGGTTTTGAACGGCGCTCCTGTCCCGTCTCAACATTGGACCAACTAGGGCAAAAGGGCCTAAATGCCCCTAAAGACAAAAAGAATGCAATGGGAATTTTATACAACTTTTCCCAAAAACCTTCGAACCCAATGTGACCCGGCATAATAGCGCACAAAATGCGGGGGGGGCAAAAGGGGAAAAACAGGAAAAATCGGTCCATGGATTTTATAATTTCCTTTACTAACAGAACACAGAGAGTAGTCCCTCAACATATAAAAGCCGAGGGAGCTACGGGGAAAAACCCCTGTTTCCACAAGGGGACAGTTCGCTCCCATCTTTTCCTTTATCCTTAATTTTCCGACCCAAAAACAAGGAAAAGTTTACCACAGCACCGTGCTTCCTTTTTCAGATGACACCCGAATCTGCAAGACAATTTTCCCTTTCCCTTGCAAACACTGCAAAGCTCCAGGCAGACTCAACCAAATCTTTCGGGGGCTGCAGAAAACAAAAATAAGTTTTAACGATGAAAAATTTCCCTTTCCCCAGATATGGTAAAAAATGAGGGAAAAAAAAAACTTCATCAAGACAAAACAAATTCTGGCCCCAAAAAAAGGCGAAACACCCCGTCAAAGACCTGGGGGTGATTTATGTCGGAGGATCTCACCCTTTAAAACCATAACATTTTTATCAAATTTTTGCAAAAACTGCTAGAAAAATTTCCCGGAAAGGGTAATGAGAACCTTCCAAAACTAGGGGGGCCAACCCATGATGACACTCTTCAGTCACTTGTTCCCATCTAGGGTGGAAAATTGCGCCCCAAATAACAGCACCTTTAAGGCAGGGGAAAATTTCCGACCTAAAAATGACAGAGAACTTTTACGGCCGCAAACGGATAAAACAAACCCAATTATTGGGGGGCGCTTTAAATTTTCCCAAAACCGTATTTCCCCGGGAAAGCGAGGGAGAGATACATGATTATAAACACCTGGGAAAAACCTAGAGGGACAACCGAACTAGTTTAAAGGTCAGTACATGGTTTTCTTCAATTGAAAGTTTAGTTTGACTCATTCTGACCATTTGGGAGGGGGAGAAAAGTGGGCAAAGTTCATGTCAAGTGAAAAAAGGGGCACTAAGGGAAAACGCAGCAGGCCTCCTTCCTCCCCAAAGCTCGGGCAGACACTAAGCATGGCATGGTGGGGAAAAAGGGAGCAAGACAGGCCCATACAAAAAGGGCATCACAAGCTCCGCCCACCTTTCCATGGCAGAAACCAAGTGAAATGTAGCACCAAAATCCATGTACATATAGATTTTTCGGGGCTTTGGGAAAATTTTAGTGATTATTTTTGTTTGCACTGTACTGTTTTTTTAAAATTTCATTATTTATTTATAGCTTTTAGTGGTGTTGATGTTAGGGGGTTGTGGAGAGTACCTTGTTACGTTCCTGGCTTTCATTAAACCCCTTTTAGAGTCCAGCCATATATTTACGGCTTTACGCAGGGTCCAAACCGTGATCAACGCCAAAATTCTAGCACAAAAAATTTTAGCGTAAAAGGGGGTGGGCCTACAGTAGAGAATGGGCCCTCGTGGTGTGTGCGCGCGCCTAAAAAAAAAATTTCAGGGGGCCCACATAGCATTGTGGGAACCCGGCCAGTTACCTTTGTTCACCAGGGCCTCGTCGCAAGGCACCTCACCCCAAGGGAAAAACTTGGGACCTCCTTTCCCTATCTGAATTCTGACTCTGAGGGAAAGGAAAAAATAATTCTATCTTTGATAATTTAGTTCCCGAAAAAAAATGACCAGGAATTTTTTTTTTATTTATTTTTTTAAAAATTTTGAACAAACATAAAAGGGGTACAAAAAAATACGGGGAAAAGAGCAGCATGCCAAAGCCACTTATATGCATAGCATTACGGGCAGGCTTAAAATTAACTTAAGATTAACTTAGCAATGAGTAATCAGTAAAAAAACATTATTGTAAACAAATAACAATAAAGCACAAATGAGTATTACAAAGACAGGTCATGGTTGCTTACATTTTTTGTACATTCAGTAGAATGGAGTATTCTGTTAGGTAGTGTATTTAAAAAATAACAAAGTTAGATTGGGTTTTAGGTTTTAACATTTGTGTGATATAATTGTGAAAACATTTAAGATATACAATTTAAAAGGGGGTCAGTTATTCAGTATTTATTTGGTTTTGGGTGAGTAAGTGATCTTTGAAAAGAGACTTGAATTTATAAAACAGGTAGTGGTTTCTTTTATATTTACAGGTAATGAATTCCAGATTTTAGGCCTTTTATGTGCAATTGAGTTTTGCATAGCGTGAGATGGACACGAGGAACATCAAAGAGTGATCTGTGCCTTGTGTTATGGTCATGTGTTCTGTTGAGGTTGGTAACAAGAGATGTTTGAGGGGAGGGTTAATATCAGAGTTAAGTGTTCTATGTATGTAATAGGTGCAAAATAAGTATGGATGTTTTGTATGGTGAGTAGTTCAGTGTTTTGAATATTGGTGGAGTGTGCTGCCTGTAGTGGGAATTTGTTATCATTCTGATGCAGCCTTTTGTTGGGTAATTAGTGGTCTGAGATGGTTAATGTTGTTGAGCCTCATGCACAAATTCCATAGGTGAGATAGGGGTAAATAAGAGAGTGTATTAGGGCCAGGAGGGCTGACTGTGGAACATAGTACCGTAATTCGATAGTATGCCTACGGTCTTGGAAATTTTCCTTAGAAATTTGTTGTATGTGTGTATGAAATTTGAGTCTATTGTCAAGGTGGATTCCTAAGAATTTTCCCTCTGATAGCTTTGTGATAGGTGATCCGTTTATCATTATGTTAAGAGGGACATCTGTAGCTCGGTTACTAAACTGAATGAAGTAGGTTTTGTCAATGTTTAGTGTAAGTTTGCTAGTCCTCATCCAGATAGATATTTTCTGTAATTCGGTATTTACAGTATTGGCTAGCATGACTGGGCTCAGGTGAGAGAAGACGTATGTAGTGTCATCTGCATATAGTGTGGGTGACTTCAATATAAATCTCCTGCAAGACCAGGACCCACACGTTACTGAATTCACAAACACAATGAGTAACTGTATGTTGCTACCAACAGTAACAAAACCTACAAGAGTTACAGAGACTAGTGTTTCCCTACTTGACCACATCTGGACCAACACCATATCCCCTTTAAAATCAGGCATAATTACAGATAATACCACAGACCACTACCCTACTTTTCTCATAACAACTCTTGGTAAATTACCCCAAGACACTACTAAAGTCACCTTCAGACTTCACAATGAGGCAGCCATTAATAACTTCACAACAGCAGTAGCAAACATTGACTGGCACACTGAGCTAGAAATCTATACAGATATTGACGAATGTATTAATAATTTTCTAAAAAAGACCCAATACCTCTATAACAAGCACTGCCCTAAAAAAACTAAACAGATGACAGCTAAGAGACTGAACAGTCCCTGGTTAACACCCAGCATTCTCAAATCCATAAATACAAAACACCAATATGAAAAACAGTACAGAATGGGTCACATAACCAGAGACCAAACAAAACGTTACTCGTCAATCCTAACCAGCCTGATAAGAAGGGCAAAAAAATTGTATTATGAAAACAGATTATCCAACTTACGAGGTGATATAAAAAAGACCTGGAAAACCCTATCAGAAATTCTAGGAACAAAAAAGATATCACGAAATAGCGAAATAAAATTAGCAAAATCAGATGAACCCCAACTCCCACCAACAGAAACAGCAAACAGACTCAATGACTTCTTCTCCACTATAGGACAAAACCTTGCCAATAAAATCCCAAGCTCAGATACCCCACCAAATGACTACCTCACCGGCAACTACCCGAACACACTGTTCCTAGCTCCGACTAACCCATACGAAGTTTCCCTTATTATCAACACACTAAAAAACAAGGCAGGAGATTTAAATACCTTACCACCCTTTATATACAAAAAAGTGTCACAAGTGCTATCACCAATCATTGCAACACTCTTTAACAAATCCATTGAATCCTCCACCTTCCCTACAGTACTCAAAATAGCAAGGGTCACCCCGATCCACAAAGGAGGAGACCAAACAGAGTTGAATAACTATAGGCCAATATCCAACTTACACCCTCTCTCAAAAATCTTCGAAAAATTAATTCATAAACGAATCTACTCCTACCTTATCTCCCAAAACATACTCAACCCCTGCCAATTTGGATTCAGGCCAAATAAAAATACTAATGATGCTATTATACACATGCTAGAACATATATACACTGCAATAGAGAAAAAAGAAGTCCCACTGGGGATCTTCATTGACTTACGTAAAGCTTTTGATACAGTTAACCATGACTTGCTCCACGTAAAATTGTCACACTATGGTATAAGAGGGCACTCCCTCAACTACCTCAAGTCATACCTCAGCAACAGAAGCCAATATGTGTATGCAAATGGGGCAAACTCTTCTGCACAACCAATTACAGTTGGTGTCCCACAGGGAAGTGTCCTTGGCCCTCTTCTCTTTCTCCTATACATAAATGACCTTCCAAATGCTTCGCAATTACTCAAACCCACACTATTTGCAGATGACACTACATACGTCTTCTCCCACCCGAGCCCAGTCACGCTAGCCAATACTAAATACCGAATTACAGAAAATATCTACTTGGATGAGGACTAACAAACTTACACTAAACATTGACAAAACCTACTTCATTCAGTTTGGTAACAGAGCTACAGATGTCCCTCTTAACATAATGATAAAACAGATCACCTATCACAAAGCTAACAGAGGGAAAATTCTTAGGAATCCACCTTGATAATAGACTCAAATTTCATACACATATACAACAAATTTCTAAGAAAATTTCCAAGACTGTAGGCATACTATCGAAGATACGGTACTATGCTCCACAGTCAGCCCTCCTGGCCCTATATCACTCTCTTATTTACCCCTATCTCACCTATGGAATTTGTGCATGGGCTCAACAACAAGTAACCATCTCAGACCCCTAATTACCCAACAAAAGGCTGCAGTTAGAATGATAACAAATTCTCACTATAGGCAGCACACTCCACCAATATTCAATACACTAAACCTACTCACCATACAAAAACATCCATACTTATTACTGCACCTATTACATACATAGAACACTTAACTCTGATATTAACCCTCCCCTCAAACATCTCCTTGCCAACCTCAACAGAACACATGACCATAACACAAGGCACAGATCACTCTTTGATGTTCCTCGTGTCCATCTCACACTATGCAAAAACTCAATGCACATAAAAGGCCCTAAAATCTGGAATTCATTACCTGTAAATATAAAAGAAACACTACCTGTTATATAAATTCAAGTCTCTTCTCAAAGATCACTTACTCACCCAAA
Organism: Cherax quadricarinatus; assembly: GCF_026875155.1. NCBI lineage: Eukaryota > Metazoa > Arthropoda > Malacostraca > Decapoda > Parastacidae > Cherax > Cherax quadricarinatus. The sequence goes on along the minus strand of NC_069471.1, from coordinate 24,826,769 downwards.
ACCAAATAAATACTGAATAACTGAACCTTATAAATTGTATATCTTAAATGTTTCTCACAATTATATCACATAAATGTTAAACCTAAAACCCAATCTAACTTTATTATTTTTTAAATACACTACCTAACAGAATACTCCATTCTACTGAATGTACAACAATGCATACAACCATATGACCTGTCTTTGTAATACTCACTTGTGCTTTATAGTAATCTGTTTACATTAAAGTTTTATCACTGATTTCATCATTGCTTAGTTAATCTTAAGTTAATTTTAAGCCAGCCCGTAATGCTATGCATAGTATAAGTGGCTTTGGCATGCTGCTCTTATCTGTATTTTTTGTACCTCTGTATGTGTGCTCAAATTTTTAAATAAATAAATAAATAAATAAATAAATAAATTTGGTAGGTCATTTATGTATAGGAGAAAGAGAAGAGGGCCTAGGACACTTCCCTGTGGGACACCAACTGTAATTGGTTGTGTGGAAGAGTTTGCCCCATTTGTGTACACATATTGGCTTCTGTTGCTGAGGTATGACTTGAGGTAGTTGAGGGAGTGTCCTCTTATACCATAGTGCGACAATTTTATGTGGAGCAAGTCACGGTCAACTGTATCAAAAGCTTTACGTAAGTCAATGAAGATCCCTAGTGGGACTTCTTTTTTCTCTATTGCAGTGTATATATGTTCTAGCATGTGTACAATAGCATTATTAGTATTTTTATTAGGCCTGAATCCAAATTGGCAGGGGTTGAGTATGTTTTGGGAGATGACGATCCTCTGGTGTGGGCACGCCTCAGTCATGTTCAGTTGTACCTCATCGCAAGAGAAAAACTATTATTTTCGCGTGGCCAGGCCTCTGACTTCAGTAATGATGATAGTGACGTGGATTGTGATTTTATTGCTCTTGATGATCATTTGAGTAGTGATAGTGAGGAAACATTCACCATGCGAGACTCCTCAGTTCAAGGACAAAGCAGAGCGTCAGCCACCAGCCCACCACAGCCACACCTACCAGCACAACCAACTTATGACATCCAGTATCCACCAGCAAACCATATGTGGGATTGGCAGCAAAATCCCAATTTTGTTCCCCAGCTCCACCACTTGGATGACTCTCAAAGTGGAATTCTACCAACTTGTCCCCTTGGAAACACTGCAAATGAACTGGAATTCTTTGAACTATTCTTTGACCAGCCCTTGATGGAAACTATTGTCAGGGAAAGTAATAAGTATTTTGAGTGCACCATGGCAAATACAACCATATCACCACAGTCAAGACTACACCGGTTGAAAGAGACGACTGTTGCAGAAATGTATTTGGTTTTTGCAACAATAATGCTTATGCCTCACGTCTATAAGCATAATTTAAAAGCATACTGGTCCACAGATCGGCTAATTTCTACCCCGGCCTTCAGTGAAATCATACCAGTGAACAGGTTTATCTTACTGTTACGTATGTTGCACTTCTCTGACAAAACCAGGCCTGACAGAAGTGACAGGTTATACAAGATTAGAAATGTTTTTATGCATCTGAAACAAAAGTTTAACATGTACTTTTATTCATTCAAGAATCTTGTACAGTGGACCCCCAGTATTCGATATTAATCCATTCCTGAGAGCTCATCGAATACCGAAAATATCGAAAAGCGAATCAATTTTCCTCATAAGAAATAATGGAAATCAAATTAATCCGTGCAAGACACCCAAAAGTATGAAAAAAAACAATTTTACTACATGAAATATTAAGTTTAATGCAATAGAATAATTACAATAACAATAAAATAGTTGACACTTACCGAATGTATCCTTAGATGCGCGCACACTGCCTGGCTTGTAAACACTGGCACACACGGGGCAGTTCAGGCCACACATGGACACGTCTCGTACGAATCGTATCGAATACCGGGTTTTCGATCGGATACCGAGGCAAAATTTTTGCGATATAATGCATCGAATACCGGATTTATCGAATACCAATGCCATCGAATACCGGGGTCCACTGTACTTGACGAGTCTTTGATTTTGTTCAAAGGTAGACTGTCGTTCAAATAGTATATACCGAACAAGAGGAAACGCTTTGGTATAAAACTGTTTGCACTCTGTGACTGTGACAGTGGCCTGGTATTGGATATTTTTGTATACACAGGAAGTAAAACATTAAAAGATGCCATGATGTTATTGGGTATCTCAGGTGACGTAGTGAGAAGCATGATGGCACCTTATCATGGTAAGGGGCATACATTATATAACGATAACTGGTACACAAGCCCTTTACTCAGTGATTTCTTGCGAGTGAACATGACAGATGTGTGTTGCACAGTGCGTTCTAATCGTAAACATATGCCCAGGCTCAACGAAGGCACTCGTGGTGATGAGGCGCAGGTGTTTACTGCCAATGACATCATGGCATTACGGTGGCATGACAAACAAGATGTCACATTGTTGACAGCCATTCACCCCAACGAAATGCAAGGACAGTGGCAAAGTTGATAGAGTGACTAATGAATGTATTCAAAAACCAGTGACAGTGATTGATTATACACAAAACATGCACTTGGTTGACAAATGTGACATGCAGATTGCCTTTGTTGATTGTGTTTGTGAGAGTTACAAGTGGTACATGAAACTTTTCTTCCATCTCATGGACATTTCAATGCTCAATGCATATAATATGTACCAAATTCCTTCTATCTTGCACCTACTGAGCCCACGGAAGTCACCGAGATTATAAAGTCACTTAAAAATAACTCGGGGAATCTGTCTCATATCCCACCATTATTGTACAAGCAAGCGGCCCATGTCCTTTCGCATGCTATTTCATTACTTTTTAACAAGCCACTAGAAACTAGCACCTTGCCGAAACTACTCAAGACGGCAAGGGTTACACCAATACATAAAGGTGGTGACCCTACAGATTTAAACAACTATAGGCCAATATCAAACTTACCATTGCTATCCAAAATCTTTGAGAAACTCGTGCACAGGAGACTATATTTATTTATAACGGCACAAAACATACTCAACCCCTGCCAATTTGGATTCAGGAAAAATAAAAGCACTAATGATGCAATCATAAAAATGCTAGATCTGCTTTACACAGCATTGGAAAATAAGGAATATCCACTAGGAATTTTTATTGACCTAAGAAAAGCTTTTGACACAGTAGACCACGGCATATTACTCCACAAACTTGACCATTACGGTATAAGAGGCCATGCGCTTGCATATTTCAAATCTTACCTTACTAATAGGTATCAGTATGTCACCATTAAAGACACAGCATCAGCAACATGGCCACTTGATACTGGAGTTCTGCAGGGAAGTGTCCTTGGTCCCCTGCTCTTCCTCATACACATCAATGATCTTCCAAACGTATCCCAACACCTGAAACCCATTCTCTTTGCTGAAGACACGACTTATGTCATCTCTCACCCTAATCTTGCCACCCTCAACACCATTGTTAACGAGGAGCTGATCAAAATATCGACTTGGATGACAGCCAATAAACTTACGCTTAACACTGACAAAACCTACTATATTATGTTTGGTAGCAGAGCAGGAGTTGCGCAAATTAACATTAAGATCGACAACACTCCAATTACCAGACATAACGAGGGCAAATTCCTAGGCCTATACCTTGACAACAGCCTGAATTTCAGCACCCATATCCAACACATAACCAAAAAAAGTATCCAAAACGGTTGGGGTCCTCTCCAAGATACAATACTACGTGCTGCAAAATGCCCTTCTCACACTATACCACTCACTTATTTATCCATACCTCACCTATGCTATTTGTGCTTGGGGATCAACTGCAGCAACACACCTAAAGCCAATAATAACCCAACAAAAAGCCGCAGTAAGAATAATCACTAAATCCCATCCCTGGCAACACCCCCCCCCCCCCCACTCTTCATAGATCCAAACTTACTCCCTGTTCAGTACATCCACACTTCCTACTGTGCAATCTACATCTACAGGACCTTAAATTCCAATATTAGCCTTGACCTAAAATGCTTTCTTGATAGTTGTGACAGAACCCACAGGCATAACACCAGACACAAACATCTCTATGACATTCCCCGTGTCCGACTAAACCTTTACAAAAATTCAATGTATGTCAAAGGCCCTAAAATCTGGAATACCCTACCTGAAAACTCTAGAACTGCAGACACATTCATCAGTTTTAAAACTACAGTTAGAAAACATCTTATCTCCCTGATACACCCCATCAACTAACAACACAAATACCACCTGGTGGTTCACACTTACACTCACTCACCCATTTGTCCATAAACAGAAATATTAATCTCAATCTTAAAATAATGAATCCAAACTAGTCCTAAGTTGGCCTGTGATACTCCAATACTGAAACTATGTATTGTGCCAAAACAAAAGCATTCACATTGCTAAACTCACAAACTGGTATTTAGTCACTTAGCCATAATAGCAACTTACCTCATAATTTGTAATATTTTAAAATTAAGAATTAAACTAAGTCTGCCCGAAATGCCTAGCCATGCTAGGTGTTCTAGTGGTACACTCTGTAATTATTATTTTACTACATGTAAACCACACAATAACCAAATTCTGTATACTCAGCATTGTAATCCTTATAGAGAATAAACTTTGAATTTGAAGTGAAGACTGGCAACAGACCACCATATGGTGAATTTTGTTTGTCTGTTGTCAGACAACTCATAATGAAGTACCAGGTAACAACACCTGCTATACAAAACCGTCCTCGAACTCCTCAGGATATACCCAAGCGTTTAAGGAGGGAAGGTGATCACTTCATAATACAGCTTCCTGCAACTAAGAAGAAATTTGCTCAGAAGAGATGTGTTATCTGTGCACAAACAAAACGACTGCAACAAAGATGCAAAGACACTCGGTTTATGTGTGAGGAATGTAAGGTACCTCTGTGCACCCCAAACTTACCTACCACACCCTCTCTAAAAGTTTCTCCTACTTTAGCATTCAGGTCCCCTACCACAATTACTCTCTCACTTGGTTCAAAGGTTCCTATACATTCACTTAACATCTCCCAAAATCTCTCTCTCTCTCTCTCCTCTACACTTCTCTCTTCTCCAGGTGCATACATGCTTATTATGACCCACTTTTCACATCAAACCATTTTAATCCACATAATTCTTGAATTTACCATTTATATTCTCTCTTCTCCTTCCATAACTGATCCTTCAACATTACTGCTTACCCTTTCCTTAGCTCTAACTCTTTCAGATACTCCAGATTTAATCCCATTTATTTCCCCCCACCGAAACTCCCCTACCCCCTTCAGCTTTGTTTCGCTTAGGGCCAGGACATCCAACTTCTTTTTATTCATAACATCAGCAATCATCTGTTTCTTGTCATCTGCACTACATCCACACACATTCAAGCATCCCAGTTTTATAAAGTTTTTCTTCTTCTCTTTTTTATAAATGTCTACAGGAGAAGGGGTTACTAGCCCATTGCTCCCGGCATTTTAGTTACCTCATACAACACGCATGGCTTACGGAGGAAAGATTCTCTTCCACTTCCCATGGACAATAGAAGAAATAAGGAAGAACAAGAGCTATTTAGAAAAAAGAAGAAAAACCTAGATAATGTATATACATGCATGTGCATGCCTTTTGTATGTGCCTAAGTGAAAGAGAAGTAAAGATACCCCTTTTTATCCACATTTTATGAGAAAAAAAGACCCCCAGCAATCCTACCAACTTAAAACAGATACGGGTTTTTGTTTCACAGTCATCGGGCAGGAGGGGTAGGCTTCCCGGGGAGTTGTTTTGTCTACCAACCTACTATCTACTTTTGAATCTATTGTCCATTCAACGGTATAAATCTGTTTCATAAAAACCTTTTTAAAAATAGAATATACCCTTTTGGGTTTTAAAATTTAAATTAATTATTTTAATTTAAATATTGTCCCCCCACGATAAATTTTTTTAGCTTTAAAAGGAGCCAGTAAGCCATTAAATTAAGTCGCCGATAATCCCTAGCATAAAGGGGCTCTCTTTACACTGAAACCCCCTTTATTGAAAAAAATAACCTCAATGTCTACTTGCAAAGAAATAAATTTGAATTTGAATTTGAAAAGCTCTTAAAAATACAACCAAAAGGACTCCCAATAAGGGGAAAAATTTTTGGGTCTGCCCCTTGACGCAACTTAAAATTCAACCCCCAAACCCAAACAAAACAAAACAAGTGTCAAAATATAGGGGCATCCTCTCAAAGATACGTTAGTACCAAACAGCACTGCTTACCTATACTATTCCTGATCTCCCCCTACTTTACCACACAATCTGTGCCGGGGGATCCACAACAGCAAATCACTTAAAAAATAACTCAACAAAATGCTGCAGTACAAATGATGACACAGTCCCTGCTAGACAACGCACCCCTTTTTTCCCCCACTCTTTAACCCTTAACCCTTGCTGTTTAGTAGTAAAATAACGTCTTACACCCCACTTTTCTGACGTTTAAACCGAAATTTCTAGCGATTCTAACATTCTCTCAATGTGGGCGGTAGGCCCCCATGTGAGAGAATGGGTCTTTTTTGGCCCAGTGGCACCAAAAAAAAAAATCCTGCAGCACGCAGGCATAATGAGAAAAAAAAACTGACCATTTTTTTTTGGATTAAAACGGGAACTTTTAGGTGTTTTTAAATTATTTACGTTGTATTCTCTTTTCATGGCTCAGGTGATAAAATGGAAAACATTTAAAGAAATAAATTTGATTTTGTTACTTCATGGAAACCGACCTTTAAATTGACTCAAATAGCGGAAAGTTCAATTTTTTTTCCAAAGTTCGGAGTAAGCAAATCACACCACATTCCAATACACACAACTGGGAGCTAATATTCTTTCACTAGTGCACGATTTTATTTAACCATTTTTACAATAAGCATAAAATGCATACCGAAATTTTGTATTTTTTTGTATGAATAAAAAATCAAAAAAGAAAACAATAGTAATACAGGGACCCTTGACCAATGTGGCATCGCAACGTTAAATCCGACTAGCGATACATTTTAAAAACCGCAAAATTTTTCCCTTTTAAACTGCGAAAAAAACCCGAAAAAACGCTATTCGTTCCGTTCAGACGCGTCCACTTGTGGCCTGGGGCGCGCCTCACTTTGGCCTGTGGGGGGGCCCAGTTTTTTACAAGCCAGCCAGCCACTGTGGTCCCATCCAAAAAATTAAAATCGGAAATTTCATATTACACACCCCGTTTGTAGTGTTTTGGAAACCTGCAAAAAAAGGGTCACCAGGGGCCCCAAGAAAGCTTTTAAAATCCCAAACCCCTCAGCAAAAAGGGTAAGGAATTACTTGGAAAAGAAGAAAGAGACCATTGTAAGTATGAAAGTGGATTTGCAGTCTCCGACCCGGGCCCAGGTTGAAACAAAAAAACCCCCCAATCAACCATCGCTACAAATTGTGGCCGAAAAACGGAAATAAAGGGAAGCTTTTCTTGCCAAAGGTGCAACTATTTTTCGAAACTGAGATCGCAAGTAAATAGAAAAAATTTTTGTGAACGATTTTGGTGTGGATAAAAAAAAAACCCAATAGCGGGGAGATAGCATCTCTAAAAAACGATCACATGTGAAAAGGCTAAAATTTGCTTTAAAATTAAAAAAAAAAAACCTTTGCAACTATTTTCTGATGTGGGGAAATTTTTAAGGGCCCCGAAAAAAGGTTTTTTTGAGAGATTTAAGAATCGTAGTGGAAAAACAAGTTTTGATAAGGCATGGTAAGGCTGCCAGTTCGGACCACAAAGGGGGCTGAAAAATATGTCCGGGAATTCGGGAGTATTACCTCCGGTGACCCGTGTCAGGGGCCTCTTGTCCCCCCCGGGTTTTTTCTGGTTTTTTCAAGGTCCTCTTAGGGTGCAGAACTTTAATTTGTGTCACCCAACCCTATACAATACATCCCTCTAGCGCCTGGAAACCAATCTTGGGCGGAAAACATTATATACTGGGGGTAAAAAAAGGAAAATTAGGTGCACTTCCTAGCAGATTTACTGCCAGGGGGGAAAATCTAGGCCTGTCCCGGGGGGAAAAAAAAAATAATTTTTGAACTTTGTGTCAAGGAAAGAAATCTCCCTGAAAGCATTGAGTATACATATGAATGGGTTATACTACAGTGGTTTTCCCTAGTAAAATTGATGATAAAGGCTAAAGTGTCATTTGAAAACAGGTGAATTTGTAAATAAGTGATAACCTAAAGAGGCAGGTGCCAAAGTGGGCCAAAACTTACCACAGGTCAGCTTTTTTTTAAATAATCCCTCCCTCTAGGTATTTTCCCCATATAATCTAGGAACCATGAATAGCAAAAATTACGGGTGTTGTAGTAGAAACCCAAACCCAAGTTTTAAAAAATGGTACAGTGAAGTGGATGACTTTCATTAGTTTTTTTTCCTTGAAATATCAACTTTTAACTTTTAAATTTTCATAAAACCCTTTTTACCGGGGGTTTCGCAAAAATACACAACGAAAGAAAATTATTATTTACAAAAAAAAGCGCCCCCCCTCCAAAATTTGCCCCCAGTAAAACTATAGTATAATATAGCATTTTTTGTGGGGGGAGGGAAAAAAAAAAAAAAAAAATAGAAAAAAGCAAAAACAGCGATTGATAAACAAAGGTGGAGGCCCCACCGTTGGGTCATTTGGAGGGGCCACAGCCCACCGGCTCTTAAACACGAAATTTTTTTATACTTTTGTATCAAACAAATCAAAAAATTTTTCTGGGGTAGAAAATTTTTCCAAGTTTCCTTCAGTGAAACTCAAATCACCGACCATTTATGGTTAAATAATTGACCCCCGGGACAACCCGATAGACTGGTCCAAACCCCTTTGACGGGTTCCAACCCCTTTAAAGGGTCCAAAACCCTTGACGGGTCCGAACCCTGGACGGGTTTTTCAAACTTTCGTTGTGCACCACCTGCGGGTTTATTAATAGAATATTCAAGAGGTTGCTAGTAAGAATTGCAGTAAATAAACCATTCAAATCATTATGAAGCGGGTGTGTATTTTTCTGGGGTCAGTCAAACAAACGGGTTTTCCCACATCCCATAAATTGCCTTTTCTTGTGAAATTGGTGCAGGGCCCCTTGTGCAGATATCCAAAACAGCACAAGCAGAAATTAAAAAACAGGGAAGTGTTTTTTTTTTATGCCCAAATGAGAAAAATTCTGTGGACTAAAATCACAAGGGAAATTAAAAGGGGTAAAATCAAAGCCTTTCATAAAAACCGGAAGTTTTTCTACAACAAGGGAACAAAAAAAGGGGTCCGGGCTAATGTACTGCCCTTGATACGGGCCCCATGAAAGTCAGAAACTGAAAGGGCTGGAAAATGATGTCCGGTATTCAGAAAAATGGGGGGTTTTGATAGTGCTGTCCGGGGAGACAGTAAGGGAAAAAAGCGGGGTGTTTGCCCTGGGAGCCCAGAAATGGGGGAAAGCGGGAAAGGTGCTTTTCCTGGGAGACAGAAATGGTAAAAGCGGAGATGCTTTTCCTGGGAGACAGAAAAAGGGGGAAGCTGGAGATCTTTTCCGGGGAGACGGGAATGGTGAAGCGGGAGTTTTTTGGCCCGGGGTTATTTCGGGAATTAAAACGCGGGAAAGGAATACATATGAATGACCGCATAGGGGACAGGAGCCATAGAAGGGAAACAAGTGTAGCAAAAAATAAGAAAAAACCAATTTTGCAAACTAGAAAAAACCGCGGAAATACAAAACCCAAGGGGACTCCACTAGCAAAAGTGAGGAAAAATTTTTCCCAAAAAAACAAATGGGGGGAGCCCCATTTTTTGGTGCTGGGAGGATAGAAGTAAGACAGGGAAAAAATGCACCAACAGGGAATACAGTAAACAAAAAACCCAAAGGAAAACCAAAACCAAGCCTGGGGCACATACTATGCCCCCTCGGTTCTGCGGAAAGGGGAAATTTCTGGAAAAACAGAGGGGACGTCAACTAGACCACCCTAGGAAAAGCCAAGCCCCTATGACAACAGGAAAATGCAAACTCCCCTTTCCCTTTAAACTTTTTTTAAAACCCGAACTGTGTACCTCTTCAGTACAGGAAAGAAATGGGGCTATAACTTAAAAATTTCCAGGCATACCCTCCCAAAGGGGACAAAAAAATACAAAACAACCCAAAGGCCCCTGGGAAAAAACCCGGGTAGCCACAGCCACTCCCAAAAGGGAGAGGTTTTTTTGTGCCAAGGGAAAGGAAAAAAAAAATGGCAGGAAATGGGAGAAATCGTACACCCCAAAACCAGTTTATTCCCGGAGGGAACCCCAGCGATGGCCCCCACTCCAAACCCAAAAGATACGATACTAATTTCCGGAAAAAAAAATTTCCCCCCCCCTAACCCAAAAATTTCCACCATCCGTAACAATCTTCTTTGCAAAAATACAGGGTCCCCAAAGCCCCGCAACAAACAACAAATAAACCCTTTCCCTCCTTGGACTTCTTGCAGAGGCAAAGGGAATGTTCGGGCTTTCACTTGGGGGACCCACATAAAGGATCAAATTGGGACAACAAATATGGGTCCCAGGGTTTCAAACCCAACAGATGTGACAGAGTGAACAGGCAAAAAAAGGGTTGGTTGGCCCCGTACATTGCAGAGTCACCATTTTTGCACAAACGCTAAATGCCTCAAATGAATGTAAAAAAAATTTGGGAAATTTTAGCGTAAAGGTCAGAACCAAAACCTAGTCCCTTTTGATAGTCCCACAAGCCCCCGGAAAGCAACATCCCAGCAAATTTAGGAACAGCTGTTAAAAATTGGGCCCCCTGTCGGAAAACCCTTCCCCTCCTCACCCAACATCTTGCTCCTGGGGGATTTCAAAATTAAAGGGACCTAAAATGGAGGAATTAGCAAAAAATATTGTTGCAGTAATAAAAACCAGGAGGGAGTCTGATGAAAACTCACAAACCCCGCGAGCTTTTAAAACTCTGCAACAAAAATTTAATTTAAAACCCGCAAATTAAAAAGAGCCTACTAACTGGAGAATACACTAGACCCCCATCTTCACTAACAATGAAAGACGGGTAAGAAATATCACCATATCAAAAAAAAATATACTCAATCACAACAAAAATTGAGGTTCAGTCATGTTTTGCGCGGGGCCCCCAAACCCAAATAATGAGAAATTTGTCACGAGGAGCATTCACCAAATTTAAATTCAATAACAAAAACATAAAGGGACCAAGTTTTAAAACCCAATCCTAACCGATATTTAAACTGGAAGATATACTAAGCAACACAGACCCCCCAAATTATGGGCCCAGAACAGATTAACTCGGAGCACCGATTATGCACAAGGGTTATTCCTCTAAGAAAAAAGGAGGGAAATGTAAAACAGAAAGAGAAAAGGCGCTCCCCCTTTTCAGGACGGAAAAGAATAACAGAGCGGCTAAAAGAGGGCAAAATAACTGAAATGCGTAGGGGGACACTGGGCAGAGGAAAAAAAGCAAGCATCGAACTTAAGCTAAAAGAACCTTTAGGGGCAGGGAAACCCCGGGAAGGGAAATTTAAAAACCCCTAAATGAAATTTGAAAGAAACCCAAAGGGAAATTTTTCTCCCCCATGCCAAATCAAAATCGAAACAACGTCCAGTTTTTGGGGGCCCCCACTTAAACAAGATGGGTCCCCAAAACCCGATGACAAAAAGAAAATGAGTGAGCTACTCAACCCCAATATGACTTTAGTTTTTTTGCAAACCGCTAACCAGACTGAAAAGTCGAAGATCAAAAAGAATTTTTTAAAGAGGAAGGGCCCCAAAATTTGATTAACACAAGCCAAACCAATGTTTATCCTGACGCCAAATGAAATTCGAACAGGGGATAAATTTACATGCCCATGCACTCTCCCCAGGGCCAGACTTATGGAACCTGTGTTCATCAAAAAACCCGCAAGAAGCCCCTATCACGAGCCTTTTCCATCCTATGGAGAGGGAGCATGGGCACCGGGGGGCCCTCCCCACATTTTTCTTTAAAAAAAACAGACATAGCCCCCCTTTTCCCCAAAAGGGGGCCTAAAGCAACCCGCAAAGAACTACAGACCAATAGCACTAAAAATCCCATAAAAAAAATCTTTGAAAGGGTTTTCCCAAAAAAAGCAAGATCACCCGCCAAACTAGAAACCCAACAGTTTTCCCAACCCAGGGGAACAAAGGGGTTTTGGAAAAAGGCGCTCCTGTCCCGTCTCAACTATTGGACCAAATAGGGCAAAAGGGCCTAAATGCCACCCAAAAAAAAAAAAAGAAAAGCAATGTAATATATACAGACTTTGCAAAAGCCTTCGAACCCAAATGGGGACCCGGGATAATAGCGCACAAAATTTCGGCTAAAGGGAAAAAAAGGAAAAATCGGGCATGGATTTTATAATTTCCTCACTAACAGAACACAGGAGTAGTCGTCCCAAAATAGTAAAAGCCGAGGGGAGCTACGGGGAAAACCCCTGTTCCACAAGGGGACAGTCTCCTCCCCATCCCTTTTCCTCATCCTTAATTTTCCGACCCAAAAACAAGGGTGTTCAGCCACAGCACCGTGTCTTCCTTTTCAGATGAAAACCCGAATCTGCATGACATGTCCCTTTCCCTTGCAACACTGCAAAGCTCCAGGCAGACATCAACCAAATCCCTTTTGGTGGGCTGCAGAAAACAAAAAGAAGTTTTAACGATGAAAAATTTCCCAAATTCCCCAAATGGGAAAAAATGGGGGAAATTTTAAAACTTCATCAAAGACAAAACAAATTCTGGCCCCAAAATAAGGGGAAACACAACGTCAAAGACCGGGGTGATCATGTCGGAGGGTCTCACCTTCAAGGGCCATAAAAATTTTATCAAATTTTTGCAAAAACTGCCAAAAAAAATACCCGGATGGATAAATTTAAAAACCATCCCAAAAATAGGGAGGCCAACCCAAGATGACCTCTTCAGTCACTTGTTCCCATCTGGGTGGAAAATTGCGCACACTAACAGCCCCCTTCAAGGCAGGTGAAAATTTCCGACCTAAAAATGTACAAGAACTTTCACGGCCGCAAAGGGAGAAAAACCTAAAATTATTGGGACCTTGAGGTTCCTAAACCTGTTTTCCCTGAACCAGGGGGAAAGATACATGTTTAATACCCCGGAAAACCTAGAGGGACAAATACCGAACTTGCACACAAAATCACCCACTACAAGAAAAAAGACTTGGGGCAGACGATGCACCACCCCCCCCAAGAAAACAGGGGGTCACAGCACGTTTAAAAGACCATACAATAAGTGTCAGGGGCCCCAGACTGTTCAAAATGCCTCCCACACACTAAGGGGATTACCCAAAAGACCCCCTGGCATCTTCAAACGGGACTGGACAAGCACCTAAAATCATTTTCCCATCGCCGGGGGTTTGGGCCCTATGTTGGTTTCGTGCAGCCAGAGCAACGCCCCGGGGTTGATCAGGCTTGATCCACCAGGAGGCCGGGGCTCGACCGGCCGCGGGGGCGTTTACCCCCGGAACCTCCCGTAAACTCCATAAACATAACATGAAGGACTGAAACCTGAACAAGGTTTTTAATTTTGACAAAAAGGGCCCGTTTTTTGGAAGAAAATGCCCAAACAGGCCTAATTACTCGGGGAAAAAAAGGCACTCCCCGGACATAACCTATGAAAGACAACTACCTGTTGATGGTGCTAATGCTAGTGGGGATTGCAAAATGAAGCCTTATTGGGGTATCACTCTGAAACTCCCCGTGTGTTCAGGAAAAACAATGTCCTCAAGGCTAATTTGTGTGTGCTGTGGAGGGCAAACAGTAAGGCATGGGTCACCACGGACTTTTCTATGACTGGTTACACAATGCATTTGCCCCCACTGTGAAAAATTACCTCCTGGAAAATAAATTGGACCCTAAGTGCCTCCTGGTATTAGACATTGCTCCTGGTCATCCTTCAGACTTGGCAGAGCGACTTTATGGGGACATGAGCTTCATTAATGTCAAGTTTTTGCCTCCTAATACCACTCCTCTCCTGCAGCCCATGGACCAGCAGGTCATTGCAAACTTCAAGAAACTGTACACAAAAGCTATGTTTGAAAGGTGCTTTGTAGTGACCACAGAAACTCAATTGACTCTAAGAGAGTTTTGGAGAGATCACTTTAGCATCCTCAATTGTGTAAACATTATAGGTAAGGCTTGGGAGGAAGTGACTAAGAGGACCTTGAACTCTGCTTGGAAAAAAACTGTGACCAGAATGTGTATACAAAAGGGATTTTGAGGGGTTTGAGGCTAACCCTGAGAAGCCTATGCCAGTTGAGGAATCCATTGTCACATTGGGGAAGTCCTTGGGGTTGGAGGTTAGTGGGGAGGATGTGGAAGAGCTGGTCGAGGAGGACAATGAAGAACTAACCACTGATGAGCTGCTAGATCATCTTCAACAGCAAGAGGCCACACCTGAGGAAACTGCTTCGGAGGAGGGGAGAGAGAAATTGAAGAAGTTGCCTACTTCAAAGATTAAGGAAATATGTGCAAAGTGGCTTGAAGTGCAAACCTTTTTTGATGAAAATCACCCTCACACAGCTACTGCAAGCTGTGTTGGCAACCTGTACACTGACAATGTTGTGAAACACTTTAGGAATGTCATAAAGGAACGGGAGGTACAGGCCTCTATGGACAGATATGTTGTGCGACAGAGGTCCAGCGACTCTCAAGCTGGTCCTAGTGGCATTAAAAGAAGAAGGGAATTAACCCCGGAAAAGGACTTGCCACCTCAAGTCCTAATGGAAGGGGATTCCCCTTCTAAACACTAACACCATCAACACTCCCCTCCTCCCATCCCATCAATCATCACCAGATCTTCAATAAAGATAAGTGTCATGTAATTGTACATGTCTTCTTCAGTTTGTGTGTATTAAAATTAATATTTCATGTGGTAACAATTTTTTTTGGTTCATACTTTGGGGTGTCATGAACGGATTAATTTGATTTCCATTATTTCTTATGAGGAAAATTAACTCTACTAACGATAATTTTGATTAACGATGAGCTCTCAGGAACGGATTAATATCGTTGGTCGAGGGTCCACTGTATAAGAGGGGCCTAGAGACATGACTAATCAACAGAGGATATGTTATTTTAGTGCCAAGAATGTCTACATTGTTTATTCTGGACCCTATTTTGAAATTGGCATCTTTTTTAATTTGCATGAAATTGGCCAAATTGCCAATTTCTGACCACTTTATTGGGTAGTTCAAATCAGTAAATGGGCGGTTTCTTGTAGTCATCTGATAGATAAAATGGAGTTCTAAAGAAATAGGTATGAGTTTGGTCAACTGAAACAACGGAATTGGCTAAAAACAGGGCTCAAAGTCGCCGAAATCGCCGATACATATATGTCGCTGAGACCACTAACTTCGTAGGAGCGTAATTCCGCGAGCTTTCGACAAAATTTCATACTTTTGGTGTCATTACCATCGGAAAAAGATTCTCTATCATTTCATAAGAAAAATAATTTTTTTCAAATATTTATCGACATTGAATGACAGTTTCAGAAAGGGGCCTGCGACAGTCAAAGGGTTTGAACTGCCCAAAAGCAGATCTATGTTCACATGCGTAGTGCTCCAAATGTAGATCTACGTTTTTTTTACATATTTTCAAATATAACAAAAAAAAAAGTAGATCAAAGTTTTTTTTACACGTT
Source organism: Cherax quadricarinatus (assembly GCF_026875155.1). Lineage (NCBI taxonomy): Eukaryota > Metazoa > Arthropoda > Malacostraca > Decapoda > Parastacidae > Cherax > Cherax quadricarinatus. The sequence continues at coordinate 24,811,084 of NC_069471.1, read as the reverse complement.
TTCAAATGTAAAAAAAGAAAAGAAGATCTACTTGTTTTACATACTTTCAAATGTTGAAAAAACGTAGATCTGCATTTGGACAGTTTAAGGGTTAAATACCTAAACTCACTCACTGTATAAAACATTCACTCTTACTACTGTGTATCCTACATATACAGAACAAATTCTAATATTAATCCCGACCTGAAGCACTTTCTTGATATAGTTGCAACAGACAATACAATGGACCCCCGGTATTCGATGGCATCGGTATTTGATAAATCCGGTATTCGATGCATTATATTGCAAAAATTTTGCCTCGGTATCCGATTGAAAACCCGGTATTCGATACGATTCGTACGAGACGTGTCCACATGTGGCCTGAACTGCTCCGTGTGTGCCAGTGTTTACAAGCCAGCCAGTGTGCACGCATCTAAGGATACATTCGGTACATTCCATATTATCCATATTATCACCCACGCTTCACACCCATATAAGAGCGTTGGTAAAACTATACTCTCATACATTCCCCTCTTTGCCTCCAAGGACAAAGTTCTTTGTCTCTGGGGCACTTAGGAGTCCCGTGGAGACAAAGAACTTTGTCCTTGGAGGCAAAGAGGGGAATGTATGAAATATAGTTTTTACCAACGCTCTTATATGGGTTTTGAAACGTGGTGAGAATGTTGCAGCGAGAGAGAAGGCTGGAGGCAGTGGAGATGTCATGTCTGAGGGCAATGTGTGGGGTGAATATATGCAGAGAATTCGTAGTTTGGAAGTTAGGAGGAGGTGCGGGATTACCAAAACTGTGTCCAGAGGCTGAGGAAGGGTTGTTGAGGTGGTTCGGACATGTAGAGAGAATGGAGCGAAACAGAATGACTTCAAGAGTGGGAACAGTCTGTATGGAAGGAAGGCGGGGTAGGGGTCGGCCTAGGAAGGGTTGGAGGAGGGGTAAAGGAGGTTTGTGTGCGAGGGGCTTTGACTTCCAGCAGGCATGCGTGAGCGTGTTTGATAGGAGTGAATGGAGACAAATGGTTTTTAATACTTGACGTGCTGTTGGAGTGTGAGCAAAGTAACATTTATGAAGGGATTCAGGGAAACCGGCAGGCCGGACTTGAGTCCTGGAGATGGGAAGTACAGTGCCTGCACTCTGAAGGAGGGGTGTTAATGTTGCAGTTTAAAAACTGTAGTGTAAAGCACCCTTCTGGCAAGACAGTGATGGAGTGAATGATGGTGAAAGTTTTTCTTTTTCGGGCCACCCTGCCTTGGTGGGAATCGGCCAGTGTGATAATAATAAAATAAATATCACTGTTTTTGGCGCTTCTTTCTGCAAAATAAGTCACCATGGGCCCCAAGAAAGCTTCTAGTGCCAACCCTTCAAGAAAAAAGGCATTAATGACTATTGAAATGAAGAAAGAGCTAATTGCAAAGTATGAAAGTGGAGTCCGTGTGTCGGAGCTGGTCAGGTTGTATAATAAACCCCAATCAACCATCTCTACTATAGTGACCAGGAAAATGGCAATCAAGGAAGCTGTTCTTGCAAAAGGTGCAACTGTGATTACAAAACAGTGACCGCAAGTGTTAGAAAATGTTGAGAGACTGTTATTGGTGTGGATAAATGAAAAACAGATAGCAGGAGATAGCATCTCTCAAGCAATCATTTGTGAAAAGGCTAGGCAGTTGCATGACGATTTGGTAAAGAAATTGCCTGCAACTAGTGCTGATGTGAGTGAATTTAAGGCCAGCAAAGGTTGGTTTGAAAGATTTAAGAATCGTAGTGGCATACATAGTGTGATTAGGCATGGTGAGGCTGCCAGTTATGTTGTGTGACAGAGGTCCAGTGACTCTCAAGCTGGTACTAGTGGCATTAAAAGAAGAAGGGAAGTAACACCAGAAAAGGACTTGCTACCTCAAGTCCTAATGGAAGGGGATTCCCCTTCTAAACACTAACACCATCAACACTCTCCCCTCCTCCCATCCCATCAATCATCACCAGATCTTCATTAAAGGTAAGTGTCAACTATTTTATTGTTATTGTAATTATTCTATTGCATTAAACTTAATATTTCATGTATTAAATTTTTTTTTCATACTTTTGGGTGTCTTGCACGGATTAATTTGATTTCCATTATTTCTTATGAGGAAAATTGATTCGGTTTTCGATATTTTCGGTATTCGATGAGCTCTCAGGAACGGATTAATATCGAATACCGGGGGTCCACTGTACTAGGCACAAAAAATTCTGACATACCCCATGTCCAGCTAAATCTCTAAAAATTCAATGCACACAAAAGGAAATCTCCAGAACCACTGACTCAATCAGCATTTTCAAAACAAGCATTAAAAAACACCTTCTCTCCCTAACATATCCCAACACCAGCTAAACATGAAATTACATATTCATAATCTCAATGTCATAATAATGTGCAACCAATATAATCTTATTCTTAATATCTACATATCCATCTTCTCAATATCACCAAAATGTGTGTATACATTATGACCGTATTCTTAACCCTTTCAGGGTCCGTGCCATAGATCTACGGCTTTACGTTCAGGGTCCAAACCATAGATCTACGCCATGAGCTCAGCTCCTTTACCTTTGATATACCTTTGAAGAATTTCGAGAGTATATCTACTCTCTGAGCACAGCCATGGGGCAGGCTCATCAAGTGCTCGCCTGGTCAACCAGGCTGTTGCTGCTGGAGGCCCGCTGCCCCACATTTCCATCACAGCCTGGTTGATCTGGCACCTGGTGAAGATACTTGTCTAGTTTCCTCTTGAAGGCTTCAACACTTGTTCCAGCAGTGTTTCTGATATCTTCTGGTAAGATGTTGAAAAGTCTGGGACCCTGGATGTTGATACAGTGTTCCCTCATTGTCCCCACTGCACCCCTGCTCCTCACTGGGTTTATTTTACACTTCCTCCCATATCTCTCACTCCAGTATGTTGTTATGGCAGTGTGCAGATTTGGGACCAAGCCCTCGAGTACCTTCCAGGTATATATTATCATGTACCTCTCTCTCCTCCGCTCCAATGAGTACATGTTCAAGACTTGCAGGCGTTCCCAGTAGTTTAGGTGCTTTACTGGCTCAATGCGAGCCGTAAACGATCTCTATTTGTTCCAGCTCCGATATTTCTCCTGCCCTGAACGGGGCCGTCAGCACTGAGCAATATTCTAAGTGAGGGAGTACTAGCGATTTGAAGAGTGTCACCATCGGCATTGTTTCCCTTGTTTTGAAAGTTCTCAGTACCCACCCAGTCATCTTCCTGGCTGTCGTGATCTTTGTCTTGTTATGGTCTTTAAAAGAAAGGTCTGCCGACATAATTATTCCTAGGTCTTTTACGTGTTCCTTACGTTCTATTTGGTGACCCTCTTGAGTTTTGTATACAGTGCTCCTTTTGAGTTCTTTATTCTTTCCATACCTAAGCAGCTGGAACTTATCACCATTGAACGTCATGTTGTTTTCCACTGCCCACTGGAAAACCCTGTTTATGTCTTCCTGTACTTTTTCAGTGTCCTCTACCATACTGACTTTCATGCTTATTTTAGTGTCATCTGCAAATGATGATACAAAAGTGTGTCGGGTGTTTTTGTCTATGTCTGCTATGAGCATGAGGAACAGCAGAGGTGCCAGGACAGTGCCTTGGGGCACTGAGCTTTTGACCTTGCTGATGCTGGATCTTGCCCTGTTCACTACTACTTTTTGTGTTCTGTGTGTTAGGAAACTGAAAATCCATCTGCCTACCTTCCCGGTAAAGTCCATGGCCTTCATTTTGTGCGCTATCACTCCATGATCGCATTTGTCAAACGCCTTTGCAAAATCTATGTAAATCACATCTGCATTTTGGTCGTCTTCCAGTGCCTCTGTAATTCTGTCATAATGGTTCAGCAGCTGTGACAGACATGATCGTCCTGCTCTAAAACCATGCTGGTTCAGGTTATGTTGGTTGTGCTGGTCCATGAAATTTGTGACCTGCCGTCTCATCACTCTTTTGAAGATTTTTATGATGTGAGAGGTTAAGGCTACTGGTCTGTAATTTTTAGCTAGTGCTCTACTACCTCCCTTGTGCAAAGGAGCTATGTCTGCACTCTTTAAGGCCTCTGATATTTCACCTAGATCTAAGCTCTTTCTCCAAAGAATACTGAGGGCTCGTGCTAGTGGTACTTTGCACTTCTTTATAAAAAGAGCATTCCATGAATCTGGTCCAGGTGCCGAGTGAGTGGGCATGTTTTCCATTTCTTTTTCGAAATCTATGGGATTTGTACTAATGTCAGTTAGTTGGTCTGTGCGGCCTTCTTCTGGAGTGAAAAATATTTCTGCATTTTCTACCTTGCCGTCACTCTGATAAGCTGTGAGTGGTAAATTTGGACCTAGATATGAGAGAATACATCTATGTGGTATGTGTGCAGCACATAAAACAAATCCTGCAGTGTATAATGAGACCAAAAAAAACTGAAACCATGATTTTCGATTAAAACAGTGACTTTGCAGTGCTTTTTTGAATGTTTTTTATAGTTGTATTTGCGATTTCTTGGTCTCATTTGATAGAATGGAAGACATATTACAGAAATAGAGATGATTTTGATTGGTTCTAGCACCGAAATGGCTTGAAACTGAGCTCAAAGTAGCGGAAATGTTAAATTTTTGCCGATGTTCAAGAGTAAAGAAACGACCTCACATGCCTAATACATGCCAGCTGGTGGGTCTAATATATATTCACAAATGTAGTGATGATATTTATACAATTATTACAATATTGCATAACAGTAAATCTTCTATTTTTTGGTTTGAATAAAAATTCATTATGTGAATAAAAAATCAAAATGGAATTTATTTATAAAGCCTCAAAACGTAACTAATAAACAGAGGAAATGTTAGTTTAGTGCCAGGAATACCTACAATGTTTATTCTGGACCCTATTTTGAAATTGGAATATTTTGAACTTTGTGTTAAATCGGCCAAATTACCAATTTCCAATCACTTTATTTTGTAGTTGAAACAGTTGACTTGGCAATTTCTTGTGCTCAATCGATAGAATAGAACTAATACTAGTGAAATAGCTAAGAATTTGGTCGACTGGAATAATGTAATTGGCCTAAAATGGGAGTCAAAGTCGGCTAAATCGCCGATTCGTAAATATCGCTAACACATCAAAATTCGCGAGCATAATTTCGTCAATTTTCCATCAAATTTCGGACTTTTTGTTTTATTACCTTCAGAAAAAGATTCTCTACCATTTCATAAGAAAATTTTTTTTTTTTTTAAATTCTTGGACCCTGGTGTGCACTTTGAAATTTGGCCTCTGGACCCTGAAAGGGTTAATATCTGTAATTCTCTCAACTTTTAAAATACTGATAGAAGAGAGGAGTTTACGATGACGTTTTGGTCCGACTTGGACCATTTACAAAGTCACACTAACGAAAACATCATCGTAAGCTCCTCTCTTCTATGTGCGGGTTATATGTGTATTGTTCCAGTCATAGTATTGTGCCTTTTTTTGTTATTTTAAAATACTGCCTATATCTTCTTAATGTCAATATGTACTAATAAGATATTCAATTTCTTGTATCTACTGTAACTTCTAAATTTATATTTACAACCACTCAATTTGTCATTGCCTTATTAATCTTAAGTTTGTAATAAAGTTGGTAGAATTACCAACAATATGTAAAGTAAAAGGACACAAGTGCAACTAATGAGACATTTTATTGTGGCAACGTTTCGCTCTCCAGAGCTTGACAAAGCTCCTGGAGAGCGAAACGTTACCACAATAAAATTTCACATTAGTTGCACCTGTGTCCTTTTACTTTACAATCTTAAGTTTGACCAAAATGCTCTGCACATTAAGGGGCTTTCTGCTGAAATAAAGCAACTTTATGTTTATGAAAAAAATGTTACAAACACACACTGACAGGCACACCATTTAACCCGTAAACGGTCCAAACAAATCGACGTTCAAATTCGTTGTGCTACAAAAGTAGATCTACTTTTTTTTACATATTTTCAAATATAACAAAAAAAAAATGTAGATATAAGTTTTTTTTACACGTTTTCAAATGTAAAACAAAAAGGAAGATCTATATTTTTTTTACATACTTTCAGATGTTGAAAAAACGTGTATATATGTTCGGACCGTTTACGGGTTAAAAGGGACAAGAAGGAACAGATCACACAGACAATAAATAACAAAAAGGCACAATACCGTGACTGGAACGATACACAAATAACCCGCACATAAAAGAGAGAAGCTTGCGACGACGTTTCGGTCCGACTTGGACCATTGACAAAGTCACACGTCGTCGTAAGCTTCTCTCTTTTATGTGCGGGTTATTTGTGTATCACACAGACCTTGGGAAACGAACCAGGGTAGTTACAACCACAGGTTGTGTTTTAGTGCCGAAAAGAAAAAAGATACTGGAAAGAAATGACAGGAATACTATACCACCTCGGATCACTACTGGAATGGAGGAACAGTCAGTGGCCTTCACTCCAGAACAGATATTAGTGCCAGCAAACAAAGCACCCCTACATACCATCAATATGATAATATTTATCTTGACATACATACAGGGTTAAATCTAAAGCCATCAATAAACAACAGAATACCTTTCATCAGTGGACTACTCACAGTCATATGCAGTGTCTGTGGCTTTCACAGAGACCCACATCAAGGGTCACTTTGACAATGAAATATGGATCCCAGGTTATAAGCTATTCAGCTGTGACAGAGTAAACAGGCAACAAGGGGGGATTGTCTTGTATGTCACAGAGTCGCTCATTTGCTCAGAAATACTAAACACCTCAAATGATGTACTTGAAGTTTTGGCAGCAAAGACTGAAAACCAAAACCTTGTCATTGTGGTTGTATACAAGCCTCCTGATGCAACTTCCCAACAATTCAAGAAATAGCTTTTCAAAACTGACCACTGTCTGGAAAATCTCCCAACTCCTGCCCCAAACATCCTGATGTTGAGTGATTTCAACTTGAGACACCTAAAGTGGAGGAGTGTAGCGAATGTAATGTTTTAGCAAAGATAACCCCAGGAGGCAGCTCAGATGAAAATTCACACAAGCAAGAGCTGTTAAATCCCTACAACAAATTCACCTTAAGCCGGCAAATAGCAGAGCCAAAAAGATTGAAAAATATATTTGACTTCACCTTCACTATTATAATGATGATAAGAAGTATACATTCAGATCACAACATAACAGAAGTACAGACATGTATGCGCAGGGCTCCTGACCAGGATAAGGTGATCAGTTACAAGCGTGCCTTCACCAAATTCAAGTTCAGTAACAAAGATATGGCAGGATCAAATCAACCATATCCTAAATGAAACAAGCTGGGAAGATATCCTAAACAACATGGATCCGAACCTTTGCCTAGAAAGAATTAACTCTGTGGCACTCGAGGTATGCTCAAGGCACATTCCTTTAAGAAGAAGAGATGTAAATTAGAGAGACTCCCTATATGGGCAAAGGCAAAGCATCACAGAGTTGCTGAAAGGGGCCAGTATATCTGTAATATGAAAGGAGGCACTGGTCAGACAAATAGCAAATATCAAACTTAAGCTTCAGCAGTCATACAGGAGACAAGAAACACAGGAAGAACTAAAAGGCATAAATGAAACTGAAAAAAACAAAATCTTTTCTTATGCCAAACCAAGGGCAAAATCAACATCCAGTACTGGACCCCTGCTTAAAGAAGAAGGGGGACACACAGATGACAACAAAGAAGTGAGCGAGATACTGAAGTCCCAATATGACTCGACTCAGCATTTAGTAAGCAGTTAATCGGACTAAGGTTTGAAAATCTAAATTAATTTTTTTAGGACCAACACTCAAATTTTGGTTAATTTAAAAATTTCTGACATTATCCTAACACCACAAGACTTTGAAAAAGCTATAAATGTCATGCCCATGCACTCTGCCACAGGCCCAGACTCTTGGAACTTTGTTCATCAAAAACTTCAGGAAGCCCATCACATGCCTTTAGCATTCTATGGAGAGGAAGCATGGACACAGGAGTCACCCCACAATCACTAAAACAACAGACATTGCCTCACTCTACAAAGGTGGCAGTAAAGCAATTGCAAAGAATTAGACTGATACACAAATAACCCGCACATAGAAGAGAGGAGCTTACGACGACGTTTCGGTCCGACTTGGACCATTTACAAAGTCACACAGTGTGACTTTGTAAATGGTCCAAGTCAGACCGAAACGTCGTCGCAAGCTCCTCTCTTCTATGTGCGGGTTATCTGTGTATCGTTCCAGGCACGGTATTGTGCCTTTTTTGTTATTTAATTAGACCGATAGTTCTAGCAGTCCATATAAAAATCTTTGGAAGGGTTCTCAGAAGCAAGATTGCCACCCATTTAGAAATCCATCAGTTGCACAATCCAGAGCAGCATAGTTTTAAGGCAGGTCACTTCTGCCTATCCCAACTACTGGATCACTATGACAAGGTCTTGGATGCACTAGAGGAAAAACAAAATGCAGATGTAGTACACACAGATTTTGTGAAAGCCTTCGACAAGTGCGACCATCGTGTAATAGCGCACAAAATGCATGATACAGGAATAAGAGGAAAAGTGGGTACAAAGATCTATAATTTTGTAACATATAGAACACAAATAGTAATACTAAAGAGAGACTTTGTCAATGGTCCAAGTCGGACCGAAACGTCGTCGTAAGCTTCTCTCTTTTATGTGCGGGTTATTTGTGTATCGTTCCAGTCACGGTATTGTGCCTTTTTGTTATTTAGTTATTTAGTAAAGAGAGTAAAGTCTGAGGCAGCTACAGAGAAAAGCTATGTTCCACAAGGCACAGTACTTGCTCCCAGTGTTCCACAAGGCACAGTACTTGCTCCCAGTGTTCCACAAGGCACAGTACTTGCTCCCAGTGTTCCACAAGGCACAGTACTTGCTCCCAGTGTTCCACAAGGCACAGTACTTGCTCCCAGTGTTTCCACAAGGCACAGTACTTGCTCCCAGTGTTTCCACAAGGCACAGTACTTGCTCCCAGTGTTCCACAAGGCACAGTACTTGCTCCCAGTGTTCCACAAGGCACAGTACTTGCTCCCAGTGTTCCACAAGGTACAGTACTTGCTCCCAGTGTTCCACAAGGCACAGTACTTGCTCCCAGTGTTCCACAAGGCACAGTACTTGCTCCCAGTGTTCCACAAGGCACAGTACTTGCTCCCAGTGTTCCACAAGGCACAGTACTTGCTCCCAGTGTTCCACAAGGCACAGTACTTGCTCCCAGTGTTCCACAAGGCACAGTACTTGCTCCCAGTGTTCCACAAGGCACAGTACTTGCTCCCAGTGTTCCACAAGGCACAGTACTTGCTCCCAGTGTTCCACAAGGCACAGTACTTGCTCCCAGTGTTCCACAAGGCACAGTACTTGCTCCAGTGTTCCACAAGGCACAGCACTCGCTCCCAGTGTTCCACAAGGCACAGTACTTGCTCCCAGTGTTCCACAAGGTACAGTACTTGCTCCCAGTGTTCCACAAGGCACAGTACTTGCTCCCAGTGTTCCACAAGGCACAGTACTTGCTCCCAGTGTTCCACAAGGCACAGTACTGCCTCCCAGTGTTCCACAAGGCACAGTACTTGCTCCCAGTGTTCCACAAGGCACAGTACTTGCTCCCAGTGTTCCACAAGGCACAGTACTTGCTCCCAGTGTTCCACAAGGCACAGTACTTGCTCCCAGTGTTCCACAAGGCACAGTACTTGCTCCCAGTGTTCCACAAGGCACAGTACTTGCTCCCAGTGTTCCACAAGGCACAGTACTTGCTCCCAGTGTTCCACAAGGCACAGTACTTGCTCCCAGTGTTCCACAAGGCACAGTACTTGCTCCCAGTGTTCCACAAGGCACAGTACTGCTCCCAGTGTTCCACAAGCACAGTACTTGCTCCCAGGTTCACAAGGCACAGTACTTGCTCCCAGTGTTTCCACAAGGCACAGTACTTGCTCCCAGTGTTCCACAAGGCACAGTACTTGCTCCCAGTGTACCACAAGGCCAGTACTTGCTCCCAGTGTTCCACAAGGCACAGTACTTGCTCCCAGTGTTCCACAAGGCACAGTACTTGCTCCCAGTGTTCCACAAGGCACAGTACTTGCTCCCAGTGTTCCACAAGGCACAGTACTTGCTCCCAGTGTCCACAAGGCACAGTACTTGCTCCCAGTGTTCCACAAGGCACAGTACTTGCTCCCAGTGTTCCACAAGGCACAGTACTTGCTCCCCAGTGTTCCACAAGGGCACAGTACTTGCTCCCAGTGTTCCACAAGGCACAGTACTTGCTCCCAGTGTTCCACAAGGCACAGTACTTGCTCCCAGTGTTCCACAAGGCACAGTACTTGCTCCCAGTGTTCCACAAGGCACAGTACTTGCTCCCAGTGTTCCACAAGGCACAGTACTTGCTCCCAGTGTTCCACAAGGCACAGTACTTGCTCCCAGTGTTCCACAAGCACAGTACTTGCTCCCAGTGTTCCACAAGGCACAGTACTTGCTCCCAGTGTTCCACAAGCACAGTACTTGCTCCCAGTGTTCCACAAGGCACAGTACTTGCTCCCAGTGTTCCACAAGGCACAGTACTTGCTCCCAGTGTTCCACAAGGCACAGTACTTGCTCCCAGTGTTCCACAAGGCACAGTACTTGCTCCCCAGTGTTCCACAAGACACAGTACTTGCTCCCAGTGTTCCACAAGGCACAGTACTTGCTCCCAGTGTTCCACAAGGCACAGTACTTGCTCCCAATGTTCCACAAGGCACAGTACTTGCTCCCAGTGTTCCACAAGGCACAGTACTTGCTCCCAGTGTTCCACAAGGTACAGTACTTGCTCCAATCCTATTTATCCTCATATTTGACAGAGATGTAAGTCACAGCACCGTGTCTTCTCCTGCAGATGACACTCGAATTTGCATGACAGTGTCATCTACCAAAGACACTGCAAATCTCCAAGTGGACATCAACCAAATCTTTTAAATGGGCCACAGAAAATAACACAAGGTTCAACAAAAACAAAATCTTTTAAATGGGCCACAGAAAATAACACAAGGTTCAACAAAAACAAAATCTTTTAAATGGGCCACAGAAAATAACACAAGGTTCAACAAAAACAAAATCTTTTAAATGGGCCACAGAAAATAACACAAGGTTCAACAAAAACAAAATCTTTTAAATGGGCCACAGAAAATAACACAAGGTTCAACAAAAACAAATCTTTTAAATGGGCCACAGAAAATAACACAAGGTTCAACAAAAACAAAATCTTTTAAATGGGCCACAGAAAATAACACAAGGTTCAACAAAAACAAAATCTTTTAAATGGGCCACAGAAAATAACACAAGGTTCAACAAAAACAAAATCTTTTAAATGGGCCACAGAAAATAACACAAGGTTCAACAAAAACACATTTCTATTACTCCACTCTAGGAAATTAAAACTGTATTGAAGTATAAAATAAATATCAACCACACAACGGAGTGAAAAAGTAATGTGAAGGACCTGGGAGTGATAATGTCAGAGACTCTTACTTTCAAAGACCACAGCAATGTATCTACCAGCTGCTAGGAAAATGATAGGATGGATAATAAGAACCTCAAAACAAGGGACATCAAGCCCATGATGATTCTCTTCAAGTCGCCTGTTCTCTCTAGGGTGGAATATTTCTGTACACTAATGGCTGCTTTCAAGGCAGGCAAAATTTCAGGCCTTGAGAATATACAGAGAACTTTCACGCCGCACACAAGTACAATAAGCACCTAAATTACTGGGAATGGATGAAGACTTCGATTTGTACTCCCTGGAATGCAGGTCAGAAAGATGCATGATAATATACACTTGGAAAATCCTAAAGGTACTAGTCCCAAACGTGCACATGAAACTCACTTCCTATGAAAGCAAAAGACTCGGCAGGAGATGCAACATTCCCCCGATGAAAAGCAGAGGCACTACGAGTACACTAAAAGGCAACACAATAAGTGTCAGGGGCCCAAGACTGTTCAACTGTCTCCCAGCATACATAAGGGAGATTACCAATAGAACTCCTGTCTGTCTTCAAGAAGGCACTGGACAGGCACCTATAGTCAGCACCTGACCAGCCGGGCTCTGATTCATACATCGGTTTGCATGCGGCCAGCAGTAACAGCCTGGTTGTTCATGCTCTGATCCATCGCGAGGCCTGGTCACAGACCGGGCCGTGGGGGCGTTAACCCCCGAAACTCTCTCCAGGTATACCACTTGTTGCAATGACAGTGACAGTGAATTAGCGACAGTGATACCAGTGAAAGTGAGTCAGAATGAGTGAGAATGAGTGAGAATGAGTGAGAATGAGTGAGAATGAGTGAGAATGAGTGAGAATGAGTGAGAATGAGTGAGAATGAGTGAGAATGAGTGAGAATGAGTGAGAATGAGTGAGAATGAGTCAGTGAGAGTTAGAGGAAGTCTTTCAGTGATAAGCTTACTATATATACCCAGCTTAACCAGCACTCTCCAAGCTGACACTAAACAAGCTTACACTACCACAATAATGGTACCATAACCATAACACTGACGGTAACTGAATAAAAACTGACTTACCAGTACAACGATAACTACACTGATGTTACCAGTACCATGATAACTAAACTGATGGTACCAGTACCATGTGGTTGATGGTACCAGTACAATGATAACTACACTGATGTTACCAGTACCATGATAACTAAACTGATGGTACCAGTACCATGTGGTTGATGGTACCAGTACAATGATAACTACACTGATGTTACCAGTACCATGATAACTAAACTGATGGTACCAGTACCATGTGGCTGATGGTACCAGTACAATGATAACTACACTGATGTTACCAGTACCATGATAACTAAACTGATGGTACCAGTACCATGTGGCTGATGGTACCAGTACAACGATAACTACACTGATGTTACCAGTACCATGATAACTAAACTGATGGTACCAGTACCATGTGGCTGATGGTACCAGTACAATGATAACTACACTGATGGTACCAGTACAATGATAACTACACTGATGGTACCAGTACCATGTGGTTGATGGTACCAGTACAATGATAACTACACTGATGGTACCAGTACCATGTGGCTGATGGTACCAGTACCATGATAACTAAACTGATGGTACCAGTACCATGTGGCTGATGGTACCAGTACAATGATAACTACACTGATGGTACCAGTACAATGATAACTACACTGATGGTACCAGTACAATGATAACTACACTGATGGTACCAGTACCATGTGGCTGATGGTACCAGTACCATGATAACTACACTGATGGTACCAGTACCATGTGGTTGATGGTACCAGTACAATAACTACACTGATGGTACCAGTACCATGTGGCTGATGGTACCAGTACCATGATAACTAAACTGATGGTACCAGTACCATGTGGCAGATGGTACCAGTACAATGATAACTACACTGATGGTACCAGTACCATGTGGCTGATGGTACCAGTACCATGATAACTACACTGATGGTACCAGTCCCATGATAACTAAACTGATGGTACCAGTACCATGTGGCTGATGGTACCAGTACAATGATAAATACACTGATGGTACCAGTACCATGTGGCTGATGGTACCAGTACAATGATAACTACACTGATGGTACCAGTACCATGTGGCTGATGGTACCAGTACCATGATAACTAAACTGATGGTACCAGTACCATGTGGCTGATGGTACCAGTACAATGATAACTACACTGATGGTACCAGTACCATGTGGCTGATGGTACCAGTACAATGATAACTACACTGTGGTACCAGTACCATGTGGCTGATGGTACCAGTACAATGATAACTACACTGACGGTACCATTACCATGACAACTACACTGATGGTACCAGTACAATAACTACACTGATGGTACCAGTACCACGATAACTACACTGATGGTACCAGTACCATGATAATTACACTGATAGTACCAGTACCATGATAATTACACTGATGGTACCAGTACCATGATAACTACACTGATGGTACCAGTACAATGATAACTACACTGATGGTACCAGTACAATGATAACTACACTGATGGTACCAGTACCATGATAATTACACTGATGGTACCAGTACCATGATAATTACACTGATGGTACCAGTACCATGATAATTACACTGATGGTACCAGTACCATGATAACTACACTGATGGTACCAGTACAATGATAACTACACTGATGGTACCAGTACCATGATAACTACACTGATGGTACCAGTACAATGATAACTACACTGATGGTACCAGTACCATGACAGCTACACTGATGGTACCAGTACCACAATAACTACACTGATGGTACCAGTACAATGATAACTACACTGACGGTACCATTACCATGACAGCTACACTGATGGTACCAGTACCACAATAACTACACTGATGGTACCAGTACAATGATAACTACACTGACGGTACCATTACCATGACAGCTACACTGATGGTACCAGTACCACGATAACTACACTGATGGTAGCAGTACCACGATAACTACACTGATGGTAGCAGTACCACGATAACTACACTGATGGTACCAGTACCACGATAACTACACTGATGGTACCAGTACCATGATAATTACACTGATGGTAGCAGTACCACGATAACTACACTGATGGTACCAGTACCACGATAACTACACTGATGGTACCAGTACCACAATAACTACACTGATGGTACCAGTACCATGATAACTACAATGATAGTACCAGTACCATAATAACTACAATGATAGTACCAATTCCATAATAACTACACTGAGGGTATCAATACCATAATACCTATACTGATGGTACCAGTACCACGATAACTATACTAATGGTGCCAGTACCATGAAAGTTACACCGATGGTACCAATACCATAACTACACTGATGTTACCAATACCATGTGGCTGATGGTACCAGCACCATGATAACTAAACTGATGGTACCATTACCATGATAGCTACACTGATGGTACCAGTACCACGATAACTACACTGATGGTACCAGTACCACGATAACTACACTGATGGTACCAGTACCACACGATAACTACACTGATGGTACCAGTACCACGATAACTACACTGATGGTACCAGTACCATGATAACTACACTGATGGTACCAGTACCAGGATAACTACACTGATGGTACCATTACCATGCTAATTACATTGATGGTAACAGTACCATGATAACTACACTGATGGTACCAGTACCATAACTACCCTGATGGTACCAGTACCTTGATAACTAAACTGATGGTACCAGTACCATGATAACTACACTGATGGTACCAGTACCATAACTACACTGATGGTACCAGTACCATAACTACACTGATGGTACCAGTACCATAACTACACTGATGGTACCAGTACCATAACTACACTGATGGTACCAGTACCATGATAACTACACTGGTGGTACCAGTACCATGATAACTACACTGATGGTACCAGTACCATGATAACTACACTGATGGTACCAGTACCATGATAACTACACTGATGGTACCAGTACCATGATAACTACACTGATGGTACCAGTACCACGATAACTACACTGATGGTACCAGTACCATGATAACTACACTGATGGTACCAGTACCATAACTACACTGATGGTACCAGTACCATAACAACACTGATGGTACCAGTACCATAACTACACTGATGGTACCAGTACCATAACTACACTGATGGTACCAGTACCATAACTACACTGATGGTACCAGTACTATGATAATTACAATGATGGTACCAGTACCATGATAACTACACTGATGGTACCAGTACCACGATAACTACACTGATGGTACCAGTACCATAACTACACTGATGGTACCAGTACCATGATAATTACACTGATGGTACCAGTACCATGATAATTACACTGATGGTACCAGTACCATGATAACTACACTGATGGTACCAGTACAATGATAACTACACTGATGGTACCAGTACAATGATAACTACACTGATGGTACCAGTACAATGATAATTACACTGATGGTACCAGTACCATGATAACTACACTGATGGTACCAGTACCATGATAACTACACTGATGGTACCAGTACCATGATAACTACACTGATGGTACCAGTACAATGATAACTACACTGATGGTACCAGTACCATGATAACTACACTGATGGTACCAGTACCATGATAACTACACTGATGGTACCAGTACCATGATAACTACACTGATGGTACCAGTACCATGATAACTACACTGATGGTACCAGTACCATGATAACTACACTGATGGTACCAGTACCATAGATGGATAACTAGAACAATGATGTCACAGGAGTCTTCACTTACTGGACAGACTGATGACATCATGAGGTTGGTGATGCTTCCAGCGCCTTGGATCAAAACATACCTGAAAAGACAGAAAATAACTTTTTATAAACATAACTTGAGGTAAACCCGTATGGGTCGTAGAGAACAAGAGACGATCAATGAAGTGGCTGTCCGAGTTCAAGCAAGCTTAACGTGACTTGTGACGTCACAGTGGACACCGGTGACATCACAGTGGACACAGGTGACGTCACAGTGGACACAGGTGACGTCACAGTGGACACAGGTGACGTCACAGTGGACACAGGTGACGTCACAGTGGACACAGGTGACGTCACAGTGGACACAGGTGACGCCCACAATGGACACCAGTACGTCACAGTGGACCCCCATGACGCCCACAGTGGACACCAGTGACGTCACAGTGGACACCGTGACGTCACAGTGGACACGGTGACGTCACAGTGGACACCGGTGACGTCACAGTGGACACGATTTGACCCCACAGGACCACTGGTGACCGTCATGATCACTGACGTCACAGTGGACACGTGACTATGACGTCAACCATCATTATTTAGAACCAACTGAAGGTCTTGCTCCCGCTCTCTCTCTCTCACTGTCTCACTCTCTCACTGTCTCTCTCACTGTCTCACTCTCTCTCTCACTCTCTCTCTCACTGTCTCACTCTCTCACTGTCTCTCACTGTCTCACTCTCTCACTGTCTCTCACTGTCTCACTCTCTCACTGTCTCACTGTCTCTCTCACTGCCCTCTCTCACTGTCTCTCTCACTGTCTCACTGTCCTCCTCACTGTCTCTCTCACTGTCTCTCTCACTGTCTCACTGTCTCTCTCACTGTCTCTCTCACTGTCCCTCTCCACGTCTCACTGTCTCTCTCACTGTCCTCTCACTGTCTCACTGTCTCTCTCACTGTCTCTCTCACTGTCTCGCTCTCTCTCTCACTGCCCTCTCTCACTGTCTCTCTCACTGTCTCGCTCTCTCTCTCACTGTCCTCTCACTGTCTCTCTCACTGTCTCTCTCACTGCCCTCTCTCACGTCTCCCTCACTGTCTCTCACTGTCTCTCTCACTGTCTCTCTCACTGTCTCACTGTCTCTCTCACTGTCTCTCTCACTGTCTCGCTCTCTCTCTCACTGTCTCTCTCACTGTCTCCTCTCTCCTCACTGTCTCACTCTCTCACTGTCTCACTCTCCACTGTCTCTCTCACTGTCCCCCTCTCTCTCACTCTCTCTCACTGTCTCTCTCACTGTCCTCTCCACTGTCTCCTCTCTCTCTCACTCTCTCTCACTGCTCTCTCACTGCCCTCACTCTCCACTGTCTCTCTCACTGTCTCTCTCACTGTCTCTCTCTCTCACTGTCTCTCACTCTCTCACCCCTCTCACGTCTCTCTCACTGTCTCACCTCTCTCTCACTGTCTCTCTCACTGTCTCACTCCCCTCTCTCACTGTCTCACTCTCTCACTGTCTCTCACTGTCTCACTCCTCTCTCACTGTCTCACTCTCTCACTGTCTCTCTCACTGTCTCACTCTCTCTCTCACTGTCCCTCTCACTGTCTCACTCTCTCACTGTCTCACTCTCTCTCACTGTCTCTCTCACTGTCTCACTCTCTCTCACTGTCTCACTGTCTCTCTCACTGTCTCACTCTTTCACTGTCAGTGTCTCCTCCTTGTCAGTGTCTCCTCACTGTCAGTGTCTCCTCACTGTCAGTGTCTCCTCACTGTCAGTGTCTCCTCACTGTCAGTGTCCCCCCTCACTGTCAGTGTCTCCTCACTGTCAGTGTCTCCTCACTGTCAGTGTCTCCTCACTGTCAGTGTCTCCTCACTGTCAGTGTCTCCTCACTGTCAGTGTCTCCTCACTGTCATGTCTCCTCACTGTCTGTCTCCCCACTGTCATGTCTCCTCACTGTCAGTCTCTCACTGTCAGTGCTCCCTCACTGTCAGGGGTCTCCTCACTGTCATCCCTCTCACTGTCATGTCTCCTCACTGTCAGTCTCTCACTGTCAGTGCCCTCCTCACTGTCAGTGTCTCCTCACTGTCATGTCTCCTCACTGTCAGTGTCTCCTCACGGGTCATGTCTCCCTCACTGTCAGTGTCTCCTCACTGTCAGTGTCTCCTCACTGTCAGTCACTCACTATCAGTGTCTCCTCACTGTCAGTCACTCACTGTCAGTGTCTCCTCACTGTCAGTGTCTCCTCACTGTCAGTCACTCACTGTCAGTGTCTCCTCACGTCCAGTCACTCACTGTCATTCTCCTCTACTGTCAGTGTCTCCTCACTGTCATGTCTCCTCACTGTCATGTCTCCTCACTGTCAGTGTCTCCTCACTGTCATGTCTCCTCACTGTCAGGTCTCCTCACTGTCTTTGGGTCTCCTCACTGTCAGTCACTCACTGTCAGTGTCTCCTCACTGTCAATGTCTCCTCACTGTCAATGTCTCCTCACTGTCAGTCACTGTCAATGTCTCCTCACTGTCAATGTCTCCTCACTGTCAATGTCTCCTCACTTTTTAGTGTCTCCTCACGTCAATGTCTCCTCACTGTCAATGTCTCCTCACTGTCAGTGTCTCCTCACTGTCAGTGTCTCCTCACTGTCAATGTCTCCTCACTGTCAATGTCTCCTCACTGTCAATGTCTCCTCACTGTCAGTCACTCACTGTCAATGTCTCCTCACTGTCAGTGTCTCCTCACTGTCATGTCTCCTCACTTCAGTGTCTCCTCACTGTCAGTGTCTCCTCACTGTCAGTGCCCTCCTAAACTGTCATGTCTCCTCACTGTCAGTGTCTCCTCACTGTCAGTGTCTCCTCACTGTCAGTGCCCTCCTCACTTTCAGTGTCTCCTCACTGTCAGTGTCTCCTCACTGTCAGTCACTCACTGTCAATGTCTCCTCACTGTCAATGTCACCTCACTGTCAGTGTCTCCTCACTGTCAGTGTCTCCTCACTGTCAGTGTCTCCTCACTGTCAGTGTCTCCTCACTGTCAGTGTCTCCTCACTGTCAGTCACTCACTGTCAGTCACTCACTGTCAGTCACTCACTGTCAGTGTATCCTCCTTGTCAGTGTCTCCTCACTGTCAGTGTCTCCTCACTGTCAGTGTCTCCTCACTGTCAGTGTCTCCTCACTGTCATGTCTCCTCACTGTCAGTGTCCTCCTCACTGTCAGTGTCTCCTCACTGTCAGTCTCTAAATTTCAGCTGTCTCCTCACTGTCAGTGTCTCCTCACTGTCAGTCTTCCACGTCAGTGTCTCCTCACTGTCAGTCACTCACTGTCAGTGTCTCCTCACTGTCAGTGTCTCCTCACTGTCAGTGTCTCCTCACTGTCAGTGTCTCCTCACTGTCAGTGTCTCCTCACTGCCC
This sequence comes from Cherax quadricarinatus, assembly GCF_026875155.1. Lineage (NCBI taxonomy): Eukaryota > Metazoa > Arthropoda > Malacostraca > Decapoda > Parastacidae > Cherax > Cherax quadricarinatus. The sequence goes on along the minus strand of NC_069471.1, from coordinate 24,791,390 downwards.
AGTGTCTCCTCACTGTCATGTCTCCTCACTGTCAGTGTCTCCTCACTGTCATGCCCCTCCTCACTGTCAGTGTCTCCTCACTGCCCATGTCTCCTCACTGTCAGTCACTCACTATCAGTGCCCTCCTCACTGTCACCCACTCACGCCCATGTCTCCCAATGTCAGTGTCCCTCACTGTCAGTCACTGTCAGTGTCTCCTCACTGTCAGTCACTCACTGTCAGTGTCTCCTCACTGTCAGTGTCTCCTCACTGTCAGTGTCTCCTCACTGTCAGTGTCTCCTCACTGTCAGTGTCTCCTCACTGTCATTGTCTCCTCACTGTCAGTCACTCACTGTCAGTGTCTCCTCACTGTCAATGTCTCCTCACTGTCAATGTCTCCTCACTGTCAGTCACTGTCAATGTCTCCTCACTGTCAATGTCTCCTCACTGTCAATGTCTCCTCACTGTTAGTGTCTCCTCACTGTCAATGTCTCCTCACTGTCAATGTCTCCTCACTGTCAGTGTCTCCTCACTGTCAGTGTCTCCTCACTGTCAGTGTCTCCTCACTGTCAATGTCTCCTCACTGTCAATGTCTCCTCACTGTCAGTCACTCACTGTCAATGTCTCCTCACTGTCAGTGTCTCCTCACTGTCAGTGTCTCCTCACTGTCATGTCTCCTCACTGTCAGGGTCTCCTCACTGTCAGTGTCTCCTCACTGTCAGTGCCCTCCTCACTGTCAGTGTCTCCTCACTGTCAGTGCCCTCCCCCACTGTCAGTGTCTCCTCACTTTCAGTGTCTCCTCACTGTCAGTGTCTCCTCACTGTCAGTCACTCACTGTCAATGTCTCCTCACTGTCAATGTCACCTCACTGTCAGTGTCTCCTCACTGTCAGTGTCTCCTCACTGTCAGTGTCTCCTCACTGTCATTTTCTCCTCCACTGTCAGTGTCTCCTCACTGTCAGGTCTCCCACTGTCGTGTCTCCTCACTGTCAGTGTCCCCTCACTGTCAGTGTCTCCTCACTGTCAGTGTCCTCCTCACTGTCAGTGTCTCCTCACTGTCAGTGTCTCCTCACTGTCAGTGTCTCCTCACTGTCAGTGTCTCCTCACTGTCAGTGTCTCCTCACTGTCAATGTCTCCTCACTGTCAGTGTCTCCCCTCACTGCCCAATGTCTCCTCACTGTCAATATCCCTCACTGTCAATGCTCCTCACTGTTATTTGTCTCCTCCCACTGTCAATGTCTCCTCACTGTCAGTGTCTCCTCACTGTCAGTGTCTCCTCACTGTCAATGTCTACTCACTGTTAGTGTCTCCTCACTGTCAATGTCTCCTCACTGTTAGTGTCTCCTCACTGTCAATGTCTCCTCACTGTTAGTGTCTCCTCATTGTCAGTGTCTCCTCACTCTCAGTGTCTCCTCACTCTCAGTGTCTCCTCACTGTCAGTGTCTCCCCCACTGCAGTGCCCTCCTCACTGTCAGTGTCTCCTCACTGTCATTCACTCACTGCCCAGTGTCTCCTCACTGTCAGTCTCTCACTGTCAGTGTCTCCTCACTGTCAGTGTCTCCTCACTGTCAGTGTCTCCTCACTGTCAGTGTCTCCTCACTGTCAGTGTCTCCTCACTGTCACTCACTGTCAGTGTATCCTCCTTGTCAGTGTCTCCTCACTGTCAATGTCTCCTCACTGTCAGTGTCTCCTCACTGTCAGTGTCTCCTCACTGTCAGTGTCTCCTCACTGTCAGTGTCTCCTCACTGTCAGTGTCTCCTCACTGTCAGTGTCTCCTCACTGTCAGTGTCTCCTCACTGTCAGTGTCTCCTCACTGTCAGTCACTCACTGTCAGTCACTCACTGTCAGTCACTCACTGTCAGTGTATCCTCACTGTCAGTGTCTCCTCACTGTCAGTGTCTCCTCACTGTCAGTGTATCCTCCTTGTCAGTGTCTCCTCACTGTCAGTGTCTCCTCACTGTCAGTGTCTCCTCACTGTCAGTGTCTCCTCACTGTCAGTGTCTCCTCACTGTCAGTGTCTCCTCACTGTCAGTGTCTCCTCACTGTCAGTGTCTCCTCACTGTCAGTCTCTCACTGTCAGTGCCCTCCTCACTGTCAGTGTCCTCCTCACTGTCAGTGTCCTCCTCACTGTCAGTGCCCTCCCTCACTGTCATGTCTCCTCACGTCAGTGTCTCCTCACTGTCAGTGTCTCCTCACTGTCAGTGTCTCCTCCACTGTCAGTGTCTCCTCACTGTCAGTGCCCTCCTAAACTGTCATGTCTCCCTCACTGTCCTGCCCTCCTCACTGCCCAGTCACTCACTGTCAGTGTCTCCTCACTGTCAGTGTCTCCTCACTGTCAGTCACTCACTGTCAGTGTCTCCTCACTGTCAGTCACTCACTGTCAGTGTCTCCTCACTGTCAGTGTCTCATCACTGTCAGTGTCTCCTCACTGTCAGTCACTCACTGTCAGTCACTCACTGTCAGTGTCCCTCACTGTCAGTTTTCTCCTCACTGTCATGTCCCCCTCACTGTCAGTGTCTCCTCACTGTCAGTGTCTCCTCACTGTCAGTGTCTCCTCACTGTCATTCTCCTCACTGGTCATTGTCTCCTCACTGTCAGTGTCTCCTCACTGTCAGTGTCTCCTCACTGTCAGTGTCTCCTCACTGTCAGTGTCTCCTCACTGTCAGTGTCTCCTCACTGTCAGTGTCTCCTCACTGTCAGTGTCTCCTCACTGTCAGTGTCTCCTCAATGTCAATGTCTCCTCACTGTCAGTCACTGTCAATGTCTCCTCACTGTCAATGTCTCCTCACTGTCAATGTCTCCTCACTGTTAGTGTCTCCTCACTGTCAATGTCTCCTCACTGTCAATCTCTCCTCACTGTCAGTGTCTCCTCACTGTCAGTGACTCCTCACTGTCAGTGTCTCCTCACTGTCAATGTCTCCTCACTGTTATGTCTCCTCACTGTCAATGTCTCCTCACTGTCAATCTCTCCTCACTGTCAGTTCTCCTCACTGTCAGTGTCTCCTCACTGTCATGCCCTCACTGTCAGTGTCTCCTCACTGTCAGTGTCTCCTCTTCGCATCGCTATTGGGCCGTGCGGACGGGGCTGCGCAGAAACTCCTGATTGAGTTGGCATTGCGCAGTTGACGTTTTTGGGCTCTGTGAAGACCTGTTTGCGCGCTCTCTAGAATTGAAGCAAGATGCCCTCCATCGAGCAACTTACCAACAGCTTAAGGAAGAAATTGAGTTGGCAAATTTTGGGAAATTCGGCGATTGACCGAGGAGAACAAGAAGATTCGTAGTATCCTCCTGTTTTGAGTCCTCAGGGCAAGAAGGAAACTGGTCATGGCTGGACAGCAGGGAAAGAAGTTGACGATCAAGAAGACAATGGAAAGGGAAAACGATGAAGAAGAAAGAACTGCCGTGGAAACTGTTGTGGAAACATCCAATACATTCTCAGTGCTACCCGACGAATGTGAGTTACTACTGGGGAAAGACACGACGAAAGACATTTAAGGGAAGGGAAGAATATTGTTGTTGTTGGATAGCCAATTAGTATATGGATTTGGGCGTTCTGCTTGAAGGACAGGATAGGGGAAAAGAGATTTGCTTTCCTGGGCTGGATGGGGGATAATTTTAGCCGTCTGGATACATCATGAGAGGTAGTGGGAGCAATCCTATTATCTGTCTCATGCTGGGCAAAAGATGTTGGCAGACGTAGGAGTGAGACCTGATTAGCAGGTATAGGTCAGCAATAGAAATAATTAGAAGTAAGGGGGGGAACCCTCCATATGTGGGTATTTTGCCAAGGAGGGGAGTTGGAAGTGAATGGTTGTCCAGGCAATTGGTGTCCAAATTGCTGGGTGGGCAAATACTGTAAGGAAAATGCGGTAACATTTATTGACAACTGGACCTCTTCTATGGCAGAAATGACATGTATGCTAGGGGTGGGGTTCACTTATCTAGGTGGGGTGGGAGCACTGGCAACTGCAGTGGAGGGACAGTTAGAAAATTTTTAAATAGGAATATTTAGTGGTATTGGTTTTGGCAGGAAAACAGTGAAGTCCCAGTGTAGTAATAATTTCGAGTTCTAGGGGGAAATAGTAATAATAAGAACGAGATAGATATTGAAAAGCCAGGACCCCGGTGATAAGGACGGGAATAGGTTTAGTAGAAAAATAGAAATGAGCAGGAAGGGTAAAGAAAAGGAGAGTCTTTCAATGTTTATTATGCTAATTGCCGTAGTGCTAGGAATAAGATGGACGAGTTGAGATTAGTTGCTAGTGTAGGTAACATTGATGTATTTGCCTTAACTGAGACTGTTTTAATTCAAAAAGTCGGGACATGCCTGCGGAATGTCATATTCAGGGTTTTAAATTGTTCCAAGGGAAAATAGAAGTATTGGGAGGGGGGGTGGGTGGCATTGTATGTCCGAGATCGCTTGAACTTTGCATAAAAACGGGTATTAAGTCTGAAGTAACACATACAGAGTCTGTTTTTGGGTAGAATTTTCAGAGGGCTGAAAAACGATTTTAGGGGTGATATACCGTCCCCCTAACTTAGATAGGGACCAAGGGAAACTACTATGGGAGGAAATTGTTAAGGCCACAAGGCACGATAATGTAGTAATTCTAGGAGACTTAACTTTAGTCATGTTGATTGGAATTTCTTGACTGGGAATTTAGAATCGTACGACTTCTTAGAAGTTTTCAGGGTTGTTTTTTTGAAGCAGTTTGTGACAGAACCTACAAGGGGAAATAACCTTCTTTACTTAGGTTTTTGGCAAACAATGAATCCCTTGTTAATAATTTTTGAAATTTCCCGAGGAACTGGGTGCTAGCGACCACAAATCAATTACATTTAGCATTGAATGGAAGTACGATAGTAGCGATAACTCAGTAACATCCCATTTTCGCTTAGCAGATTACGATGGGGTTAGAGAACACTTATCATTTTGTTGACTGGGTAACGAAGTGAGCTATCAATATGACAGTTTTCTGAACACAATACATGCTGCTCAAAGAAAATTTTTCCCTTATAAAGAAATTAGATCAAATAGAAATGACCCAAAATGATGAATAAGGCTCAAATATCTACTAGGGCATAAGAAAGGAATTTTTTAGGCGCATCAAAAGAGGGGAGGGTCATCTTTTGAATTTGTATATTGACACTAAGAGGACATTATAAAGGGGATAAGAAAAGCTAAAGGGACTATGAAATTAAAGTTGCTAGGGATTCTAAAACTAACCCAAAAAGTTTTTCCAGGTCTATAGAACAAAAATTAGAGATAGATAGGGCCCCCCTTTAAAAAAAACTATGGGCACCTTACTGACAATGAGAATGAAATGGTGCTTGATTTTAAATAATTATTTTCTCTCAGTTTTTACACAGGAAGACACTAACAATATTCCAGTAAATTTAAATTTTTTTCAGTGGGCTAGAAGAAATAAATTATGTAACATCACAGTCAACTAGTGAGATGGTTGTGAGGCAGATAGACAGACTGAAGCAAAATAAGTCGCCGGGTCCTGATGAGGTTTTTCAAGGTTCTTAAGGAATGCAAAATGGAACTCTGTGAACCATTAACTAATATTTTTAATTTACTCTTCAAACAGGTGTAGTGTCTGATATGTGGAAGATGGCTAATGTAACTCCTATTTTTTAAAACAGGGACAAGTCGTTACCGTCAAATTACCCGCCCAATAAGCCCGACCTCAAAATTTTAGGCAAATTTTACTAGATTCAATTATAGCGGATTATAAAAGCCATTTTCGATAAGCATAGCTTGATTAATGAATACTCAGCATGGATTCACAAGAGGGCCGGGCTTGTCTAACTAATTTATTAACTTTCTTCATAAAGCTTTTGAGGCTGTTGACCACAATAAAGAATTTGATATTAATTTTCTGATTTTAGTAAGGCTTTTGATAGAGTTCCGCACCATAGACTGTTAAAGAAAGTGGCAGCTCATGGCATTGGGGGGAAAAATGCTCTCGTGGATCGAGTCATGGCTCACTGACAGGAAGCAGAGAGTGTCCATAAATGGGGTTAAATCCCAGTGGGATCTGTAACAAGTGCGTCCACAAGGGATCAGTCTTGGGCCCGTTTGTTGTTTATAATATATATCAATGATCTTGAAAAGGGAATTACTAGTGATATGACAAATTCGCCGATGACACAAAATAGGTAGGATAATTGATTCAAACGTAATGTTAGGGAACTTCAGGAGGATTTTAAAAAAACTCTATTCTTGGTCAGAAAGTGGCAGATGCAGTTCAATGTAGATAATGCAAGTTTTTGAAGCTTGGGAGTTTCCCATAAACCCCAGTACTTATAAAAATTAAATGATGTAGAACTTAGCCATAAAAGATTGCGAAAAGGACTTGGGGTTTTGTGAGCAGCAACCTTAAACCAAGACAGCAATGCCTAAGCGTACGTAATAAAGGCAAATAGATTACTGGGGTTTAATCAAGAAGTGTAAGCAACAGAAGTCCAGAGGTCATACTGCAGCTTTTTACATCATTAGTAAGGCTCACCTTTATTATGCAGCTCAGTTCTGGTCTCCGTATTACAAAATGGACATAAATCGTTAGAAAACATTCAGCGTAGGATGACTAAATTAATACATAGCACAAAATCTTCCTTATGAAGAAAGATTGAAGACTCTTTAAATTTTCATTCACTTGTTAGACGAAGAATGAGGGGGGACCTGATGAAGTGATAAGTGGAAGATAGGGATTAATAAAGGGGATATTAATAAGGTCTTGAGGATGTCTCTCCAAGAGAGAACCCGCAGTAAAGGATTTAAATTAGATAATTTAGATTTTGAAAGGACATAGGAAAGTATTGGTTGGAAATAGGGTAGTTGATGAGTGAACAGTCTCCCTATTGGTTTTGAGGCTGGGATTTTGGGGTAGTTTCAAACTAGTTGGATAAGTAAATGATGGGGAAGGGGTTTTGGTTTTTGAGGGGGACTTTCACATCAGAGCTTTTTTTTGGGTACTTTAAAAATTTGGGGTGGGAAATTTTTTGTTAGGGGGAAAATTAAAGGACCTCCCTAGTAGGGCCCCAGCACCCTCCTGCATTTTCCCCTTTTTTTGTTCTTAGTTCTTATGTTCAGTGTCCCCTCACTGCAATACTCCTCACTGTCAAGTCTCCTCACTGATGTCTCCTCACTGCATGTCTCCTCCTGTCAATGTCCCCACCAAGCACTCACGTTATTCTCCTCACGCAATGTTCCCCCACGTTAGTGTCTCCTCACGTCAATTCTCCTCACTGTTAGTGCTCCTCACTGCAATGTCTCCTCCTGCATGTCTCCTCACTGCATGTCTCCTCATGTCAGTGTCTCCTCACGCATGTCTCCTCACGTCATGCCCTACTCCTGTCAGTTCTACTCACTGTCAGTGTCTCCTCCTGTCAATGTCTCCTCACTGTCAGTGTCCCCACGTCAATGTCCCCTCACTGTCATGCTCCTCCTGCAATTCTCCTCACTGTCAGTGTCTCCTCCGTAAATTCTCCTCACTGTCAGTGTCCCTCACGTCAGTGTCTCCTCACTGTCAGTGTCTCCTCACTTCAGTTTCACTGTCACTCACTGTAATTCTCCTCACGTCAAGTCTCCTCACTGTCAGTGTCCCCTCACTGTCAATGTCTCCTCACTGTCAGTTCCCTCACTTCATGCTCCTCACTGTCAATTCCCTCACTGTCATGCCTCCTCACGGGCGTGTATCCTCACTGTCAATGCTCCTCACTGCCCCAAAGTGCTCCTCACTGTCAATGTCTCCTCACTGCTTCCCTCATTTCCCAATGTCCCTCACTGAAATGTCCCCCCTCACTGCATGTCCCCTCCTGCAATGTCTCCTCACTGTTGGTGTCTCCTCACTGTCAAGTCTCCTCACTGTCATGTCTCCTCCTGCAATTCTCCCCCTGTCAATTCTCCTCACTTTTAGTGTCTCCTCAGTAAATGTCCCCCTCACTGCATTTCCTCCTCACGTCATCACTCACGTCAGTGTCTCCTCATTTTCTGCTCCTAGTCATGTCCCTCACTGTCAGTTCTCCTCACGTCAGGGGCCCCCCTCACTGTAAATGTCCCCCTCATGTCAGTGTCTCCTCACTCCCCCATGTCTCCTCACGTCAGTGTTCCTCACTGCAGTGTCTACTCACGTCAATGTCTACTCCTGTCAGTGTCCTTACTGTCATTCTCCTCACTGCAGTGTCTCCTCCTTCAGGGGTCTCCTCCTGTCAGTGTCTCCTCACGTCATTTCTCTGTCACTCTCACTGTCAATGTCCCTCATTAAATGCTCCTCCTGCAAGCCCTCCTCACTGCAATGCTCCTAAAATGTCAAGTCTCCTCCGTCATGTCTCCTCACTGTCATGCTCGTACCTCACTGTCAGTGTCTCTGTCACTCTCCTGTCAGTGTCCTGTCACTCTCACTGTCATGTCTCCTCCTGTCAGTGTCCCTCACTGCAGGTCTCCTCCGTCAGTGTCTTTTCACTCTCACGCATGTCTCCTCACTGTCTGTCTCCTCACTGTCAGTGTCCTCCCCGCCAGTGTCTCCTCACGTCAGGTCCCTCACGTCATGCCCTCCTCACTGCACTCACTGTCAATGTCTCCCACTTTAAATCAATCTCTCTCCCCTTTTGTCCATTTTCACAATCACTGTCTCTCAGTCTTTTACCTCATATCTCGTCTTCGTTATACCACAGCTCACTCCACTTTAAACCTCTCTCTCTCCTTTGTCTCACTTCACAATCACTGTCTCTCGCTTCACTTGAAGTTTTTGCCAAATTTAACAAACTGGGAAGTTTTTTTATTGCTAATACACAAATAACCGAAAAGTTGTAGCCATCTAGGCCCACGCGGCCGCTTGGGCCATGATTTCTTTGGGCCCAACTGACTTTTTTTTTTTAATTCATTATTCCCTGTTAACATGTTTCCCCACAAAGGCATCCTGGGAAAACCTCAGTGAGTTCTGGAAATACAACCTAGTGTAGCTGAGTTGGTTGCCCGTCTTGTGGGGTAGAACTGTCTTCTGGGTACCAGGCGAGTGTAGCTCCCTCATTCACTACAAAGTGGAGGGGAAAAAATGGTACCTTAACAATACTGGTTTTGTACAAAAGGGAAAGGTCACCCAATCCCCTGGTGTTAAAGGCTCGCTGAAAGACAACTGCCCAGGCTGGGTCCGGGTGAGATAGTCGTCTTGCCATTCTCTATTCTGCAAAAATCACAAAATGAACAAGGGGAGGCAATCCAAAAAAGGGACATACTCAAGGGGAGACCCACTTGTGCCTCTTACAGAACTTCAACCCCCACTTCGAAAAAGATGTACACAAGTTTAAGTGTTTTAAGCTTCCTGGCTGCCCTTTTTTCAAATTTTCTACGTGGTTCTTCACGAACAGTTTTTGGGGTCAAATTTCACCCTATGAATCAAATTTAACCTGGTACCCTCCTTTCCCTTATTCTTTCTATGCTCCAGTATTACCATATGGGCCATCCACGTCATTTGTTTTTTTCTTAGAGAAATGTGACCAGTCAGTTGTCCCAATGATATACCTTAAGCTGGTGATTGATGAAATTAAAACGCTGGGATTTATTAAATTTTAAACACTGGTGATTGATTAACTTGGAGCAGTTAGTACTTCCCTCTTAGATAATAAATGTCAAATAAGTCATCTCATATCGGGATTCTGGGATGAATGAAGGTCCGACTAACATTCCATTACAATGGCCCAAGAACACTTCCCTGTGGAACACTTTCACCAGTAGTACCACTAACACACTTCCCTGTGGAACACTTGCACCAGTAGTACCACTAACACACTTCCCTGTGGAACACTTGCACCAGTAGTACCACTAACACACTTCCCTGTGGAACTCTTGCACCAGTAGTACCACTAACACACTTCCCTGTGGAACACTTGCACCAGTAGTACCGCTAAGACACTTCCCTGTGGAACACTTGCACCAGTAGTGCCACTAACACACTTCCCTGTGGAACACTTGCACCAGTAGTACCGCTAAGACACTTCCCTGTGAAACACTTGCACCAGTAGTGCCACTAACACACTTCCCTGTGGAACACTTTCACCAGTAGTGCCACTAACACACTTCCCTGTGGAACACTTGCACCAACAGGATGTCTTGCTGACTATATCCCGTTGAGAACTGCTCTTAGAGATCTACCTTGAAGGTAATCACTGAGCAGACATAGTGTAGAGCCTGCAATTCCCGGTCCTTGTAGTTTTCCCAAGAGTCCCTGGTGCCATACTCGGTGGAAAGCACCACTAATGTCCAGTGCTGCTACACAGGTGATCTTGGACTCATCCAGTGGCTGGTGCCACTTAGTGGAGAGTTCTAACAACAGACCATTATTATTATAATCAAGGGGAAGCGCTAAACCCGGAGGATTATACAGCGCCTGGGGGGGGGATGTGGAAGGCATTCAGGCTTAATTCGGAGAACTGGAGCACAGATCCAATTCCATAAATCAAGAGCCCCTCACCAACATCAAGGAACCTTCCTTGAGGGGAATAACAGACCAGTAGTAGAGTGATCTTTTCTGAAGCCATATTGAGGGTTACAAAGAAGCAAGTCGGAAAACAGTCATGTACCGTGAGATTGTAATAAAGTTGGTAGAATTACCGACAATATGTAAAGTAAAAGGACACAAGTGCAACTAATGTGACATTTATTGTGACAACGTTTCGCTCTCCAGGAGCTTTATCAAGCCATTACCAATGTATGGCTTGATAAAGCTCCTGGAAAGCGAAACGTTGTCACAATAAATGTCACATTAGTTGCACTTGTGTCCTCTTACTTTACATACCGTGAGATTATTATCTCAAGAATCTTGCCAGTGACTGACAGGAGTAACACTGGTTTGTAGTTGATAATTTCCGCTCTCCTCTTCTTTCTACAAACAGGGACACTATATTTGCTTCTTTCAACAGAAGTCAGAAGTTAGAAGTTGTAATATTTGTAGATGAATGGTTCAGAGAACCGACATGTTGAGGGACTGATTACCTCATTCTCCTCCTGTTCTTCAAGATTCTCCTTTGTATGGACTGATGAAGCCACTGTGTGGCGAAACGTTTCCTCAATAAAGATACCCAAGAGTTGCACATGTGTCTAATTTATCAACATGTCGGTTCACTGAACCATTCATCTACAAACCTGTCAGACACTGCAACTTCTTGGGATCTTAATACTTGGGAATTCTTCGCTTGCCTAATTCTTGGGCACGACCTACTTCCACATTGAACAAATGTTACACGACCTATGACTGCTGCACCTCTCCTGCCAACGGTTTATAAGCTCCTTCTCAGCACGTATGCCGTATTCTATTCAAGATTGATGGACTGACCACATCGACTCAAGGTTGAGGGACTGATTACCTCATTCTCCTCCTGTTCTTCAAGATTCTCCTTTGTATGGACTGATGAAGCCACTGTGTGGCGAAACGTTTCCTCAATAAAGATACCAAGAGTTGCACATGTGTCTAATTATCATCAAGTTGTAATATGTTTACCTGGAGTTTACATGGAGAGAGTTCCGGGGGTCAACGCCCCCGCGGCCCGGTCTGTGACCAGGCCTCGAGTATGTATAGTGAAGAAGTGTGCCATAATTTGTATAAAGTATAATTTTAAACCATTATTTTGTAACTAATATATACATCTGTGGGCACTGTAAACTGGTTTATGCTGTAAAATGTATGGAAGTACTGTGGTGACTTATTTACCAATGTATGGAAGTTCTGTGGTGACTTATTTACCAATGTATGGAAGTTCTGTGGTGACTTATTTACCAATGTATGGAAGTTCTGTGGTGACTTATTTACCAATGTATGGAAGTTCTGTGGTGACTTATTTACCAATGTATGGAAGTTCTGTGGTGACTTATTTACCAATGTATGGAAGTTCTGTCGTGACTTATTTACCAATGTATGGAAGTTCGTGGTGACTTATTTACCAATGTATGGAAGTTCTGTGGTGACTTATTTACCAATGTATGGAAGTTCTGTGGTGACTTATTTACCAATGTATGGAAGTTCTGTGGTGACTTATTTACCAATGTATGGAAGTTCTGTGGTGACTTATTTGCCAAGTGTTGTGGTAATAGTCTGATGTGGTCACGTGGGGAAGCGTCATGGGTGACAAGGTAAGATTTCGTTCGGATTCTAACCCCGGAGGGTTAGCCACCCAGTATACCCAAAAAAGTCAGTGCGTCATTGAGGATGTCTAACGTTTTCCCCACTGTGGTCCTTAATCTTGTCCCCAGGATGCGACCCACACCAGTCGACTAACACCCAGGTACCTATTTGCTGCTAGGTGAACAGGAAACAGGTGTAAGGAAACGTGTCGAAATGTTTCCACCCGCCGGGAATCGAACCCGGGCCCTCCGTGTGTGAAGTGGGAGCTTTAGCCACCAGGCCACTTTAGTGCTTACCAGTAAGCTCAACAGTAAGCTTACCAGTAAGCTTACCAGTAAGCTCACCCGGGCTCTGATGTGGTCAGGGGTCTGTGGGATGAGTGAGAGCTGGTTATTATAGTCAAAGAAAGAGTGAGGGCTGGTAAAACTGAATGAAATGGTGTCAGTAGGGGAGGGCATGGCACCCGCTGGGCACTTACCCCATACTTACATGTGTGTGATGTCGCAGGGTGCCGGCTCCTTATATATTTATTTGAGTGTACATGCTGAGGGAAATGTGGGTGTGTTTATCTAGTGTGTGTATATATTGTTATAAGTAATAAGTGTATAGTTTGTAATAATGTTGGTAGAATTACCGACAATATGTAAAGTAAAAGGACACAAGTGCTCTCGATGTATGCACAAGGCTTATTCCTCTAAGAAAAAGGAGGAGTAGATGTAAAATAGAAAGAGACAGGCGCTCCCTTTACAGGCGACGGAAAAGAATAACAGAGCGGCTAAAAGAGGTCAATATATCTGAAATGCGTAGGGAGACACTGGTCAGAGAAATAGCAAGCATCGAACTTAAGCTAAAAGAATCCTTTAGGAGTCAGGAATCGCGGGAAGAACTAAAAGCCATAAATGAAATCGAAAGAAACCCAAAGTATTTCTTCTCCTATGCCAAATCAAAATCGAGAACAACGTCCAGTATTGGGCCCCCCACTTAAACAAGATGGGTCCTACACAGATGACAGCAAGGAAATGGTGAGCTACTCAAGTCCCAATATGACTCAGTTTTTAGCAAGCCGCTAACCAGACTGAGAGTCGAAGATCAAAATGAATTTTTTATGAGAGGCCACAAAATTTTATTTTAACCAAGCCTATCCGATTTTTATCCTGACGCCAAATGACTTTGAACAGGCGATAAATGACATGCCCATGCCCTCTGCCCCAGGGCCAGACTCATGGAACTCTGTGTTCATCAAGAACTGCAAGAAGCCCCTATCCGAGCCTTTACCATCCTATGGAGAGGGAGCATGGACACGGGGGTCGTCCCTCAGTTACTAAAAACAACAGCATAGCCCCACTCCACAAAGGGGGCAGTAAAGCAATAGCAAAGAACTACAGACCATAGCACTAACTCCCTATTCATAAAAATCTTTGAAAGGTCCTAAGAAGCAAGATCACCACCCCTCTAGAAAACCCATCAGTTACACAAAACCCCGGGCAACATGGGTTTAGAACAGGGCGCTCCTGTCTGTCTCACATTGGTCCTAAACCCAAATCCTAAAAAGCACAAGACAAAAAGAATCAAAGTAATATATACGACTTTCAAAAGCCTTCGACAAGTGTGACCCAGCGTAATAGCGCACAAAATGCGTGCTAAAGGAAAAACAGGAAAGTCGGTCGATGGATCATAATTTCCTCACTAACGGGGAACACGAGAGTAGTCGTCAACAGAGTAAAGTCCGAGGCAGCTACGGTGAAAAGCTCTGTTCCAAAAGGCACGTACTACCCCCCCCATCTTTTCCTCATCCTCATACCCCGACTTAGAAAAGGATGTCAGCCACAGCACCGTGTCTTCCTTTGCAATGACCCCCGAATCTGCTGACGTGTTTCCATTGCAGACACTGAAAGGCTCCGGGGGGACAAACCAAATTTTCAGGGGGCTGGGGAAAAAACAATATGAAGTTCAACGATGAGAATTTTCAATTCGTAGGGTAAACATAAAAAAATTTTTAAATCTTCATCAGGTACAAAACAAATTCGGGCCACAAAATAGAGCGAAACCCAACGAAAAAGCCTGGAGTGATTATGTTTGGAGGATCTTTTCCTTCAAGGACCATAACATTGTTCAAGCATTGCTGAAAAATGACAGGATGGATAATGAGAAAATTCAAAATAGGGAGGCCAAGCCCATGTACACTCTTCAGGGCATTGTTTATTAGGCTGGGAAAATTGCTGCACCCTTTAAAAGCACCTTTCAAAGGGAGGTGAAATTGCCGACCTAGAAAAAGTACAGAGAACTTTTACGGCGCGCATAACGGAGAAAAAACACCTCAATTATTGGGAGCGCTTGAGGTTCCTAAAAACCCGTTTCCCTGGAAAGCAGGAGGGAGGATACATGATTATATAACCTGAAAATCCTAAGGGACTAGTACCAACTTGCCACGAAAATCACCACTCAAAAAAAAAGATTTTGGGACATTTCACCATCCCCAATGAAAACAGGGGGGTTTCTAGCCGTTAAGAGACCATACAATAAGTGTCAGGGGCCCCCAGACTGTTCAAAAATGCCTCCAGCACACATAAGGGGGATTACCCCCAGACCCGGCATGTTTCAAAGCTGGCACTGAAAAGCACCTAAAAGTCAGTTCCTCGATCAGACGGGCATGTGGCTCGTACCGTTGGATTTGCGTGCAGCCAGCAGCAACATGCCTGGCTGATCAGGGCTGATCCACAGGAGGCTGGTCACAGACCGGGCCGGGGGGCGTTGACCCCCGAAACTCTCTCCAGGTTAAAACTCCAGGTAAGTGCAACTAATGTGACATTTAGGGTGGCAACGTTTCGCTCTCCAGGAGCTTTATCAAGCATTACAAACTATACATACCCTCTGTGGTCATGTATTGTTGTAAACGGCTTGATAAAGTCTGGATAGAGCGAAACGTATGCCACAATATATGTCAAATTAGTTGCACTGTGTCCTTTTACTTTACTAGTGTTTAGGTTTCCTTGCACAGAATTTTGTCTGACTACCCCTCTAATCACAAACCACAGAAGTAGTGGATGCTGGTTTAGCGCTTTCTCTTGATTCGGGTAGACGTGGGTGGCTCGTTTTTACCTATTTGAGTAACTTGCACCTTTGCCTGTAAACAAACCCTAAGCCCCAGGCGCCCCATTTTCTACGTAACAGAGGTGCTGCTAGCTGCACACGTACTCAACAATCTTGGACTCGAACTTACCTGGGTCCATAGCCTTGTTTTTGTTCAGTGATTTAAGACGATACACATTATCCTGCCTTATTATCACCATTGACAACTTACACAGTTCTTGCAGCTAGCTAAGGAGGGTCCCTTGCTAGGTCAGCACTTGCTCATGACAGCAAAGTGTTCAGAAAGAGGTCAGCTTTCTCCAGAGTGCGAGTAAAGACTGTCTCATCCAGTCGATTTAGAGGTGGATAATTTTATCTGGTGAAAAATAACATTGTCGGTCCTGACCAAAGACCACCTGGTTCAGGAGCCCACTAACCTGGCACGCCAATTTTTCCTGTGTCATGCCACCATCCAGAGATGGCCCACTTTTTGAACTTTACCTATATGCCTTACAGCTTGCCTGTGCCAGGTGTATCGTTATGGTGGGATGCATTCTTGCTAGTTATCAGTTGCAGTTCTTGTAGTTATCAATGAGCTTCTTTTGTAGTTATCCTGTAGCAGCTTACTTGTAGTTCATCAGTAGCAAGCTTCTCTACAAAAAAAGTTGAACAAGATTGATCTGTAGATTACTTCCTCACTCTCACTGTCTCTCACTTTCTCGTTGATACAGAAGAGCTTAATAAGACAACCTGACTGTATATAGAAGGCTTTACACAAGACCTCACTACATGAAACAACAGATATTAATAAGCAAACAAAACCCCCTACGTACCATCAACACTGACAACATATTATCTCTGCAAACATGTTGGTCTAAAACCATCAACAATACTGTGGTACTGAGTTACGACTTTAATTCGTTCCAGAAGGCTGTCGAGTGCCAATACCCGAACGAATTTGTGCTTAATAAGGACCTCTAATGTAAATCTATTAGTCCATTTCAGACCTCCAAAATACAATTACAAAAACACTTACTTTATTTCTCAAGTTGGGAGCTTTCGAAATAAATACAACAAAGGGCACAATACCGTGACTGGAACGATACAAATAACCCGCAATAAAAGACAGAAGCTTACTCGAGGACCATGTACTATTTCATAGTGACTGCTCTCAGAGTCAACAAATGCAATGTTTTGTGCTTTCACAAGGACACACATAAAGATTACTTTAAAACAAGGAAATTGGATGCCGGGTTATAACTCATTCAAATGTGGACAGACTAAAGAAGCAAACGGTATATTGGGTTTGTACGTCAGAGTCGTTTATTGCTTTGGAATTACTAAACCCCCAATAATGTCATTGAAGTTTTGACAGTAAACATCGAAAACCAACTTCTCAACATTTCCAGGAACAGCTTTTCAAAACTGACACTGTCTGGAAAAACTCTCCCAAACTCCTGCCCCAAACATCTTGCTGCTGCAGGGATTTCAGCCAAAGACACCTAAGTATAGGAGTATAGACAAATCATATAGCAGATTCACCCAGGAGGCAAGTCAGACCAAAATTCACACATGTCTCGTTAAATCTCTTCAACAAAATTCACTTTAAACCAGAAAATACCAGAGCAAACCAAATACTGGAAAATTACACCAGACCTCATCTTCACAAACATTGATCTGATATGGAATACACTAAAACGTACCAGGACAATGCCTAAGATCACAACCACAGTTCAGACATGTGATGAACAGGGTTCCTGACACCAGCGACTAAGATGGACTCAGAGCACCAAACAGTACAGACATGTATGACAGGGCTTCCTGAACAGCGTAAGTGTTAGTACTGATGCGTGCCTTCTCCAACATCTAATTAAAACAAGCTGGGAATAAATCTAAATAACATTGGATAGGGAACTTTGCTACATAGAATTAATTCTAGGGATACTTGGAGGTCTGCCTCAAGGAACATTCCATTATAGATAAATGGAGAAAAAGATGTAAACTAGAGACGTTTAGTATACAGGTGAAGGCGAAAGTTCTAGCCCTAACTGCTGAAAGGGATTACTGATCAAAGATAATATAAAACTTAAGCT
Organism: Cherax quadricarinatus; assembly: GCF_026875155.1. Taxonomy (NCBI): domain Eukaryota; kingdom Metazoa; phylum Arthropoda; class Malacostraca; order Decapoda; family Parastacidae; genus Cherax; species Cherax quadricarinatus. Next base: position 24,774,125 of record NC_069471.1, on the reverse strand, counting down.
TAAGGAATCGTAATAAAGGAGACACTTCTGCTAAAATCTATGGGAAAACATCCAGCAATCGGACCCTGCTTAACACAAGGATGGGACCTCAACTCAGACAACAGCAAAGTAAATGGAAGAGAGAACAAAATTTCCCAATATAGGACTCGGTGTTCAGTGAACCATTAACCGGACTAGGAGTCGAAACTAAGATCGGTGTTCAGTGAACCATAAACGGATAGGATCTGAAACTAAGGGACTCGGTGTTCAGTGAACATTAAACCGGACTCAGGAGTCGAAACTAAGAATCTGTGTTCAGTGAACATTAACCGGACTAGGAGTCGATCGAAACTAGGGCTCGGTGTTCAGTGACCATTAACCTGGACTAGGCGTCGAACTAAGACTCGGTGTTCAGTGAAACCATTAAACCGGACTAGGAGTCGAAACTCTTAACGAATTCATGGACCGAGACTGAAATTTTGACCACTTCGAAAATCTTATTGTCTTAACAAGTAAGACTTGGAAAAAGCAATATATATAACATGCCCTGCACTCTGCCCCATGCCAGACTATGGGAACTCACAGTTAATCAATAATTTACAGAAGCCTTACTCGTCTGCCTTCAGGCATTTTATGGGAGAGGATCATGGATACAGGGCGTCAGCCAGCACCAACCTTCAGCAGCAGCTGCACCAGCAGCAACTACGCAGCACGCAACAGCAGCAACCACTGCAGCAGCAGGCAAACACTGCAGCAGCAGCAACACCAACCACTGCAGCAGCAAGCAAAACACCATCCACTGTGTCATGTGGGTTTTCGATGGTGGATAGGGTATGAATACTACGTAGGCTGGTTAGTACGTATAATATAAGGGAAGCTATGGGGCATGCTCACCAAACAGCGAACCTGCCTATCTCTGCCTCCCTATCTTGACTGACCCATGAGTGCCTATTGGTGAGGGATAGGATATTGAAATCCTGCTATGGCAGCAGCAATATGAATACAGTCAATGTTTCACCAGACGGTTGGTAGTGGAGTCATCTACTGGTAAACTGGTTACCACTGGTAACTGGTAACTGGTTATAGGAACTGGTATCACTTACTGAGAGCTCACGGCGACGCTATTGTATGTTTGTCCCGGACATACAACTATACAAACTAGAGATGGCAGGTATACAGGCTTGAGCTGATTTCTATACACTGTCATAGTACACAACAATTGAACATTATAACATACATAAGTAGAACATTGGAATAGGAAAAGCTTACGGCAACTGAAACTGTAATGCAATACAGGTATAAAAATAGCACAACTCATCGAATTAGACTCAACCATATGGTATTACACAATGAAGGAGATTAAAACAACAATTTGATCTATCGATCTGTATTCATGTGCCTTGATCTCCGGATTCTGAGGAAGGAATATATACAAAGAAAGAAGTGGTTTACAGAAAGGAGATTCGGGTGTTCTCACTCAAATCTAGACCTGTTAACTCTCAGAATTCGGAAGAGAACGAGACGAGAACGTGAACACAAAAAAAAATTCTTGAATACTGATAGTTGCATACTGTAATTATTCAATCTATTTAGGTTATTTACATTTAACCCATCTCTGCTAGGGTGAGTTTGACATATGCAGAACTGGGTCTGTCTATATCATTGGGGAGGATCAAAACTCTGTTGCATGGCTAACTCGTGCTGTATTTGAGGCCAAATCTGAATTGGTAGTTACAAATGTTTTATGAGGATTTCTCAATACCTGTCGTGTACGTATGGGCAATAACCGACATTCAGGTTGATCGTCTCTGATGAGTATCAGAGGAAGAGAGTACAGGATCAGGAGGACTGTCTGAGCTCTGTCACATATAGTCTGGGTTGAACATTATTATCATCACATACTATTCATATGTTCATACAATGCGGATTCTTTATATGACCAGTATATTTCTCTAACCTGATACTTATTACCAGTTGAATTTGTTCAACTACTCGATAACGGCACACAACAAAACTTTTGGATCAAGCTTGGCATTGCATCCCCGACGGTTTTCTTTTTTTTGTTAAAGTTAGTCAGCATAACTCTCGAACTACTTGATTTTTTGGATGGATTGGCTCGAGTGTTTGCGACTCTTGTAAATTCTGCTGTTGATTATGCAGCGTTTTCACGGCATTCTTATAAAAAACACTGTGCTAAGCTGGTACGAGTTGCTATTGAAATCCATCAGGGTTGTATTTGCGTTTCGGAATTAGGATATAACAACTACATAAGGCAAACGTTTATCTAAACCGTACAATGCATAATGTGGCGTGTCACCTATAGAAATTGTAAGCAGAATTTATAGCACACTGAACATCAGGTATAACTTCATCCAAGTTCACTGTTCGGATGATAGTGGCTCTCAAGACATCAAGTACTTTCTTATTGGTTCGTTCCGCTAAAACCATTGCTGGCAGGATGATGAGGAACAAATGGTGGATTTAGAGATCTTGCTACAAGGTTCAAATTTTCAAGAATATCATTACAGAATTCACCTCATTATCTGTTAATAGGGACTTAGGGGTGGTATGCCTGCAGATAATGGGTCTTTTAAAAACGCTTTAGCTTACTGCCTCTCGGCAGTCTTATCTGCAATATGGAAACTAACTCACAATATTCGGTAAATGGTCTACCATAACACACAGATGTTTGTTGCCGAGAGGATGCATTGCCCCGAATTTAGGTTAACAAATCTAGAGCAACTCTGTCCCACGGTTCGCTAGTTGTTGAGATACACTTGGATTGTGATTAGGACATTAGCATTACTTTTCCAGCAGCAGCACAACAACCACTGCAGCACCACCAACCACTGCAGCAGCAGCAACAACCACTGCAGCAGCAGCAACACTAACCACTCGAAAGCAGCAAGCAACAACACTGCAGCAGCAACATACAACCACTAGCAGCAGCACAACAAACAACCATGCCAGCAGCAGCAACAACCACTTCAGCAGCAGCAACACCACTTCAGCTGCAGCAACCACTGCAAGCAGCAAACACCAGTTCAGCAGCAGCAACAAACACTGCAGCAACACCAACCACTGCAGCAGCTGCAACAACCAACCACATGCAAGCAGCAACAACCACTGCAGAGCAAAACAAACCACTGCAGCAGCAACAACAACCACTGCAGCAGCCAAACAACAACCACTGCAGCAGCAGCAAGCAACAACCACTGCAGCAGCAGCAACCACTGCAGCAGCCAAAAACAACCACTGCAGCCAGCAACAACAACCTCTGCAGCAGCAACCACAACCATGGCAGCAGCAACAGCATAACAACAACCACTGCAGCAAGCACAACAACCACTGCAGGCAGCAACAAGCAACCACTGCAAGAACAACAACCACTGCAGCAGCACAACAACCACTGCAGCAGCAGCAGCTGCAACCACTGCAGCAGCAACAACAACCACTGCAGCATCAGCAACCATTCAAGAAGCAGCAAACTATGCGCAGCAGCAGCACCCACTGCAAGCAGCGCAGCAACAACTGCAGCAGCAACAACATGCAGCAGCAAGCAGCAAAAACCACTGCAGCAGCAGCAGCAGCAGCAAAAAACTGCAGCAGCAGCAGCAACAACCCTGCAGCAGCAGCAGCAACAACCACTGCAGCAGCAACAACACTGGAGAGCAACCACTGCAGCAGCCAGCAACAACCACTGCAGCAGCAACCACTGCAGCAGAACCACACTGCAGCAGCAGCAGCAGCAAAACTGCAGCAGCAACAACTGCAGAGAGCAGCAACACCACCTGCAGCCAGAAACCACTGCAGCAGCAGCAACAAACCACTGCAGCAGCAGCAGCAACAACCACCGCAGTAGCAGCAGCAACACAACCACCGGCCAGTAGCAACAACCCACTGCGCAGCAAGCAGCAACAACCACTGCTGCAGCACACCACTGCAGCAGGCAAGCAGCAACAAGCACTTGCAGAAAGCAGCAAGACAACAACCACCTGCAGCGCAGCAGCAACAACCAATGCAGCAGCAGCAGCAACAAACACACCGCAGTAAGCAAAACCACTGCAGCAGCAGCAACAACAAACCACTGCAGCAGCAAATAAATACCCCCAAAAAAAAACAAAACAGCAACAACAACTCCACTGGCAGCAGCTAGCAGCAGCAACCACCGCAGGAGCAGCGAGCAAACAACACTGCAGCAGCAGCAACAACCACTGCAGCAGCAGCAGCAACAACCACCGCAGCAGCAGCAGCATCAACCACTGCAGCAGCAGCAAGCAACAATCCACTGCAGCAGCCGCAGCACAACCATGCAGCAGCAGCAGCAACAACCACTGCAGCAGCAGCAGCAACCACTGCCAGCAGCAGCAGCAACACCCACTGCAGCCAGCAGCAGCAACAACCACTGCAGCAGCAGCATCAACAACCACTGCGCAGCAGCAGCAAAACCGCAGGGCTGCAGCAAAAACCACTGCAGCAGCAGCAACAACAAACTGGCAGCAGACAGCAGCAACAACCACTGCAGCAGCAACAGCAACAACCAACTGCAGCAGCAGCAGCAACAACCACTGCAGCAGCAGCAGCAACAACCACCTGCAGCTGCCAGCAGCAACCACTGCCAGCAGCAATCACAACCACTGCAGCAGCAACAAACCACTGCAGCAGCAGCAACAAAAACCATGCAGCAGCAGCAACAAACATGCAGCAGCAAACAACTAACACTGCAGCAGCAGCAACAACCACTGCAGCTGCAGCAACAACCACTGCAGCAAGCCCAGAGCATCAACCACTGCAGCAAAAACAACCACTGCAGCAACAAACCACTTCTGCCATGCAACAACAACCACTGCAAGCAAGCAGAACAAACCACTGCAGCCCCAGCCAGCAGCAACACTGCAGCAGCACAGCAACCCTGCCAGCAGCAGCAGCAACACTATGCAGCCAGCAGCAACACTGCAGCCAGCAGCACAACCACTGCACAGCGCAACAACCACTGCAGCAGCAGCAGCAAACCACTGCAGCAGCAGCAGCAACACCTGCAGCATGCAGCAGCAGCAACCACTGCCAGCAGCAGCAGCAGCAACCACTGACCAGCAGAGCAACAGCAACCATGCAGCAGCAGCACAGCAACCACTGCAGCAGCATCAAACAACCACTGGAAGCAGCAACAACCACTGCCGCAGCAGCAAACAACCACCTGCAGCAGCAGCAACAACCACTGCCCAGCAGCAGCAGCAACCACTGCAGCAGAGCAGGCAACACTGACAGCAGCAGCAGCAACACTGCGCAGCAACAACAACCACTGAGCAGCACAACAACCACTGCAGCAGCAACAACAACCACTGCAGCAGCCAACAACAAACCACTGCAGCAGCAATCAACAACCACTGCAGCCAGCAACAACAACTACTGCAGCAGCGACAAAACAACCACGGCAGCAGACAGACAAACAACAACAACCACTGCAGCAGCAACAACAACAACCACTGACAGCAGCAACAACAAACAAACACTGCCAAGCAGCAGCAACAACCACTGCAGCAGCAACAAAACCACTCCGCAGCTCAGCAGACAACAACCACTGCAAGGCACAGCAGCACAACCACTGCAGCAGCAGCCAACCCTGCAAGCAGCAACAACAACCACTGCAGCAGCAACAACAACCACTGCAGCAGCAGCAACTAACCATGCAGCAGCGCCCAGCAACCACTGCAGCAGCAGCAAACAACCACTGCAGCAGCACAGCAGCAAAACAACCACTGCAGCAACAACCACGGCATCAACAACCACTGCAGCAACAACCACTTGCAGCAACAACCACTGCCAGCAACAAACACTGCAGCAAACAACCACTGCCAGCACACAACACTGTAGCACAACCACAGCAGCGCAGCAACAACCACTGCAGCAGCAACAACAACCATGGCGCAGCAGGCAACAACCACTGAGCAGCAGCAACAACCATGCAGCAGCAGCAACAACCACTTGCAGCCCCAGCAGCAAAACCACGCCAGCAGCCAGCAACAACCACTGCAGCAGCAGCAACATAACCACCTGCACGCAGCAGCAACAAACCACTGCAGCAAAACACTGCAGCAACAACCACTGCAGCAGCAAACAAACCCCTGCAGGCTCAGCAGCACAACAAACCACTGACAGCAACAACCAAAGCAGCCAGCAGCAACAACACTGCAGCAGCCTAGCAACAACCACTGCGCAACAACCACGCAGCAATACAACCACTGCAGCAGCAGCAAACAACCACTGCAGCAGCAGCAACAAGCACTTGCAGCAACAACACTGCAGCAGCGCAACAACCACTGCAGCAGCAGCAACAACACCTGCAGCAACAACCACTGCCAGCAGCAGCAAACCACTGCAGCAAAACAACCACTGCAGCCAGCAAGCAACAACCACTGCCGCAACACCACAGCAGCCGCAGCAAAAACCAACTGCCAGCAACAACACACGCAGCAGCAAGCAACAACCACTGCAGCAGCAACAACACTGCAGCAGCAACAAAACCATGCAGCAACAACCACTGCAGCAGCAAACAACAACCTGCCGCCCCACCAAACCACTGCAGGGCAGCAGCAACAACCACTGCAGCAGCAGCAACAACCTCCACTCGCACAGCACCGCGCCACACGCACATAACAACCACTGCAGCAACAACCACTGCAGCAGCAGCGCAAAACCACTGCAGCAGGCAGCAAACCACTGCAGCCAGCAACAGAACCACTGCAGAAACAACCCACTGCAGAAGCAGCACACTGCATAAGGTAATGTCCAAGTGAATATTTTAAACGAAATTATAGCTATTGAAAAGTTCTGATATATAGGAAAAAAAGGAGGGTGTTGAAACCATGTCGCAATAGTTGGGTAGTTGATGCGAGTATAATTATAATTTATGTGGATTCAAGGACATGCAGGATGGAAGAAGATTTTATTAGACATTTAGTAATGTAAAGAGGAAGCTGTATTACATTTAAGATTCAGTAAGAAAGAAGGGGAAAAATTGTGATAATTGGTAATTGATGAGCCGTTTGTGGGTAATGTTGTCGAACTAGAGTACCACAAAAAAGAGGATATAAGTGGGTTGTTTTTGGTGACTTTTTTGCCATGAAATAAGTTTAAAACGAGAAAAAAATGTGGGTTGTTGGGGTTGTTGGGTGGTTGTGGGTGTTGTTGTCGAACTAGGACGTGTCGAAAAAGTGGTTATAGTTGTGGGTTGTTGATGTGACTTTTTCTGATGAAATTAGTTAAAACGAGAAAAAAAATTGTGGGTTGTGGGTGTTGTGGGTTGTGGGTGTTGTTGTAAAACTAGAGTTGTTGAAAAGTGATTATAAGTGTGTTGTTGTGACTTTCTGATGAAATTAGTTAAAACGAGAAAAATTTGTGGGGTGTGGGTGATGTGGGTGATGTGGGTGATGTGGGTTGTGGGTGATGTGGGTGTGGGTGTTGTGGGATGTGGGTGATGTGGGATGTGGGTGTTGTGGGATGTGGGTGTTGTGGGATGTGGGTGTTGTGGGATGTGGGTGTTGTGGGATGTGGGTGTTGTGGGATGTGGGTGTTGTGGATGTGGGTGATGTGGGATGTGGGTGTTGTGGGATGTGGGTGTTGTGGGTTGTGGGTGTTTGTGGGATGTGGGTGTTGATCTTAGTTTAGGTGATTTTGGTGGTGTTTTGAGTGTATTCAGTGGTGTTTTAGTAGTATTCAGTGGTGTATTTGGGAGTACTCAAATGGTGTTTTGAGGTTATTCAAAGGTGTTTTTGAAGGTGTTCAAATGATGTGCAAGAGTACTTATGAAGGTGTTCTTGGGAGTATTCAGAGGTGATTTGGGGGTGTTCGAGTGATGTTTTTGGAGTATTTAAAAGGTAATGATGGTTGTTTTTTGGTGATGTTCAAAGTAAAGTGTTTGAGTTAGTTTTTGTGATAATGTTGTGAAGTCTGGAGACTGAGGGAGGAGTTTGGGGGGATGAGTTGTAATTTAATGAAATGTGTAAGTGTAGATAAATTAGAGCTGTCAAATCTTATTTGGAGAGTATTCAAAATGATATTTTGGAAGTGCTTCAGTGATGTTTGGAAATGTTCAAAGGTATTTTTGTGAGTATTCAAATGATTTATGAGAGTGTTTTGAAGGTGTTCAAAGTGAGGTGTGTGTGCGTATTAACTTCGTAATATGTGAAATTGTGACTAGTGAATTTATCGAAAAGTGGTTATAAGTGTTGTGGTGACTTTTTCTGATGAAATAGTTAAAACGAGAAAAATTGGGGGTTATGAGTGAAAATTGTGAGGTGTTGGTTGGAGTGTGAGGGTTCGGGAGGGCGGGGAGGAGGAGAGAGAGAAGGTTACTTCGTGGGGAGTGACCTGAGATGAAATAGTTAAAACGAGAAAAATGTCTAGACTTGTGTTGTATTTTGTAAAGAAATTGTGGATTTTTGTGGGTATTAACAAAAAAAAATGTGAAATTATTTGGGTTATCCTGGGTTAAGAGTGAAAATGTTTTCTTTATGTTGTATATGAAATGTGTAGGGGGGGGGGGAAGTCGACAAGATTCAGCCTGTGTGTGTGGGTCATCACGTGACGTCACTGACATAGGGGGAAGTCGACAAGATTCAGCCTGCATGTGTGAGGTCATCACGTGACGTCACTGACCGCCGAGTAAACACAGGTGGGGTGATGTCACACTTGTTTAGACTTGTAGTAAGAGAAAGTACCATGCCTCATAGGAGGAGTTCATTTGAATGCTTACCCCCAGAGGGGAGAATCCAAAAACTCGATTCGAGGAGATGGAGACTTTGATTTCGTGAAAAAAAAATTGGGGTGGAAGTGGGAGTCCATTTTGAATGCTTATACTCAGAGGGGGGAATCCAAAAAACTTGATCCGAGGAGATCATAAGAAAATGAAATTCAAAAAAAAAATTGGGATGGGGGTGAAAGTGGGAGGGGGAACCTCAAAAATTTGATCCGAGGAGATGGAGTCTTTGTATTATCGAGAAAAACTTTGATCCAAGGAGATGGAGTCTTTGTATTATCGAGAAAAGCTTGATCCAAGGAGATCATAAGAATTTCGAAACCCCATAGGGGGGAATCCAAAAGCTTGATTCGAGGAATTGGAGTCTTTGTATTATCGAGAAAACTTAATCCAAGGAGATGGAGACTGATTTTCGAGAAAAATTTGATCCGAGAAATTGGAGTCTTTGATATCGAGAAAAACTTGATCTGAGGAGATGGAGACTTTGTATTATCGAGAAAAAATTTGGGGTGGGGTGAAAGTGGGAGGGGCAATCCAAAAAACTTGATTCGAGGAAGTGGAGAGCACAATAAAATGAAATTCAAAAAAAATTCGAAAAAATAAGAAAAAAATTCGGGGAGCAAGGGCGATCCGGACGACGCTGCAGAAGGTGCAGCAGGTGCGGGTGGGCGCGAGGGTGGGCACGGGTCGTGCGGGCGGGCGTGGGGTGGGGGTCGTGGGTGGGGGGCGTGGGGGGGCGTGGGGGTGTCATGGGTGGGGTCGTGGGTGGGAGTCAAGGTCATTAGCATATAGGTGTGAAAAGGAGACCCCTCAGGAAAGGAGACCGCTCAGGAAAAGGAGACCGCTCAGGAAAAGGAAGCCACTCTGCTGCAGAGACCGCTGAGCCGCCTTCATCACTACTAGTGTTCCTTTGAGTTCTTCATTCTTTCCATACCTAAGCAGCTGGAATTTATCAACACTGAACGTCATGTTCTCCACTGCCCACTGGAAAACCTTGTTTATGTCTTCCTGTACTTTTCAGTGTCACTACCGTACTGACTCTCATGCTTACTTAGTGTCATCTGCAAATGATGATACAAAAGTGTGCCGGGTGTTTTTTGTCTGTTGCTATGAGCATGAGGAAACAGTAGTTTTAAAAGTTTTTTAAAGCACCCCATACCCCTCCTGTGGCGGGAGTCAAAAGTTTCAAGTTTTTGGGCCC
>NC_069471.1:24735137-24763687 GCF_026875155.1 Cherax quadricarinatus | reverse complement strand
TAGCCCTCATCTATGTCGTTTATGTAGATTGTGAACAGCAGGGGGCCCAACACTGACCCCTGTGGAAAAACCGCTCGTAACGCTTCCCCACTCTGATTTCTCCCCATTTATGCAAACTCTCTGCTGCCTTTTTTTCAACCATGCCTCTATCCAGGACACATTCACATTCACATTCACACATTCATACACCCTCATACACATCCTATACACCCTAATATACCGCCATACATACACCGGTCCCACCCTCACCCACCACCCATACACCCAAACAACTAAAAGCATCCATATACCCCCTCATACACCATACAATCGCGCGCACACACCATACATATACACAGTACACCTACCAAAATATACACCCATATACACGATACACAACCATACACCTACATACACATCTATACACAACCATACACCGACAGGCACGTTCATACACCACCGTATACCCACATACACCAAAATATACCTACGTACACCACCATACACTCATACACCAACATACACCCACATATACCCTCATGCACCACATATACACCCACATATACCACTATGCACTGACCCTCGTACACCAGCAAACCCCCACACATATCACCATACACCACGGAACACCCACATACACCTTCATACACCCACATACACCATTATGCATCACACCCACATACACCATTATGCACTCACACCCTCATACACCCAAACCCCCTCATATATCGTCATACACCCACATACACTCGCACCACCATAAAACCCACATACACCAAAACAACCCACATACACAATACACACGCCCTTATACACCATACGCCCTCATACATCCACATACACCCACATACACCATACACACACATCGACATACCCACATACGCCACCATACACCCAAGAACACCATCATACACCCACATACACCATACACCCACATACGCCACCATACACCCCCCACACACACACACCACCATACACCCCCACACACACACACATACCACCATACACCCCCACACACACACATACCACCATACACCCCCACACACACATACCACCATACACCCCCACACACACATACCACCATACACCCCCACACACATACCACCATACACACACACACACACACACACATACCACCATACACACACACACATACCACCATACACACACACACACACACACACACACACACACACACACATGGAGAAGATTATCAGAGAAGAGTGGTGGAACACCTAGAAAGGAATGATCTCATCAACAGCAGCCAGCATGGTTTCAGGGACGGGAAATCCTGTGTCACAAACCTACTGGAGTTCTATGACATGGTGACAGCAGTAAGACAAGAGAGAGAGGGGTGGGTGGATTGCATTTTCTTGGACTGCAAGAAGGCGTTTGACACAGTTCCCACACAAGAGATTGGTGCAAAAACTGGAGGACCAAGCAGGGATAACAGGGAAGGCACTACAATGGATCAGGGAATACTTGTCAGGAAGACAGCAGCGAGTCATGGTACGTGGCGAGGTGTCAGAGTGGGCACCTGTGACCACGGGTCCCGCAGGGGTCAGTCCTAGGACCAGTGCTGTTTCTGGTATTTGTGAACGACATGACGGAAGGAATAGACTCTGAGTGTCCCTGTTTGCAGATGACGTGAAGTTGATGAGAAGAATACACTCGATCGAAGACCAGGCAGAACTACAAAGGGATCTGGACAGGCTGCAGACCTGGTCCAGCAATTGGCTCCTGGAGTTCAATCCCACCAAGTGCAAAGTCATGAAGATTGGGGAAGGGCAAAGAAGGCCGCAGACGGAGTACAGTCTAGGGGGTCAGAGACTACAAACCTCACTCAAGGAAAAAGATCTTGGGGTGAGTATAACACCAGGCACATCTCCTGAAGCGCACATCAACCAAATAACTGCTGCAGCATATGGGCGCCTAGCAAACCTCAGAACAGCATTCCGACATCTTAATAAGGAATCGTTCAGGACCCTGTACACCGTATACGTTAGGCCCATATTGGAGTATGCGGCACCAGTTTGGAACCCACACCTAGCCAAGCACGTAAAGAAACTAGAGAAAGTGCAAAGGTTTGCAACAAGACTAGTCATTGAGCTAAGAGGTATGTCCTACGAGGAGAGGTTAAGGGAAATCAACCTGACGACACTGGAGGACAGGAGAGATAGGGGGGACATGATAACGACATACAAAATACTGAGAGGAATTGACAAGGTGGACAAAGACAGGATGTTCCAGAGATTGGACACAGTAACAAGGGGACACAGTTGGAAGCTGAAGACACAGATGAATCACAGGGATGTTAGGAAGTATTTCTTCAGCCACAGAGTAGTAAGTGGAATAGTTTGGGAAGCGATGTAGTGGAGGCAGGATCCATACATAGCTTTAAGCAGAGGTTATGATAAAGCTCACGGCTCAGGGAGAGTGACCTAGTAGCGATCAGTGAAGAGGCGGGCCAGGAGCTCGGACTCGCCCCCCCCGCAACCTCAACTAGGTGAGTACAACTAGGTGAGTACACACACACACACACACACACACACACACACACACACACACACACACACACACATCGGCCTGACGACACTGGAGACAGGAGGGTCAGGGGAGACATGATAACGACATATAAAATACTGCGCGGAATAGACAAGGTGGACAAAGACGGGATGTTCCAGAGATGGGACACAGACACAAGAGGTCACAATTGGAAGTTGAAGACTCAGATGAATCAAAGGGATGTTAGGAAGTATTTCTTCAGTCATAGAGTAGTCAGGCCGTGGAATAGCCTAGAAAGTGACGTAGTGGAGGCGGGAACCATACATAGTTTTAAGGCGAGGTATTTGTAGATAAACGGTTCAGAGAACCGACATGTTGATAAATTAGACACATGTGCAACTCTTGGGTATCTTTATTGAGGAAACGTTTCGCCACACAGTGTCTTCATCAGTCCATACGTAGGAGAAACTTGAAGAACAGGAGGAGAATAAGGTAATCAGTCCCTCAACCTTGAGTCGATGTGGTCAGTCCATCAATCTTGAATAGAATACGGCATATGAGCGGAGAAGCAGCTTATAAACCGTATGGCAGGAGAGGTGCAGCAGTCGTAGGTGGTGTCACATTTGTCCTATGTGGAAGTAGGGTTTCTTCGCTTGCCTAACCCTTGGGTACGACCTACTTCCACATTGAACAAATGTGACACCACCTACGAGTGCTGTACCTCTCCTGCCATACGGTATATAAGCTCCTTCTCCGCCCATATGCCGTATTCTATTCAAGATTAATGGACTGACCACATCGACTCAAGGTTGAGGGACTGATTACCTCATTCTCCTCCTGTTCTTCAAGTTTCTCCTACGTATGGACTGATGAAGACACTGTGTGGCGAAACGTTTCCTCAATAAAGATACCCAAGAGTTGCACATGTGTCTAATTTATCAAGGTGAGGTATGATAAAGCTCATGGGGCAGGGAGAGAGAGGACCTAGTAGCAATCTGCGAAGAGGCGGGGCCAGGAGCTATGAATCGACCCCTGCAACCACAAATAGGTGAGTACAAATAGGTGAGTGCGCACACACAGGGCCCCGAGACTGTTCAACTGCCTCCCAGCATACATAAGCCTAACCTCCATAGTGGGAAAATTTATGGAATCAATAATTGCCGAGGCAGTTCGTAGCCACCTTGAAAAGCATAAATTAATCAACGAATCTCAGCATGGTTTTACAAAGGGGCGTTCCTGCCTTACGAATTTATTAACTTTTTTCACTAAGGTATTTGAGGAGGTAGATCATGGTAATGAATATGATATTGTGTATATGGACTTCAGTAAGGCTTTTGACAGGGTCCCACATTAGAGACTATTGAGGAAAATTAAGGCACATGGAATAGGAGGAGAAATTTTTCCTGGATAGAGGCATGGTTGACAAATAGGCACAGAGAGTTTGCATAAATGGGGAGAAATCAGAGTGGGGAAGCGTTACGAGCGGTGTTCCACAGGGGTCAGTGTTGGGCCCCCTGCTGTTCACAATCTACATAAACGACATCGATGAGGGCATAAAGAGCGACATCGCAAGTTTGCCGATGACACCAAAATAGGCCGTCGAATTCATTCTGACGAGGACATTCGAGCACTCCAGGAAGATTTGAATAGACTGATTCAGTGGTCGGAGAAGTGGCAGATGCAGTTAATATAGACAAATGCAAAGTTCTAAATGTTGGACAGGACAATAACCATGCCACATATAAACTAAATAATGTAGATCTTAATATTACGGATTGCGAAAAAGATTTAGGAGTTCTGGTTAGCAGTAATCTGAAACCAAGACAACAGTGCATAAGTGTTCGCAATAAAGCTATTAGAATCCTTGGCTTCATATCAAGAAGCATAAATAATAGGAGTCCTCAGGTTGTTCTTCAACTCTATACATCCTTGGTTAGGCCTCATTTAGATTATGCTGCACAGTTTTGGTCACCGTATTACAGGATGGATATAAATTCTCTGGAAAATGTACAAAGGAGGATGACAAGTTTGATCCATGTATCAGAAACCTTCCCTATGAGGATAGACTAAGGCCCTGAATCTGCACTCTCTAGAAAGACGTAGAATTAGGGGGATATGATTGAGGTGTATAAATGGAAGACAGGAATAAATAAAGGGGATGTAAATAAGTGTGCTGAAAATATCAGCCTAGACAGGGCTCGCAGCAAGGGTTTTTAAAATTTGGGAAAAAATTCGTTTCGGGAAAGGGAATGGGAAATACTTTTTTTTGGAATAGAGTTTGGGGATGATGGAAAAAACCCCCAAATACATTTTATAGAGCCAGACGTGGTATTTTTAAAAAATAGTTGGATAAATAATGAGGATGTGGGGGGGTGGAGTTGGACTGATAGCTTGTGCTACCAGGTCGGTTCCCGGGTTTTCCTCCCTTAAGCAAGTGACCTGACCTGACAGGGGGTGCATTGGCTTAACCGGTGGGAATTTTGGACCGTTTTCGCATGGGCCAGTAGGCCTTCTGCATTTTCCTTCTTCTAATGCTTAAAAGGGGGGATTCCCAACAAACCCCGGCGCCTTCAAGCTGGCATTGGGCAACACCTAAATTGGTTCCGACCACCGGCTTGGGGTTGTACGTTGGTTTGCTTGCACCAGACAGACAGCCGGTTGATCAGGCCGACCACCGGAGGCCGGGTCACAACCGGGCCGCGGGGCGTTGACCCCCGGAACCTCACGGTAAACTCAGAAAACACACACACCACACACACACAACACAAACACACACACACCACACACACAACACACACAAAACACACACACACACAGACACACAACACACACACACACACAACACACCCACAACCACACCACACACACAACAAAACACCACACACACAACAGACACACACACACCAACAGACACAACACACCATCATCCACACAGCCTCGTACAACATACCCCATACCCCTCATAACCCGACCAACACATATACCACCATACACACCCACCACACACCACCCTCACCCACATATACCACCATTCCCACACGTCATACCCCCATACACCAACCCCAATACACATACACCCATTTACACCATACACCCAAATACACCATCATAGACCTACATATACCAAACACCCAATCCCCAGCACCCACATGCACTACCATACCCACATACATAAAAACCCCACAGCACTCCCATACCCACATACACCCCGCCAACTCTACATCACACCGTACCCACATAAAAACCCCCCCATACACCCTAACACCCACATAGCCCCCATACCTGGAGAAAATTTGGGAGGAGTTCCGGGTGTCAACCCCCCCGCGGCTCGGTCTGTGGCCGGCCTCAGGGGGATAAGGGCCTATCAACCAGCTTTACCGGTTGGCGCAATCTAACGTACGGACCACACCGGGCTGTCGGGTACTGACTTTGGTCCGTCCATTCCTGCTGAAGACAGCCGGGGGGCCCTTGAAGAACCCGGGGGATCCAAAAGACAACCAGGGGTCTTGACGGCCGGGGTCTTGAAGACAGCCGGGGATCTTGAAAACACCGGGGGTTTTCTTGAAACAGCCGGGGGTCTTAAAGACCCCCAGGGGTCCTGAAACAGCAGGGGCCTAAGACACCAGGGGTCCTGAAGACACCCAGGCCAAAGACAGAAAGGTCTTTTTTGGGCTTGTCCATGCCTTCTTAAGACGTCCAGGGGCTCTTGGTAACCCCCCCATGTATGCTGGGAGGCATTGAACAGTGGGGGCCCGACACTTATTGTTTGCTTTTACGGCTAGGCACCCCTTTTTTTCTTTGTGTTAATGTTGAAATCGTCTGCCGTCTTTGCTTTAATATGATGTTTTTTCGTGTGCAAGTTCGGTACTATCCCTTATTTTTTCCAGGTGTATAAAAACGGTATCTCTCCCGCCTGCGTTCCAGGGAGTACAGTTCAAAACCTCAAGCCTCCCAAAATTTGAGTGTTTTATCTCCGTTTATGCCCCGTAAGGGTTCCTTAAAATTTTTAGGTCAGCATTTTCACCTGCCTTTTGGGAAGTGCTGTTAGTGTGCACAATATTTTCCCGCCTAAAAAACAAGGACCGAAGAGTGCACATGACCGGCCCCCTGTTTTGAAGGTTCTCTTATCCATCCTGCCATTTCTCTGGGAGGGGTGAGGATAAATTTAGGGCCCCCAAAAGGAACCTCTGACATGACACCCCAGCTTGTACATTGTTTTTCGCTCTTTGGTGGGGGAAATTGTTTTTTTCTCTGTAAATTTAATTTCCTCTCGTTTACAATACGAAGTAATTGAAATTTCTCATCATTGAACTTTAAAACACCCACATACACCACCATCCCCACATAAAAACCACCATACACCCACATACCCACCAACACCCCCCAACACCACCAACACCCCATACACCACCCAAAACCCCCAATACCACCTAAAACCCATATCACCATACACCCAATAAAACCCCCCCAAACACCAACATACACCACCATACACCCCAACACCACCATAAAACCCCCCAACCCACCCTACACCCACATACCCAACCCTCACCCACAACACCCACATAAAAACCCCTATGCACCCCATATCACACAACACAACCATACACCCACAACCAAAAACCGCACCCACTTACACCCACATACACCACAACACAACCCCACCCCACAAACACCCTCGTCACCACCAACCCCACATCCCCCCACCATACACCCACATACACCATACAACCCACATACACAACCATACACCCACAACCCATACACCCACGTACACCACCAACACCCCCGACACAAAAATACCCCACATACACAACCAACACCTACATACCCACCCTACACCCACAACACCATACACCCACAAAACACAACCATACGCCCACATACACCCTACACCCCCCCATACACCACCAACACCCACATAAACCACCATCACCCCGTACACCACCCAAAAAAAAACCCCCAAAACACCCACAATACACATATACACAACCATACACCTAATACACCCACAAAAAAACCTACACCCCTACACCACCTACACCCACATACACCCCATACACCACCATACACCCACATCAAACCATAACCCCCATACACCATACACCCACATATACCAACACCCACATACCCACCATACACCCCCATACACCTACACCCACAAAACCCACATCACCCCCATACACCCCCATACCCCACCATACACCCCATAAAACCATACACCCACGTACGGGCCCCCATAAAACCCCCAACGCCACCATAAAACCCACAACCCACCATACACCCACATCCCCCCATACAAACCCCCATACACAACCTACCCCACATAAGCATACACCCACATACACCAAAACACCCACAACACACCAAAACCCCTCGTACACCCCCATACACCCACATACACCACCAAAACCCACTCACTCACATATACACATATACACAACCAACACCTAATACACCATTACAAAACCCCCTACACCCACCCCTACCCACCATACACCCCGTACACCACCATACACCCACAAAACAACCAAAAGCCCCCCATACACCATCACCCACATATACCAACACCCCCATACACCCACAACACAACCAAACACCCACATACACCACCATACACCCACGAACCCCCTACACCCACAACCAACCATACACCACATACGCCACCATACCCCACATACACCAAACACCCACATACACCCTACACCCACATAACCAGCGCCCACATAACCATACACCCTCAACACCAACACCCACATACCAACCATACCCCCATACACCTACACCCACGACACCATACACCCAGTACCCAAACACCCACGAACCCTACACCCACATACACAACCAACACCCACAACACAACCATACACCCACATAAAGCCCCCATAAACCCCAATACACAAACCATAACACCCACTCACCATACACCCACATACACCATACACCCACAACACCACCATACCCCACATACACCACCATAAAAACCCACATACACCACCTACTCCCCCCATACACCACCATTCACCCCACATACCCCCCAAACACCATACACCCCAAAACACAACCATACACCCCTTACACCACCAACACCCACATACACCCCCATACACCACCCAAAACCCACATACACCATAAAACCCCCAACACCATACACCCACTACCCAACACCCACATGCACCACCATACACCCACATACACCACCAACACCAACACCCCATACTCCATATGTCACATAGTTCGATCCCCGTATTCCCATATTTTATTCTGCATATTATATCATCCATGTGCTTTAGATACGAGCCCTTTAGGCCGGGCTTGGGGGTACTCACGGGATACAGATGTGTAGGCCTACCTCTGCCCCCGCCCACTCGGCGGCAGACCACCGGGGGTAACAGGGAAGGCACTGGGGTCCACCCCCTCCAGTCTGACAAAAATAGAAAACCCTCCACAATGTGGCTACCTTTTAAACCCCACGAATCCCATTTAAGAACCCTTTAAAAACATACACCCACAACACCCCATTCACCCCAACACCCACAACACCCACAAAAACACCACCATAAACCCACAAACTCCACCATACACCCCATACACCATACACCCACATACCCACCCTACACCCACATACAACCCCCCATTTACCCACATCACCCACTACACCCACGTACTCCATAAACCCACATACACCATACCCCACACTTTGTATTACTGGACAAAAATCTGCCTCGCTAAAAACTGTTAATATAAGTAATATTGGCAAATAAACATTGAGTGGGCTGTCACTTTACACGCAGGTTACACGTTTGTGTTAGCATGTTTTGTGTTAGCACTGTTTGTGTTACACTTTATGTTAGCATGTTAGTGTTGCACTTTTTCAGTGTTAGCACTGTTGTTAGCAGTGTTAGCACTGTTATGTTAGCACTTTATATACACTGTTAGCATTTACACTGTTGTTAGCAGTGTTACACGTTAGGTTAGCACTTTAGTTTTACCACGTTTGCAGTGTTTTGCACGTTTTTAGCAGTGTTACAGTTTGTGTTTCAGTTTACACTGTTTGCGTGTTTCACTGTTTTTTACAGTGTTAGCACTGTTAGTTTTGCACTGTTAAGATACACGTTGTTAGCATGTTAGCCCCTGTTTGTGTTAGCACTGTTTAAAAGTGTTAGCACTGTTACGGTTAGCACTGGTAGCAGTTTAGCACTGTTAGTGTTCACGTTAGTGTTAGCACTGTTTTGCAGGGTTTGCCATTTGTTAGCAGTGTTACACTGTTAGCAGTGTTAGCACTGTTTCGGTTTCACTGTAAATGTTACACTGTTAGCAGTGTTAACAAATGTTGTTAGCACGTTACCGTGTTTGCAGTTTTACACTTTGCAGTGTTTGCACTGTTAGCAAGTTAGCACTAAAATTCAGTTTAGCACTGTTTTGCATGTTGGGGTCTGTTAGCGGTTAGCACGTTTGGTTTGCAGGTTACACTGTTAGGTTAGCCTGTTAGCACGGTTTGCAGTGTTAGCTCTGTTAGCACTGTTTGTGTTAGCACTTTTGTGTTTTGCACTGTTTTTGTTAGCCCGTTAGTGTTAGTACTTTAGCAGTGTTTTCACTGTTAATAGGGCTTTCTCGTTAGCATGTTAGCACTTAACCTTGTCGTGTTGGGAGTGTTCACAATGTTCGCACTGTTTGGACTGATATACGTTAAAGGGCAGTGTTTACACGTTAACGTTAGGGTGGGAACACTTTAGGACAATATTACACTTTGTGGGACTTTATTTCGTTTTGATAGTTTTGCACTGTTAGTACTGTTAGGACAGTTTAAACTGATAGTCTGTTAGGACATTTTGAAGACTGTTAGGGCCAAAGTAACACTGTTGGTATGACCCTCAGACTGTTTGGACAGTGTTACACTGTTTTTAGGGGCTGTTTGGACAGTGTTTGCACTGTTTGTAGACTGTTTTGGAAAATGTTTAGCACGTTTTTTAGTATAGACTGTTATTAAACATTGTTTTGTTCTTAGGGCGTTTGGGACTGTTAGAAAACACATTAGTACGTTAGACGTTAGACTGTTTTAGTCTGTTAAGACAGGTTAGCACGTTGGAGATTTAGGACAGTGTTAGACTGTGTAAGATAGCCTGCTTTTTGACAGGTTAAACACATTTAGACCGTTTGTACTGGTAAGACAGTGTTAGCATGAAATTCGATAACACGTACAATGTTTTACTGTTTTTCAGAGTAAACTCACAGCACCTAGACTGTATGTACGTTCACTGTAGCACCTAGACTGTATGCACGTTCACTGAGCACCTACCTTAGTGTACTGTTTACGTACACCTACACTGTGTACTGTTCATGTAGCACCACCCGTAGTGAAATGTTCACTGTAGCACCTACCGAATGTACTTTCACTGACACCTCACTGAGTGTACTTTCACTGTAGCACCCCCCGTATGACGTTCACGTAGCACCACCTGTAGTGTAGTCACTGAGCACCTAAATGTAGGTTTTCGTTCACTAGCACCCACACTGAAACTTCACTGTACACCTAACTGTAGGTATGTTCCTGTACACCTACACTGTAGTTTACTGTTACTTACACCTACACGAGTTACTGTTACCCTTTTAAAACACCTACACGAGTGTACTGTTCACTGTACCCCTACACTGATGTACTTTCACGTAGCACCTACACTGTAGTGTACTGTTCACTGTAGCACCTACACTGTAGTGTACTGTTCACTGTAGCACCTACACTGTAGTGTACTGTTCACTGTAGCACCTACACTGTAGTGTACTGTTCATGCTGGTGCTACAGTTGTTGGTACTGCTGCTACAGTTGTTGTTGATGCTGGTGTTACAGTTGTTGATGCTGGTGTTACAGTTGTTGGTGCTGTTGCTACAGTTGTTGATGCTGGTGCTACAGTTGTTGATGCTGGTGCTACAGTTGTTGATGCTGGTGCTACAGTTGTTGATGCTGGTTCTACAGTTGTTGGTGCTGGTTCTACAGTTGTTGGTGCTGGTGCTACAGTTGTTGCTGCTGGTGCTACAGTTGTTGCTGCTGGTGCTACAGTTGTTGGTGCTGGTGCTGCAGTTGTTGATGATGATACAGTTGTTGATGCTGGTGCTACAGTTGTTGATGCTGGTGCTACAGTTGTTGTTGGTGCTGGTGCTACAGTTGTTGGTGCTGGTGCTACAGTTGTTGATGCTGCTGGTGCTGCAGTTGTTGGTGCTGGTGCTACAGTTGTTGATGCTGCTGAACCATTATGACAGAATTACAGAGGCACTGGAAGACGACCAAAACGCTGATGTGATTTACACAGATTTTGCAAAGACGTTTGACAAATGCGACCATGGAGTGATAGCGCACAAAATGAAGGCCATGGACATTATGGGGAAGGTAGGCAGATAGATTTTCAGTTTCCTAACACACAGAACACAAAAAGTAGTGAACAGGGCAAGATTCAGCATCAGCGAGGTCAAAAGCTCAGTGCCCCAAGGCACTGTCCTGGCACCTCTGCTGTTCCTCATTACCTTTGTACCTAGTTCAGCTATCAAAACTTTGGGAGCCCAGTCCCTGGACCCATTACGTACCTCTGTAATCTGTAAATACCTTTGTAACTTGTCATGATTGTGACCAGACCTACCTGGAGTTCATTACCTTTGTAAATTGTGAGTTCATTACCTTTGTAAATTGTGAGTTCATTACCTTTGTAAATTGTGAGTTCATTACCTTTGTAAATTGTGAGTTCATTACCTTTGTAAATTGTGAGTTCATTACCTCTGTAACTTGCTCAGCTATCAAAACTTTGGGGTCCAGTCCCTGGACCAATTATGTACCTCTAATCTTTTGACTACCACCCACAGGATGGGTATGTGGTGCATAATAAACATATTAAACTAACTGTTCCTCATGCTCATAGCAGACAGACAAAAACACCCGGCACACTTTTGTATCATCATTTGCAGATGACACTAAAATAAGCATAAGAGTCAGTACGGTAGAGGACACTGAAAAAGTACAGGAAGACATAAACAAGGTTTTCCAGTGGGCAGTGGAGAACATGACGTTCAGTGTTGATAAATTCCAGCTGCTTAGGTATGGAAAGAATGAAGAACTCAAAAGGAACACTAGTAGTGATGAAGGCGGCTCAGCGGTCTCTGCAGCAGAGTGGCTTCCTTTTCCTGAGCGGTCTCTGTGGCTGAGTGGCTTCCTTTTCCTGAGCGGTCTCTGTGGCTGAGTGGCTTCCTTTTCCTGAGCGGTCTCTGTGGCTGAGTGGCTTCCTTTTCCTGAGCGGTCTCTGTGGCTGAGTGGCTTCCTTTTCCTGAGCGGTCTCCTTTCCTGAGGGGTGTCCTTTTCACACCTATATGCTAATGACCTTGACCCCACCCATGACACCCCCACGCCCCCCCCCACGCCCCCCACCCACGACCCCCGCCCCCACGCCCGCCCGCGCCGACCCGCGCCCACCCTCGCGCCCACCCGCACCTGCTGCACCTTCTGCAGCGTCGTCCGGATCGCCCCTGCTCCCCGAATTTTTTTCTTATTTTTTTTCGAATTTTTTTTGAATTTCATTTTATTGTGCTCTCCACTTCCCCGAATCAAGTTTTTTGGATTGCCCCTCCACTTTCACCTCCACCCCAAATTTTTTCTCGATAATACAGTCTCCATCTCCTCGGATCAAGTTTTTCTCGATATCAAAGACTCCAATTTCTCGGATCAAATTTTTCTCGAAAATCAAAGTCTCCATCTCCTTGGATCAAGCTTTTCTCGATAATACAAAGACTCCATCTCCTTGGATCAAATTTTTGAGGTTCCCCCTCCCACTTTCACCCCCATCCCAATTTTTTTTTTGAATTTCATTTTCTTATTGATCTCCTCGGATCAAGTTTTTTGGATTCCCCCCTCTGGGTATAAGCATTCAAAATGGACTCCCACTTCCACCCCAATTTTTTTTTCACGAAATCAAAGTCTCCATCTCCTCGAATCGAGTTTTTGGATTCTCCCCTCTGGGGGTAAGCATTCAAATGAACTCTTCCTATGAGGCATGGTACTTTCTCTTACTACAAGTCTAAACAAGTGTGACATCACCCCACCTGTGTTTACTCGGCGGTCAGTGACGTCACGTGATGACCTCACACATACAGGCTGAATCTTGTCGACTTCCCCCTATGTCAGTGACCTCACGCGATGACCCACACACACAGGCTGAATCTTGTCGACTTCCCCCTACACATTTCATATACAACATAAGGAAAACATTTTCACTCTTAACCCAGGATAACCCAAATAATTTCACTTTTTTTTTTTGTTAATACCCACAAAAATCCACAATTTCTTTACAAAATACAACACAAGTCTAGACATTTTTCTCGTTTTAACTATTTCATCTCAGGTCACTCCCCACGAAGTAACCTTCTCTCTCTCCTCCTCCCCACCCTCCAGAACCCTCACACTCCAACCAACACCTCACAATTTTCACTCATAACCCCCAATTTTTCTCGTTTTAACTATTTCATCAGAAAAAGTCACCACAACACTTATAACCACTTTTCGATTAATTCACTAGTCACAATTTCACATATTACGAAGTTAATACGCACACACACCTCACTTTACTTTGAACACCTTCAAAACACTCTCATAAATCATTTGAATACTCACAAAAATACCTTTGAACATTTCCAAACAACACTGAAACACTTCCAAAATATCATTTTGAATACTCCCAAATAAGATTTGACATCTCTAATTTATCTACACTTACACATTTCATTAAATTACAACTCATCTCCCCAAACTCCTCCCTCAGTCTCCAGACTTCACAACATTATCACAAAAACTAACTCAAACACTTTACTTTGAACATCACCAAAAAAACACCATCAATTACCTTTAAATACTCCAAAAACATCACTCGAACACCCCCAAATCACCTCTGAATACTCCCAGAACACCTTCATAAGTACTCTTGCACATCATTTGAACACCTTCAAAAACACCTTTGAATAACCTCAAAACACCATTTGAGTACTCCCAAATACACCACTGAATACTACTAAAACACCACTGAATACACTCAAAACACCACCAAAATCACCATAAACTAAGATCAACACCCACATCCCACAACACCCACAACCCACAACACCCACATCCCACAACACCCACATCCCACATCACCCACATCCCACAACACCCACATCCCACAACACCCACATCCCACAACACCCACATCCCACAACACCCACATCCCACAACACCCACATCCCACACACCCACATCCCACATCACCCACATCCCACAACACCCACATCCCACATCACCCACAACCCACATCACCCACATCACCCACATCACCCACACCCCACAAATTTTTCTCGTTTTAACTAATTTCATCAGAAAGTCACAACAACACACTTATAATCACTTTTCAACAACTCTAGTTTTACAACAACACCCACAACCCACAACACCCACAACCCACAATTTTTTTTCTCGTTTTAACTAATTTCATCAGAAAAAGTCACATCAACAACCCACAACTTATAACCACTTTTTCGACATCACTAGTTCGAACAACACACACCACAACCACCAACACCCCACAACCCACAATTTTTTTTCTCGTTTTAACTAATTTCATCAGAAAAAGTCACATCAACAACCCACAACTTATAACCACTTTTTCGACATCACTAGTTCGACAACAACACCCACAACCACCAACACCCCACAACCCACAATTTTTTTCTCGTTTTAACTAATTTCATCAGAAAAAGTCACAAAAACAACCCACTTATATCATCTTTTTTTGGTATCTCTAGTTCGACTACATTACCCACAACCCTCATCAATTACCAATTTATTCACAATTTTTTCCCCTTCTTTTTACTGAATCTTAAATGTAATACACATTCCTCTTTACATTACTAAAATTCTAATAAAATCTTCTCCATACCCATGTCCTTGTATCCACATAAATTATTATTATACTCGCATCAACTACCCAACTATTGCGACATGTTTCAACACCCTCCATTTTTTTCCTATATATCATAACTTTTCAATTCTATAATTTCGTTTTAAAATATTCACACATTACCTTTATGCAGTGGTTGCTGCTGCTGCAGTGGTTGTTGCTGCAGTGGTTGTTGCTGCTGCAGTGGTTGCTGCTGCTGCAGTGGTTGTTGCTGCTGCTGCAGTGGTTGTTGCTGCTGCTGCAGTGGTTGTTGCTGCAGTGGTTGTTGCTGCTGCTGCAGTGGTTGTTGCTGCTGCTGCAGTGGTTGTTGCTGCTGCTGCAGTGGTTGTTGCTGCTGCTGCAGTGGTTGTTGCTGCAGTGGTTGTTGCTGCTGCTGCAGTGGTTGTTGCTGCAGTGGTTGTTGCTGCTGCTGCAGTGGTTGTTGCTGCAGTGGTTGTTGCTGCTGCTGCAGTGGTTGTTGCTGCAGTGGTTGTTGCTGCTGCTGCAGTGGTTGTTGCTGCAGTGGTTGTTGCTGCTGCTGCAGTGGTTGTTGCTGCAGTGGTTGTTGCTGCTGCTGCAGTGGTTGTTGCTGCTGCTGCAGTGGTTGTTGCTGCAGTGCTTGTTGCTGCTGCTGCAGTGGTTGTTGCTGCTGCTGCAGTGGTTGTTGCTGCAGTGGTTGTTGCTGCAGTGGTTGTTGCTGCTGCTGCAGTGGTTGTTGCTGCTGCTGCAGTGGTTGTTGCTGCAGTGGTTGTTGCTGCTGCTGCAGTGGTTGTTGCTGCTGCAGTGGTTGTTGCTGCAGTGGTTGTTGCTGCAGTGGTTGTTGCTGCTGCTGCAGTGGTTGTTGCTGCTGCTGCAGTGGTTGTTGCTGCTGCTGCAGTGGTTGTTGCTGCTGCTGCAGTGGTTGTTGCTGCTGCTGCAGTGGTTGTTGCTGCTGCTGCAGTGGTTGTTGCTGCTGCTGCAGTGGTTGTTGTTGCTGCTGCAGTGGTTGTTGCTGCTGCTGCTGTGGTTGTTGCTGCAGTGGTTGTTGCTGCTGCTGCTGTGGTTGTTGCTACAGTGGTTGTTGCTGCAGTGGTTGTTGCTGCAGTGGTTGTTGCTGCAGTGGTTGTTGCTGCAGTGGTTGTTGCTGCAGTGGTTGTTGCTGCAGTGGTTGTTGCTGCAGTGGTTGTTGCTGCAGTGGTTGTTGCTGCTGCTGCAGTGGTTGTTGCTGCTGCTGCAGTGGTTGTTGCTGCTGCTGCAGTGGTTGCTGCTGCTGCTGCAGTGGTTGTTGCTGCTGCTGCAGTGGTTGTTGTTGCTGCTGCAGTGGTTGTTGTTGCTGCTGCAGTGGTTGCTGCTGCTGCAGTGGTTGTTGCTGCTGCTGCAGTGGTTGTTGCTGCTGCTGCAGTGGTTGTTGTTGCTGCTGCAGTGGTTGTTGCTGCTGCTGCAGTGGTTGTTGTTGTTGCTGCTGCAGTGGTTGTTGTTGTTGCTGCTGCTGCAGTGGTTGTTGTTGTTGCTGCTGCAGTGGTTGTTGTTGCTGCTGCAGTGGTTGTTGTTGCTGCTGCAGTGGTTGTTGTTGCTGCTGCAGTGGTTGTTGCTGCTGCTCCCAGTGGTTGTTGCTGCTGCTGCAGTGGTTGCTGCTGCTGCTGCAGTGGTTGCTGCTGCTGCTGCAGTGGTTGTTGCTGCTGCTGCAGTGGTTGTTGCTGCTGCTGCAGTGGTTGTTGCTGCTGCAGTGGTTGTTGCTGCTGCTGCAGTGGTTGCTGTTGCTGCTGCTGCAGTGGTTGCTGCTGCTGCTGCTGCAGTGGTTGCTGCTGCTGCTGCTGCAGTGGTTGCTGCTGCTGCTGCAGTGGTTGCTGCTGCTGCTGCAGTGGTTGTTGCTGCTGCTGCAGTGGTTGTTGCTGCTGCTGCAGTGGTTGTTGCTG
The DNA here is from genome assembly GCF_026875155.1 of Cherax quadricarinatus. Lineage (NCBI taxonomy): Eukaryota > Metazoa > Arthropoda > Malacostraca > Decapoda > Parastacidae > Cherax > Cherax quadricarinatus. The sequence goes on along the minus strand of NC_069471.1, from coordinate 24,746,361 downwards.
CTGCTGCAGTGGTTGTTGCTGCTGCTGCAGTGGTTGCTGCTGCTGCTGCAGTGGTTGCTGCTGCTGCTGCAGTGGTTGCTGCTGCTGCTGCAGTGGTTGCTGCTGCTGCTGCAGTGGTTGTTGCTGCTGCTGCAGTGGTTGTTGTTGCTGCTGCAGTGGTTGTTGCTGCAGTGGTTGTTGCTGCAGTGGTTGTTGCTGCTGCTGCAGTGGTTGTTGCTGCTGCTGCAGTGGTTGTTGCTGCTGCTGCAGTGGTTGTTGTTGCTGCTGCAGTGGTTGTTGCTGCTGCTGCAGTGGTTGTTGTTGCTGCTGCTGCAGTGGTTGTTGCTGCTGCAGTGGTTGTTGCTGCTGCAGTGGTTGCTGCTGCTGCTGCAGTGGTTGTTGCTGCTGCTGCTGCAGTGGTTGTTGCTGCTGCTGCTGCAGTGGTTGTTGCTGTTGCTGCTGCAGTGGTTGTTGCTGCTGCTGCTGCAGTGGTTGTTGCTGCTGCTGCTGCAGTTGTTGTTGCTGCTGCTGCAGTGGTTGTTGCTGCTGCTCCTGCGGTTGTTGCTGCTGCTGCTGCAGTGGTTGTTGCTGCTGCTGCTGCAGTGGTTGTTGCTGCTGCTGCTGCAGTGGTTGTTGCTGCTGCTGCTGCAGTGGTTGCTGCTGCTGCTGCAGTGGTTGTTGCTGCTGCTGCTGCAGTGGTTGCTGCTGCTGCTGCAGTGGTTGTTGCTGCTGCTGCTGCAGTGGTTGTTGCTGCTGCTGCTGCAGTGGTTGTTGCTGCTGCTGCAGTGGTTGTTGTTGCTGCTGCTGCAGTGGTTGTTGCTGCTGCTGCAGTGGTTGTTGCTGCTGCTGCTGCAGTGGTTGTTGCTGCTGCTGCTGCAGTGGTTGTTGCTGCTGCTACTGCAGTGCTTGTTGCTGCTGCTGCTGCAGTGGTTGCTGCTGCAGTGGTTGTTGCTGCTGCTGCTGCAGTGGTTGTTGCTACTGCGGTGGTTGTTGCTGCTGCTACTGCGGTGGTTGTTGCTGCTGCTGCTGCAGTGGTTGTTGCTGCTGCTGCAGTGGTTGCTGCTGCAGTGGTTGTTGCTGCTGCTGCTGCAGTTGTTGCTGCTGCAGTTGTTGCTGCTGCTGCTGCTGCAGTGGTTGCTGCTGCAGTGGTTGCTGCTGCAGTGGTTGTTGCTGCTGCTGCAGTGGTTGCTGCTCCAGTGGTTGTTGCTGCTGCAGTGGTTGTTGCTGCTGCTGCTGCAGTGGTTGTTGCTGCTGCTGCTGCAGTTGTTGCTGCTGCTGCTGCTGCTGCAGTGGTTGTTGCTGCTGCTGCTGCAGTTGTTGCTGCTGCAGTTGTTGCTGCTGCTGCTGCAGTGGTTGCTGCTGCTGCTGCAGTAGTTGCTGCTGCTGAACTGGTTGCTGCTGCTGCAGTGGTTGTTGTTGCTGCTGCAGTGGTTGCTGCTGCTGCTGCTGCAGTGGTTGTTGTTGCTGCTGCAGTGGTTGTTGTTGCTGCTGCAGTGGTTGTTGTTGCTGCTGCAGTGGTTGTTGTTGCTGCTGCAGTGGTTGTTGCTGCTGCAGTGGTTGCTGCTGCTGCAGTGGTTGTTGCTGCTGCTGCAGTGGTTGTTGTTGCTGCTGCAGTGGTTGTTGTTGCTGCTGCAGTGGTTGTTGCTGCTGCAGTGGTTGTTGCTGCTGCAGTGGTTGTTGTTGCTGCTGCTGCAGTGGTTGTTGTTGCTGCTGCTGCAGTGGTTGGTGTTGCTGCAGTGGTTGTTGCTGCTGCTGAACTGGTTGTTGCTGCTGCAGTGGTTGCTGCTGCTGAAGTGGTTGTTGCTGCTGCTGAAGTGGTTGTTGCTGCTGCTGCAGTGGTTGTTGTTGCTGCTGCAGTGGTTGTTGCTGCTGCAGTGGTTGTTGCTGCTGCTGCAGTGGTTAGTGTTGCTGCTGCTGCAGTGGTTGTTGCTGCTGCTGCAGTGGTTGGTGTTGCTGCAGTGGTTGTTGTTGCTGCTGCTGTAAAGGTAATGCTAATGGTCCTAATCCAATCCAAGTGTATCCAACTACTAGCGAACCGTGGGAAAGAGTTGCTCTAGATTTGTTAACTAATTTCCAATGTTCCCTCCAGGGCAACAAACATCTGTGTGTTATGGTAGACCATTTTACCAGATATTGTGAGTTAGTTCCTATTGCAGATAAGACTGCCGAGACAGTAGCTAAAGCGTTTAAAGAACGCATTATCTGCAGGCATACCACCCCTAAGTCCCTAGTAACAGATAATGGAGGTGAATTCTGTAATGAGATTCTTGAAAATTTGTGTACCTTGTACAAGATCTCTAAATCCACCATTGTTCCTCATCATCCTGCCAGCAATGGTTTAGCGGAACGAACCAATAAGAAAGTACTTGATGTCTTGAGAGCCACTATCAGTCCGAACAGTGAAACTTGGGATGAAGTTATACCTGATGTGCAGTGTGCTATAAATTCTGCTTACAATGTTTCTATAGGTGACACTCCACATTATGCATTGTACGGTGTAGATAAACGTTTGCCTTATGAGTTGTTATATTCTAATCCGAAACCAAATTACAACCCTGATGATTTCATAGCAACTCGTACCAGCTTAGCTCAGTGTTTTTAGAAGAATCCGTGAAACGCTTCATAAATCAACAGCAGAATTTACAAGAGTCGCAAACACTCGAGCAAAGCCATCCAAAATCAAAGTAGGTTCGAGAGTTATGCTGACTAACTTTAACAAAACGTCTGCAATGCCAAAGCTTGATCAAAAGTTTGTTGGTCCTTATCGAGTAGTTGAACATATCACTGGTAATAAGTATAAGGTTAGAGAAATTAGTACTGGTCAGTATAAAGAATCGCATTTAGATCATATGAAGTTAGTATGTGATGATAATGATGTTCCAACCCAGACTAATGTGACAGACTCTGACAGTCCTCCTGATCCTGTACTCTCTTCCTCTGATACTCAGTCAGACGATCAACCTGAATGTCGTTATTCCCTACGTACACGACAGGTATTGAGAAATCCTCAAGTATCATTTGTAACTACCAATTCAGATTTGCCTCAAATACAGCACGAGTTAGCCAGTGCAACAGAGTTTGATCCTCCCAGAGATGACACCCATTCTGCATATGTCAATCTCACCCTAGCAGAGTTGGGGTTAAATGTAAATAACCTGTATAGATGAATAATTACAGTATCAACTTATCAGTATTCAAGAATTTTTTTTTTGTGTTCACGTTCTCTCCGAATTCTGAGAGTTAACAGTCTAGATTTGAGTGCACCGAATCTGCCTTTCTGTTAAACACTTCTTTCTTTGTATATATTCCTTCCTCAGAATCCGTAGATCACATGAATACAGATCGATAGATCAAATTTTGTTTTATCTCTTCTATTGTGTAATCCCAATGTTGAGTCTCATTCGATGAGTTGTGCTATTTTATACCTTGTATTGCATTACAGTTTCAGTTGCGTAAGCTTCCATTCCAATGTTCTACTTATGTATGTTATAATGTTCAATTGTTGTGTACTTTGACATTGTATAGAATCAGCTCAAGCTGTATACCTGCCATCTCTAGTTTGTATTAGTTGTATGTCGGGACAACATACATTAGCGTCGCCGAGCTCTCAGTAGTAGTACCAGTTCCTAGTAACCAGTTACCAGTAACCAGTGTACCAGTAGATGACTCACTACCAACCGTCTGTGTGAATCATTGACTGTATTCATATTGCTGCTGACCATAGCAGGATTTCAAATATCCCTCACCAATAGGCACTCATGGGTCAGTCAAGATAGGGAGCAGAGAGAGGCAGGTCGGCTGTTGGTGCTTCCCCATAGCTTCCTTATATTATACGTACTACCAGCCTACGTGAGTATTCATACCCTATCCACGCATCGAAAACCCACATGACACAGTGGTTGGTGTTGCTGCTGCTGCAGTGGTTGGTGTTGCTGCTGCTGCAGTGGTTGTTGCTGCTGCTGCAGTGGTTGTTGCTGCTGCTGCAGTAGTTGTTGCTGCTGCTGCAGTAGTTGTTGCTGCTGCTGCAGTGGTTGTTTGCTGCTGCGGTGGTTGGTGTTGCTGTTGCTGCAGTAGTTGTTGCTGATGCAGTGGTTGCTGCTGCTGCAGTGGTTTGTTGCTGCTGCTGCAGTTTATTGTTGCTGCTTGCTGCAGTGGTTGTTGCTGCTGCTGCAGTGATTGTTGCTGCTGCTGCAGTGGTTTTTGCTGCTGCTGCAGTGATTGTTGCTGCTGCTGCAGTGGTTGTTGCTGCTGCTGCAGTGGTTGTTGCTGCTGCTGCAGTGGTTGTTGCTGCTGCTGCGTGGTTGTTGCTGCTGCTGCAGTGGTTGTTGCTGCTGCTGCAGTGGTTGTTGCTGCTGCTGCAGTGATTGTTGCTGCTGCTGCAGTGGTTGGTGTTACTGCTGCTGCAGTGGTTGTTGCTGCGCTGCTGCAGTGGTTGTTGTTGCTGCTGCTGCTGCAGTTGTTGTTTGCTGCTGCTGCTGCAGTGGTTGTTGCTGCTGCCTGCAGTGATTGTTGCTGCTGCTGCTGCAGTGGCTGGTGTTGCTGCTGCTGCAGTGGTTGGTTGTTGCTGCTGCTGCAGTGGTTGGGGTTGCTGCTGCTGCAGTGGTTGGTGTGCTGCCTTGCTGCAGTGGTTGGTTTGTTGCTGCTGCTGCAGTGGTTGGTGTTGCTGCTGCTGCAGTGGTTGGTGTTGCTGCTGCTGCAGTGGTTTGCTGCTGCTGCAGTGGTTGCTGCTGTTGCTGCTGCAGTAGTTGCTGCTGGTGCTGCTGCTGCTGAGGTTGGTGCTGCTGACCCTGTATCCATGATCCCTCTCCATAAAATGCTGAAGGAGCGAATAAGGGCTTCTTGTAATTATTGATTAACTGTGAGTTCCAGTAGTCTGGGCATGGGGCAGAGTGCATGGGCATGTTATATATTTTCTTTTTCCAAGTCTTACGTTGTTAAGACAATAAGATTTTCGAAGTGGTCAAAATTTTAAGTCTCGGTCATGAATTCGTTAAGAGTTTCGACTCCTAGTCTGGTTAATGGTTCACTGAACCCGAGTCTTAGTTTCGACTCCTAGTCCGGTTAATGGTTCACTGAACACCGAGTCTTAGTTTTCGACTCCTAGTCCGGTTAATGGTTCACTGAACACAGAGTCTTAGTTTCGACTCCTAGTCCGGTTAATGGTTCACTGAACACCGAGTCTTAGTTTCGACTCCTAGTCCGGTTAATGGTTCACTGAACACCGAGTCTTATTGGGATTTTGTTCTCTCTCTCATTTCTTTGCTGTTGTCTGTGTGAGGTCCTTCTTGTGTAAGCAGGGGTCCGATGCTGGATGTTTTCCCATAGATTTAGCAGAAGAAGTGTCTCCTGTACGATTCCTTAAGCTTAAGTTTTATATTTCTTTGATCAGTAGTTCCCTTTCAGCAGTTCTGTGATGCTTCGCCTTCACCTGTATACTAAACGTCTCTAGTTTACATCTTTTCTCCATTTTTCTTAATGGAATGTGCCTTGAGCAGACCTCAAGTGCCTAGAATGAATTCTATGTAGGCAAAGGTTCCTATCCATGTTATTTAGGATATATTCCCAGCTTGTTTTATTTAGATGGTTGGTGAAGGCACCTTCATTACTTATCACCTTACGCTGGTCAGGAGCCCTGTTCATACATGTCTGTACTGTGTTGTGATCTGAGTGCATCTTACGCTGGTCAGGAGCCTGTTCATACATGTCTGTACTGTGTTGTGATCTGAGTGCATTGTCTCTGGTACTTTTAGTGCATTCCATATCAGATCATTGTTGGTGAAGATGAGGTCTGGTGTATTTTCCAGTATTGTTGGCTCTGCTATTTTCTGGTTTAAAGTGAATTTGTTGAAGAGATTTAACAGATCATGTGTGAATTTTGGTCTGAGCTGCCTCCTGGGGTGAATCTGCTATATTATTTGCTATACTCCTCGACTTTAGGTGTCTTAAGCTGAAATCCCTCAGCAGCAAGATGTTTGGGGCAGGAGTTGGGGAGTTTTCCAGACAGTGGTCAGTTTTGAAAAGCTGTTCCTGGAAATGTTGAGAAGTTGCATCCAGAGGCTTGTATACAACCACAATGACGAGATTTTGGTTTTCGATGTTTACTGTCAAAACTTCAATGACATTATTTGAGGGGTTTAGTAATTCCAAGCAAATAAACGACTCTGACGTACAAACCAATATCCATTTGCTTCTTTAGTCTGTCACATTTGAATGAGTTATAACCCGGCATCCATATTTCGTTGTTAAAGTAATCGTTTATGTGGGTCCTTGTGAAAGACACAAACATTTACATTTGACTCTGTGAGCAGTCCACTGATGAAAGGTACAGTGGTACCTCGAGTTTCGAACAGCTCCCAACTTTGAGAAATAAAGTAAGTGTTTTTGTAATTGTATTTTTGGGGGGTTTGAAATGGACTAATCTGATTTTACATTATTCCTTATTAGAACAAATTCGTTCGGTATTGGCACTCGAACAGCCTTCTGGAACGAATTAAGTTCGTAACTCGAGGTACCACAGTATTTTGTTGATGGTTTTAGACCAACATGTTTGCAGAGATAAATGTTGTCAGTGTTGATGGTACGTAGGGGGGTTTTGTTTGCTGGTATTAATATCTGTTGTTCTGTAGTGGAGGTCTTGTGTAAAGCCCTTCTATATACAGGCAGTTGTCTTATTAAGCTCTTCTGTAGTCAACGAGAAAGTGAGAGACAGTGAGAGTGAGGAAGTAAGTCTACAGATCAATCTTGGTTCAACTTTTTTTGTAGAGAAGCTGCTACTGATAACTACAAGAAGCTGCTACTGATAACTACAAGAAGCTGCTACTGATAACTACAAGAAGCTGCTACTGATAACTACAAGAAGCTGCTACTGATAACTACAAGAAGCTGCTACTGATAACTACAAGAAGCTGCTACTGATAACTACAAGAAGCTGCTACTGATAACTACAAGAAGCTGCTACTGATAACTAAAAGAAGCTGCTACTGATAACTACAAGAAGCTGCTACTGATAACTACAAGAAGCTGCTACTGATAACTACAAGAAGCAATCCCACCATAACGAGAACCTGCACAGGCAAGCTTGTAGGCATATTGGTGAAGTTCAAAAGTGGGCCATCTCTGGATGGTTGGCTGACACAGGAAGAAAGTTGGCGTCAGGTTGAGTGGGCTCCTGAACCTGGTGGTCTTTGGTCAGGGACCGACAAGGTTTTTTTCACCAGATAAAATTATTCCACCTCTAAATCGATGGATGAGACAGTCTTTACTAGCACTCAGGAGGGAAAAATGAACCTCTTTGCTGGACACTTTGCTGTCAAGATGCAAGTTGCTGACCTAGCAAGGGACCCTCCTTAGCTAGCTGCAAGAACTGTGTAAGTTGTCAATGGTGATAAGGCAGGATAATGTGTATCGTCTTAATCACTGAACAAAAACAAGGCTATGGACCCAGGTAAGTTAGAGTCCAAGATTGTTGAGTACGTGTGCAGCTAGCAGCACCTCTGTTACGTAGAAAATGGCCCGGTGGTCTGGTGGCTAAAACTCCCGCTTCACACACGGAGGGGCCCGGGTTCGATTCCGGCGGGTGGAAATTCTGACACGTTTCCTTACACTATTGTCCTGTTCACCTAGCAGCAAATAGGTACCTGGGTGTTAGTCGATGGTGTGGGTCGCATCCTGGGGGACAAGATTAAGGACAAATGAAATAGTTAGACAGTCCTCGATGACGCACTGACTTTCTTGGGTTATCCTGGGTGGCTAACCCTCCGGGGTTAAAAATCCGAACGAAATCTTATCTTATCTTATCTTACAGGCAAAGATGAAAGTTACTCAAATAAGTAAAAAACGAGCCACCCACGTCTACCCGAATCAAGAGAAAGCGCTAAACCAGCATCCACTACTTCTGTGGTTTGTTGATTAGAGGGTACAGACAAAATTCCTGGCAAGGAAACTATACACTTGTAAAGTAAAAGGACACAAGTGCAACTAATGTGACATTTATTGTGGCAACGTTTCGCTCTCCAGGAGCTTATCAAGCCGTTACAAACAATACATGGACACAGAGGGTATGTATTGTTTGTAATGGCATGATAAAGCTCCTGGAGAGCGAAAGGTTGCCACTAATAAATGTCACATTAGTTGCACTTGTGTCCTTTTACTTTACATTATTGTCGGTAATTCTACCAACATTATTACAAACTATACACTTATTACTTATAACAATATATACACACACTAGATAAAACACACCCACATTTCCCTCAGCATGTACACCCAATAAATATATAAGGAGCCGGCACCTGCGACATCACACACATTGTAAGTATGGGGTAAGTGCCCAGCGGGTGCCATGCCCTCCCTACTGACACCATTTCATTCAGTTTAACCAGCCCTCACTCTTTCTTTGACTATATAACCAGCCCTCACTCTTTCTTTGACTATAATAACCAGCCCTCACTCTTTCTTTGACTATAATAACCAGCCCTCACTCTTTCTTTGACTATAATAACCAGCCCTCACTCTTTCTTTGACTATAATAACCAGCCCTCACTCTTTCTTTGACTATAATAACCAGCCCTCACTCTTTCTTTGACTATAATAACCAGCCCTCACTCTTTCTTTGACTATAATAACCAGCCCTCACTCTTTCTTTGACTATAATAACCAGCCCTCACTCTTTCTTTGACTATAATAACCAGCCCTCACTCTTTCTTTGACTATAATAACCAGCCCTCACTCTTTCTTTGACTATAATAACCAGCCCTCACTCTTTCTTTGACTATAATAACCAGCCTCACTCTTTCTTTGACTATAATAACCAGCCCTCACTCTTTCTTTGACTATAATAACCAGCCCTCACTCTTTCTTTGACTATAATAACCAGCCCTCACTCTTTCTTTGTACTATAATAACCAGCCCTCACTCTTTCTTTGACTATAATAACCAGCCCTCACTCTTTCTTTGACTTATAATAACCAGCCTCACTCTTTCTTTGACTATAATAACCAGCCCTCACTCTTTCTTTGACTATAATAACCAGCCGTCACTCTTTCTTTGACTATAATAACCAGCCCTCACTCTTTCTTTGACTATAATAACCAGCCCTCACTCTTTCTTTGACTATAATAACCAGCCCTCACTCTTTCTTTGACTATAATAACACAGCCCTCACTCTTTCTTTGACTATAATAACCAGCCCTCACTCTTTCTTTGACTATAATAACCAGCCCTCACTCTTTCTTTGACTATAATAACAGCCTCACTCTTTCTTTGACTATATAACCAGCCCTCACTCTTTCTTTGACTATATAACCAGCCCTCAACTCTTTCTTTGACTATAATAACCAGCCTCACTCTTTCTTTGACTATAATAACCAGCCTCACTCTTTCTTTGACTATAATAACCAGCCCTCACTCTTTCTTTGACTATAATAACCAGCCCTCACTCTTTCTTTGACTATAATAACCAGCCCTCACTCTTTCTTTGACTATAATAACCAGCCCTCACTCTTTCTTTGACTATAATAACCAGCTCTCACTCTTTCTTTGACTATAATAACCAGCTCTCACTCATCCCACAGAGCCCTGACCACATCAGAGCCCGGGTGAGCTTACTGGTAAGCTTACTGGTGAGCTTACTGGTGAGCTTACTGGTGAGCTTACTGGTGAGCTTACTGGTGAGGTTACTGGTGAGTTTACTGGTGAGCTTACTGGTAGCTTACTGGTGAGCTTACTGGTGAGCTTACTGGTGAGCTTACTGGTGAGCTTACTGGTGAGCTTACTAGTAAGCTTACTGGTAAGCTTACTGGTAAGCTTACTGGTGAGCTTATGGTAAGCACTAAAGTTGGCCCGGTGGCCTGGTGGCTAAAGCTCCCACTTCACACACGGAGGGCCGGGTTCGATTCCCGGCGGGTGGAAACATTTCGACACGTTTCCTTACGCCTGTTGTCCTGTTCACCTAGCAGCAAATAGGTACCTGGGTGTTAGTCGACTGGTGTGGGTCGCATCCTGGGGGACAAGATTAAGGACCACAGTGGGAATACGTTAGACAGTCCTCAATGACGCACTGACTTTTTTGGGTTATTACTGGGTGGCTAACCCTCCGGGGTTAGAAATCCGAACGAAATCTTACCTTGTCACCATGACGCTTCCCCACGTGACCACATCAGGACTATACCACAACACTTGGCAAATAAGTCACCACAGAACTTCCATACATTGGTAAATAAGTCACCACAGAACTTCCATTACATTGGTAAATAAGTCACCACAGAATTTCCATACATTGGTAAATAAGTCACCACAGAACTTCCATACATTGGTAAATAAGTCACGACAGAACTTCCATACATTGGTAAATAAGTCACCACAGAACTTCCATACATTGGTAAATAAGTCACCACAGAACTTCCATACATTGGTAAATAAGTCACCACAGAACTTCCATACATTGGTAAATAAGTCACCACAGAACTTCCATACATTGGTAAATAAGTCACCACAGTACTTCCATACATTTTACAGCATAAACCAGTTTACAGTGCCCACAGATGTATAATATTAGTTACAAATAATGGTTTAAAATTATACTTTATACAAATTATGGCACACTTCTTCACTATACATATTCGCGGCCTGGTCACAGACCGGGCCGCGGGGGCGTTGACCCCGGAACTCTCTCCAGGTAAACTCAGGTAAACATATTACAACTTGATGATAAATTAGACACATGTGCAACTCTTGGGTATCTTTATTGAGGAAACGTTTCGCCACACAGTGGCTTCATCAGTCCATACAAAGGAGAATCTTGAAGAACAGGAGGAGAATGAGGTAATCAGTCCCTCAACCTTGAGTCGATGTGGTCAGTCCATCAATCTTGAATAGATACGGCATACGTGCTGAGAAGGAGCTTATAAACCGTTGGCAGGAGAGGTGCAGCAGTCATAGGTCGTGTAACATTTGTTCAATGTGGAAGTAGGTCGTGCCCAAGAATTAGGCAAGCGAAGAATTCCAAGTATTAAGTCCCAAGAAGTTGCAGTGTCTGACAGGTTTGTAGATGAATGGTTCAAGAGAACCGACATGTTGATAAATTAGACACATGTGCAACTCTTGGGTATCTTTATTGAGGAAACGTTTCGCCACACGTGGCTTCATCAGTCCCTACAAAGGAGATCTTGAAGAAAGGAGGGAATGAGGTAATCGTCCCTCAACTGTCGGTTTTGAAACCATTCATCTACAAATTTACAACTTCTAA